>SJYX01023573.1:126360-205037 GCA_006410675.1 Oreotragus oreotragus | reverse complement strand
AAGAAAAGTTATGACCAACCTAGACAGCATATTAAAAAGCAGAGACATTACTTTGCAAACAAAGGTCTGTCTAGTCAAAGCTATGGGTTTTCCAGTAGTCATATATGGATGTGAGAGTTGTACTATAAAGAAAGCTGAGCACCAAAGAATTGATGCTTTTGAACTGCGATTTTGGAGAAGACTCTTGAGAGTCCCTTGGACTGCAAGGAGATACCAGTCCAACCTAAAGGAAATCAGTGCTGAATATTCCCTGGAAGGACTGATGCTGAAGCTGAAACTCCAATACTTTGGCTACCTAATGTGAAGAACTGACTCATTTGAAAAAGAATTGATGCTTTTGAACTGCGATTTTGGAGAAGACTCTTGAGAGTCCCTTGGACTGCAAGGAGATACCAGTCCAACCTAAAGGAAATCAGTGCTGAATATTCCCTGGAAGGACTGATGCTGAAGCTGAAACTCCAATACTTTGGCTACCTAATGTGAAGAACTGACTCATTTGAAAAGAGCCTAATGCTGGGAATGATTGAAGGCAGGAGGAGAAATGGATGACAGAGGATGAGATGGTTGGATGGTATTACTGACTTGATGGACATGCATTTGAGTAAATTCTGGGAGTGGGTGATGGACAGGGAAGCCTGCTGTGTTGCAGTCAATGGGGTCACAAAGAGTCGGACATGACTGAGCGATAGAATTGAAGTGAACTGAACTTGCTGGTGTGTGAGATGAGTGCAATTGTGCTGTAGTTTGGTCATTTTTGGCATTGCTTTTCTTTGGAATTGGAATGGAAACTGTCGTTTTATAATCCTTTGGCCACTGCTGAGTTTTCCAAATTTGCTGGCACATTGAGTGCAGCACTTTCACAGTATCATCTTTTAGGATTTGAAATAGCTCAGCTGGAATTCCATTGCCTTTTCTAGCTTTGTTCATAGTGATGCTTCCTAAGGCCTCCTTGACTTCACACTCCAGGATATCTGGCTCTAGGTGACTGATCACACCATTTTGGTTATCTGGGTCATTAAGATCTTTTTTGTACAGTTCTTCTGTGTATTCTTGCCACCTCTTCTTAATATCTTCTTCTTCTGTTACGTCCATACTATTTTTGTCCTTTATTATGCTCATCTTTGCTTGAAATGTCCCCTTGGTATCTCTAATTTTCCTAAAGAGATCTCTGGTCTTTCCCATTCTGTTGTTTTCCTCTATTTCTTTGCACTGATCACTGAGGAAGGCTTTCTTGTCTCTCCTTGCTATTTTTTGGAACTCTGCATTCAGATGGATATATCTTTTGTTTTCTCCTTTGCCTTTTGCTTCTCTTCTTTTCTCAGCTATTTGTAAGGCCTCTTCAGACAACCATTTTACCTTTTTGCATTTCTTCTTCTTGGGGATGGTTTTGATCACCACTTCCTGTACTATGTTAGGAACCTCCATCCATAGTTCTTCAGGCATTCTATCAGATCTAATCCCTTGACTCTGTTTGTCACATACACTGTATAATTGTAAGGGATTTTATTTAAGTCCTACCTGAATGGTCTAGTGGTTTTCCCTACTTTCTTCAATTTGAGTCTGAATTTTGCAATAAGGAGTTCATGATCTGAGCCACAGTCAGATGCTTATCTTTTTTTTTTTTTTTTCTGTGTTGAGCTTCTCCATCTTTGGCTGCAAAGAGCAAAGAATATAATTATAATCTGATTTTGTTCTTGTCCATCTGGTGAAGTCCATGTCTAGAGTTGTCTCTTGGGTTGTTGGAAGAGGGTGTTTGCTATGACCAGTGCATTCTCTTGGCAAAACTCTGTTAACTTTTGCCCTGCTTAATTTTGTACTCCAAGACCAAACTTGACTGTTACTCAAGGTATCTCTTGACTTCCTACTTTTGCGTTCGAATCCCCTATGATGAAAAGGATATCTTTTGGGGAAGGGGCAGGGTGTGTAGTTTTAAAAGGTCCTGTTGGTCTTCATAGAACCATTCAGCTTCAGCTTCTTCAGCATTAGTGGTTCAGGCATAGAGTTGGATTACCGTGATATTGAATGGTTTGCCTTGAAAATGAACAGAGATCATTCTTTAATTTTTGAGATTGCACCCAGGTACTTCATTTTGGACTTTCTGTTGACTATGAGGGCTCCTCCATTTCTTCTCAGGAATTCTTGCCCACAGTGGTCAATATAATGGCCAGCTGCATTAAATTTGCCCATTCCAGTCCATTTTTGTTCACTGATTCCTAAAATGTTGATGTTCACTTTTGCCATCTCCTGTTTGACCACTTCCAATTTACTTTGATTCATGGATCTACCATTCCAGGTTCCTATGCAATATTGTTCTTTACAGCCTTGGGCTTACTTCCATCACCAGTCACATCCACAACTGGGTATTGTTTTCATTTGGCTCAGCCTCTTCATTCTTTCTAGAGTTATTTCTCCACTCTTCTCCTGTATCATATTGGGCATATTTCAGTGTCCTGTTTTTTTGCCTTTTCATACTGTTCATGGGGTTCTCAAGGCAAGAATACTGAAGTGGTTTGCCATTCCCTTCTCCAATGGACCACATACTGAACTGATTTGATGATCCCTTCTCCAGTGGACCACATACTGAACTGGTTTGCTGATCCCTTCTCCAGTGGACTGCATACTGAAGTGGTTTGCCATTCCCTTCTCCAGTGGACCACTTTTTGTCAGAACTCTCCACCATGACCCATTCGTCTTGGGAAGCCCTACACGGCATGGCTCATAGTTTCACTGAGTTAGACAAGGCTGTGATCCAAGTGATCAGTTTGGTTGGTTTTCATAATTGTGTTTCCTTTCTGTCTGCCCTCTGATGGAGAAGGGTAATAGGCTTGTGGAAGCTTCCTGATGGCAGGGTTTGGCTGTGGGGGAATCTGGGTCTTGCTCTGATGGGTCGGGTCATGCTCAGTAAATCCTCAATACAATTTTCTACGATTGTGTGGGACTGTGTTCCCTCCCTGTAGTTTGGCCTGTGACCAAACTATGGTAGGGATAATGGAGGTAATGGGGACCTCCTTCCAAAGAGCTTATGCCAGCACTGTTGTATTCAGTACTCCTGACCCCACGGCAGGCAACTGTTGACCCACACCTCTGCTGGAGACTCCTAGAAACTCACAGGCAGGTCTGGTTCATTCTCTTGTGGGGTCACCATTCCTTTCTCCTGGGTCCTGGTGCACACAAGGCTTTGCCTGTACCCTCCCAGAAACTGTTTCCCCTGAGGAAGTTCTGTAATCAAATCCCACTGACCTTTAAAGTCAAATTTCCTGGGGATTCTCCATCCCTTTGCTGGATCCCCAGGTTGGGAAATCTGTTGTGAGCCCTAGATCTTTCACAATAGTGTGAGAACTTCTTTGATATAATTGTTCTTCAGTGTGTGGGTTGTTTTCCTGGTTCCTCTATGGTGGGGCTCACACACTGCGCCTCCCAGGTCTGTCGCAGCCAGAGCCCCTGTCCCCGCGGCAGGTCACGGCTGACCCATGCCTCTGCAGGAGGCAGACACTCAGAGGCAGGTCTGGCTCAGTCTCTTGTGTGTTCCCGGGGTCCTGGTGTGCAGAAGGTTTCATTTGAGGCCTCCCAGTGTCTCTGGCGGGTTTGACTATGAACATGATTTTGCCCCTCCTACCATCTTGTTAGGCTTCTCCTTTGCCCTTGGATGTGGGGCACTTTTTTTGGTGGGATCCAGCATTCTCCTGTCTGTGGCTGTTCAGTGGCTAGTTGTGGTTTTACAGTTCTTACAGGAGAAGATGAGCACACATTCTTCTACTCCGCCATCTTCAAAAGGAACTTATCTGTCGTATGGATATACCGAAATGTACTAGCCTTCCCATCATTACCGTCTCATTATATGATATTATAATAGCAAAATGTATTAGCCACTTCATTATTGTTGCATGTTTAGGTTTCTTATTTTTAATATTAGAAAGATTATCACATAATTCTATATGTATCATTAGTATGTATTGCTAGAAAATTTAAAGGGTGAATATTTTTTGAGACTTGAGATGCATTGGAAAAATGCAACAATGCTTTAAAGAAAAATCACATATCGCCTAACAGTATACAAATATGTTCCTATTTCTGTAATTGTGATAATTTGATAGATAAAAATGATTATTTGCTTTAATTTGCATTTGTTTTATTCTTAGTGACATCAAACATTGCCAATATGCTTATTATTTATTTTTATTTTTTTCTTGTTTTCTCAGATACTTTGCCAGAAAATTTTAGAGATTTAACACTAGGTTTGATCTGAATGGCAGCTTAAAATTTGAGTTATAATCATTAGTCATTACAATGCCAAATATTTTATTCAACTTATCTTTCTGGTGTATTTATGAGGTTCAGGAAACAGTGTTTCAGATTTTTTTGTGTGTGATGACACTTCATTTTATTTTTGTAAAGAACATTTTCTCTATCCAGGATTGAAACATATGCATTGCATTATTTTGCTAGATTTATCAAAAATTTAAATTCTTATGTATTATGATACTTATTTCTGGGCTATTTACTCCTTCTGTTTATACCTCTGTTTCTCTTTGAATCATTACCATGACAGTTTGATCTCTATGCTTTCAACCTGGTACATATTAAAAAATACTTTGTATCTTATTGGTAAAGTTCTTATCTTCTCCCTCCAGCTTACTGCTCATTTTTTTAAAAAGGTCTTAGATCTTTATGTATATTCTTCTAACTCATCGTTAAATTGAGCTTAAAAAAATGGCTACTGATATTTTTAATGAACTCTTCATCTTATAAATTAATTCATGAGGAATTTCATACCATCAAATATTTCTCATCGAGAAATGTGTCATGACCCCATTTATTTAGGCATTTTATATCTCACAGTAAAGTTTTGTTATTTTTTCATAAAGGCTTCATATTTCCTGTGAGGATTAAAAGAAGAAAGTGAAAGTGTTCTCAGTCATCTCTGACTTTTTGTGACCCCCGTGGACTGCAACCCCCCAGGCTCCTCTGTTCATGGAATTCTCTAGACAAGAACACTGGAGTGGGTAGCCATTCCCTTCTCTAGGGGATCTTCCCAACCCAGGTCTCCTACATTACCTGCAGATTTTTTATCATTTGAGCCACCAGGGAAGCTAGTGAGGTGATGTAAGATGAGGTGAGGGTTATAGCCAGGTTTTTTACTTTTGTGATTGTGATTTTGCTTTTATCATAACATTCAAAAAATCATTATTGGTATCATATCTGTGTGATTTTCATCAATACTTTATTTAAGCATTTATAAATCTGAGTTATTTTTTCAGCTCCATTAAAACAGAGAATACAGAGCTCCTTACACTTAAGAAACATTTCCATGAGTTTAACTGACTCAGCTAAAGTGATATAACACACAAAGAGTTAGGATGGATGCTTTTACTTGGAACATAAAGAGCTCAGTTTAAATTTCAATCACAAACTTTTCCATACAATACGATTAATTTAAGTAAGCCACAACAAAGCCATTTGACTAATTTTTGTTTCTAAGAATTCATTCAAGATAATTAAAATAAGCTTATAAAGTAAATATAAAATGTTTAAAATATTTGTATCCATTTGTGCCCATTGGGAAAATGAGCAATTCTTCTTGGAATTTTTTTCAAAGATATTGTTAGATAGATGCACAAAAATATTTGGAAAGTTATTTTCCTGACAATTTATTTGTATAATGAGAGTTGAAGGGCATGGTCCTAAAAGTCCAGCTATACAGATTGACTGTATTGTGGTTAATTCATTAAAAAGATTATGCAGAAGAGTAGTTATTATTAAGAAAATTATATTATTACAAGTGCAAAATAAGAGCATTAAAAAGTCTATAAGTGGGAAAAATGATAATGTATTTATATGTGTAAAATATGAAAGGATCAATACCAAAATACACCAAAATATTGATACAATAATAATGATTATCTTGAAATTTTAGATAATTCTAGCTTTTCATAGTGTCTGATAACAATTAAAATTTACAATGAATGAGCATTTCTTTTACAGTCAAAGAAGGAGAGAATGAAGCCAAGACAAAAGAGGAGAGTTTGTAGCATGTATCATTTTATAGCAAAAGTACTAGAAGATTTTAGAAAACAACAGATTTTAAAACTCCAAATTCTCATGAGAACTTGGAAACAAAAGACTTAACTTCACTAAACCTGAGATGATAAAGCCCTCGAGCCCTAGCTTCTTTCAGAAACCCAACCATCTTGCTTTTACTTGAATCCCTTAAACTTATGATGATTCACTTTCACTTTTCCCTAGAAATTTATTCCTTTAAGATAATAGAGTTTCTTATTATCTTTTTGATTTGTACTGTTTCCTATTTAATGATTTACTCTATGTGGCATGCACGCAAAAGTTATCATATTAAAAAATTATTATGCTATAATAATTATGGTACCATCAAACTGAATTAAATTATGTTTCATTGTAAATAGTAAAATGTATTAATTTTTTTAAAAGCCTTTTTATGCCAATGAGGATAAATAGTTACCTTCATATAATTTCATTAAACACCATGACAGTACAAGCCAAATTGACAGAGCTGATAACAAATCAATTCAACACTTATAGGAGTCCCTTCCAAGTAGTTCTGAAATTAGCTTTCTTAGGGCAATGAATTAAATGCATTGTATTAAATAGAGCCTGTGCATTTTATGAATAAAAGTTTCACCTTCATTTTGGGTGCATATATATATAGGAAGAAGAATAAGATTTTTTTTTTTACACTAGTTTCAGATAAAAAGAACCGGAATTTTAAGTGTGCATTCTAAGTTTTTCTTTAGCACATCAGAGTGGTGCTCTCCAATAGACATATAAAGGAAGCTAAATATCTAACTTTTAATTTTCTAGTATGCACATGAATAAAATTGTATAATGTATATTTTGTGAATCAGTCTACCCTGAATATTATCATTTCAAGATGGAATCAAAATCTTAAAGTGATATCTCAAGTGAGATTTTTTTTCTTCTTTTTATGCTAAATCAGTGTGCATATTTTATAGTACTCTTCAATTCAGATAATTTTTATCAGAAATATTCGATCTGTATTTCAACTTCATAATATTTTCTATTAAAAGGGTATTCAATAATTTAAATTTTTACAGAAGCAAAATTAATTATTAGTTTTTAATTTAAATTAGTTAAAATTAAATAAAATTAGAAATTCAGTCACAACCACATTTCAAGTACTCAGGGGCCCCATGTGGATAGTGGTTATTCAATTGGACAACCTAGTTTTAGAACACGTGTATAAGATGTCAGCAACATGGAAAAGTTAAAAATTAAGTTGAAGCCAAACTATTGGAAATGTTTTGACTACTGTATTTCAAAGAACATGAGCTGATTTTTTTTTGTTTGTTTTGTTTTTTTTCTCATTAAATCAACTGCTTGGCTGGTTGGCTCAGTTGATAGAATTAGTTGCTTTGGTTTTATGTACAAATCATCTTACTTTTTCCCAGGTCCTTTAATTTTCCTTAAGGCAAATGTGTGTGTGTGTGTGTGTGTGTGTGTGTGCGCGCGTATGCGCGCTCAGTCATGTCTGACCCTTTGCGACGCCACAGACTTTAGCCTGCCAGGCTCTTCAGTCCATGGAAGTTGCCAGGCAAGGATACTAGAGTGGGTTGCCATTCTTCCTCCAGGGGATTTTCTCAACCCAGTGAAGGAGCTCGAGTCTCCTGCAACTCCTGCACTGGCATGCAGATTCTTTACCACTGAGCCACCTGAGTATGTCCCAGGCATTTTATGTAGGTGCTTTAATTATGCTAAAAGCTATCTCCCTGGGCCCTGATATCCTGGAGATATCCCTTGAATTAATGCTTATATACTAAGTTTTGAGTAAACTAAAGAACATCAATACTGAGAGAAAAAATATTCAATGTAGTTAAATCCCAAAGAAAGTGAAAGTCGCTCAGTTGTGTCCGACTGTTTGTGACCCCATGGATTGTAGAGTCCATGTCATTCTCCAGGCTGGAATACTGGAGTGGGTAGCCTTCCCTTCTCCAGAGTATCTTCCCAACTCAGGAACTGAACCGGGGTCTCCTGCTTTGCAAGTGGATTCTTTACCAGCTGCGCTATCAGGGAAGCCCTAAATCCCAAAGAAAGGCAATGCCAAAGAATATTCAAACTGCCATACAATTGTGCTCATTTCACAAGCTAGCAATATAACGCTCAAAATTCTTCAAGCTAGGCTTCAGCAGTATCTGAATTGAGAACTTCCAGATATACAAGCTAGATTTGGAACAGGCATAGGAACCAGAGATCAAATTGCCAACATCTGCTGGACCATAGAAAAAGTGAGGGAATTCCAGAGAAGCATCTACTTCTGCTTCACTGACTCTGCTAAAGACTTTGACTGTGTGGATAACAACAAATTGTGAAAAATTCTTCAAGAGATGGGAATACCAGACCACCTGACCTGCCTCCTGAGAAACCTGTATGCAGGTCAAGAAGCAACAGTTAGAACTGGACATGGAACAACAGACTGGTTCCAAACTGGAAAAGAAGTATGTCAAGACTTTATGTTGTCACTCTGCTTATTTAACTTATATGCAGAGTACATTATGCAAAATGCTGGACTGGATGACTCACAGGCTGGAATCAGGATTGCCAGGAGAATTATCAACAACCTCATGCATGCAGATGATACCACTCTAATGGCAGAAAGTGAAGAAAGACTAAAGAGCCTCTTGATGAAGATGACAAAGGACAGTGAAAAAGCTGACTTAAAACACAACATTCAGAAAACTAACATCATGGCATCCAGTTTCATCATTTCATGGCCAATAGATGGGGGGAAAATGGAAACAGTGACAGATTTTATTCTCTTGGGCTTCAAAATCACTGCAGATGGTGACTTCACCCATGAAATTAAAAGACATTTGTTCCTTGGAAGGAAATCTATGACAAATCTAGACAGCATATTACAAAGCAGAGACATTACTTTGCTGACAAAGGTCCGTTTAGTCAAAGCTGTGGTTTTTCCAGTAGTCACATATGGATATGAGAGTTGGACCATAAAGAAGGCTGAGTGCTGAAGAACTGATGTTTTCAAATTGTGGTGCTGGAGAAGACTCTTGAGAGTCCCTTGGACAGCAAGGAGATCAAACCAGTCAATCCTAAAGGAAATCAACCCTGAATATTCAACGGAAGGACTGATGTTGAAGCTGAGGCTCTAATACTTTGGCTTGATGCAATGAGCCGACTCATTTGAAAACACCCTGATTGCTGGAAAAGATTGAAGGTAAGAGGTAAAGAGGGCAGTAGAGGATGAGATGGCTAGCTGATACCACTGACTTCTTGGACACGAATTTGAACAAACTCCAGGTATAGTGGAGGACAGGGAAGCCTGGTGTGCTGTATGTAGTCCATTGGGCCGCAAAGAGCCATACGCAACTTAGTGACTGAGCTACAACGTGTGCCGCCACGTCACTCTTGTTTCTCAGCTGTCTCATAAATCATGCACATAAGTGCAATAAACATTTATTGAATGATTCCGTAATACTTTGGATCTACAAGTCCATCATTTGTGATGGCACATTGAACTTGGCCCAGGAATGCTAGAAGTATGTTGTATGTCAGATGATGCCTTCCATCAAGTTTAGAGCAGCATTTTTTCCCCCAGCATTACAACGTAGTGTAATGGCACTTGGCAATATTGGCATTTCTGATATGACTTCTTTTGGCTAGCTCAGCATTCTTAAAAAATAAATAGTTTTTTCACTCTGTGATTGAAAGGGTTAAATAGTACCAATTCATTACCACTCACAGAAGGATTTATTTTGTTCTCATAAATCAGTTTTATTCCACATTTTTATTATTCCCTTGGGTGAGCTACTCAAATTGAAATCAATACAAGTGCAAGTGACACAATCAATCTAGATATTTGATTATAGATTGGAGATCACTAGGTCTCCTTTTTAGCCAGTTTCTTTCTGATCATCTCCCTAAAGAACTGAATATTCTTATTGGCATCTATGAGTTATGAACATGCTTTAAAAGCAGATAATAATCTTCATTTGTACACTGACAATGAAAGCCCAAACAATGACCAAAAATTAAAGATAAAGACTTATAGTATGTACCTATAACATTGTTAATAAGCTGTTCACACTTCTCAATCTTCTCCTTAAGATGAAATGTTTTAAAAACAATTTTATTCTTCCTTAAAAAAATACAATTGGTGACTATAAAATACATTCTTAGCATTAAGTGATTAATTATTTGCCATGACAGAGATGTTACTTGTTTTCACACATTTATGTTATAGCTGAACTACATTAACTGATCTAGGTAAACAATGAGCAAACTACTAAGGTGGATAAAATGTCTTTGAAAAGAATCAGACTGGTTCTTTTCATTTCTACAATTATCAAGGCTAGAAAGTCATCTGCAGGATCTAAAAGGGAAAATCAGTTCAACTTGAAATCAGGGAGCAAAAATCGATTAAGTTGTTGCTCAAGAGAGCAAAATGTATATATATCAAACTCTCTTTACTTTACAAACAAATGTATTTCTTATGATCCTTTACATGTTGAAAGCTTATTTGGGGACTAAAGATACTGCATTATAGTTCTCTTGTTTCTGACTCTAGCCACATTTGCTTGGTTCTTAAAGCAAATTTTTACATAGGCACTCTTAAGCCATTTTGTAATTCATTTTCTTATGTTTAGAATAAGGCAATAAAATTATTTCTTAAAATAAATTGCAAGGAAATATTAACACTGCATTTGCTTCTTAGAGCAAAATATTTTAGTCTTTTTTAGCCATTTACTTTTTTAAATTAAGATTTGTAGGAAGGGCTGTTTTATGTCTGGCAAATTACCTCTGGAAGGCATATAACTCAAAGGTTAAAAAAGTCTTTCAGAAGCATTTTAAATAGTAAACCCATCTTTCTATCATTCAAGGATTCATTGATTACTCTTTGCTTACCCCTTTTTAAAATTTTTTATTTTTGTAAAATTCTTAAGGGCTGCTTTCCACTTACAGTTACTATGAAATATTGACTATATTCTCCATATTGTATTCCCCCTATGTATTCCCACATCCTTGAGGCTGTCTTATACCCAATAGTTTGTACCAAAAATTATTTCTTAAAATAAATTGCAAGGAAATATTAACACTGCATTTGCTTCTTAGAGCAAAATATTTCAGTCTTTTTTAACCGTTTACTTTTTTTCATTAAGATTTGTAGGAAGTGCTGTTTTATGTCTGGCAAATTACCTCTGGAAGGCATATAACTCAAAGGTTAAAAAAGTCTTTCAGAAGTAAACCCATTTTTCTATCATTCAAGGATTCATTGATTACTCTTTGCTTACCCCTTTTTAAAATTTTTTATTTTTATAAAATTCTTAAGGGCTGCTTTCCACTTACAGTTACTATGAAACATTGACTATATTCTCCATATTGTATTCCCCCTATGTATTCCCACATCCTTGAGGCTATCTTATACCCAATAGTTTGTACCTTCTACTCCCCCACTCTTATGTTGCCCCATCCTCTCCCCACTGATGACTACTCGTTTGTTCTCTGTATCTGTGAGTCTATTTCTTTTTTGGTATATTCACCAGCTTGTTGTATTTTGTACATTCCACATATCCATGATATCATACAGAATTTATCTTTCTCTCTCTGGCTTATTTCACTTAGTATAGTGCCCTCCAATCCATCCATCAGTTCAGCTCAGTTCAGTCACTCAGTCGTGTCCAACTCTTTGCAACCCCATGAATCGCAGCACGCCAGGCCTCCCTGTCCATCGCCAACTCCCGGAGTTCACTCAAACTCACGTCCATCGAGTCCGTGATGCCATCCAGCCATCTCATCCTCGGTCGTCCCCTTCTCCTCCTGCCCCCAATCCCTCCCAGCATCAGAGTCTTTTCCAATGAGTCAACTCTTCGCATGAGGTGGCCAAAGTACTGGAGTNGTATAGTGGAGGACAGGGAAGCCTGGTGTGCTGTATGTAGTCCATTGGGCCGCAAAGAGCCATACGCAACTTAGTGACTGAGCTACAACGTGTGCCGCCACGTCACTCTTGTTTCTCAGCTGTCTCATAAATCATGCACATAAGTGCAATAAACATTTATTGAATGATTCCGCAATACTTTGGATCTACAAGTCCATCATTTGTGATGGCACATTGAACTTGGCCCAGGAATGCTAGAAGTATGTTGTATGTCAGATGATGCCTTCCATCAAGTTTAGAGCAGCATTTTTTCCCCCAGCATTACAACGTAGTGTAATGGCACTTGGCAATATTGGCATTTCTGATATGACTTCTTTTGGCTAGCTCAGCATTCTTAAAAAATAAATAGTTTTTTCACTCTGTGATTGAAAGGGTTAAATAGTACCAATTCATTACCACTCACAGAAGGATTTATTTTGTTCTCATAAATCAGTTTTATTCCACATTTTTATTATTCCCTTGGGTGAGCTACTCAAATTGAAATCAATACAAGTGCAAGTGACACAATCAATCTAGATATTTGATTATAGATTGGAGATCACTAGGTCTCCTTTTTAGCCAGTTTCTTTCTGATCATCTCCCTAAAGAACTGAATATTCTTATTGGCATCTATGAGTTATGAACATGCTTTAAAAGCAGATAATAATCTTCATTTGTACACTGACAATGAAAGCCCAAACAATGACCAAAAATTAAAGATAAAGACTTATAGTATGTACCTATAACATTGTTAATAAGCTGTTCACACTTCTCAATCTTCTCCTTAAGATGAAATGTTTTAAAAACAATTTTATTCTTCCTTAAAAAAATACAATTGGTGACTATAAAATACATTCTTAGCATTAAGTGATTAATTATTTGCCATGACAGAGATGTTACTTGTTTTCACACATTTATGTTATAGCTGAACTACATTAACTGATCTAGGTAAACAATGAGCAAACTACTAAGGTGGATAAAATGTCTTTGAAAGGACTCAGACTGGTTCTTTTCATTTCTACAATTATCAAGGCTAGAAAGTCATCTGCAGGATCTAAAAGGGAAAATCAGTTCAACTTGAAATCAGGGAGCAAAAATCGATTAAGTTGTTGCTCAAGAGAGCAAAATGTATATATATCAAACTCTCTTTCCTTTACAAACAAATGTATTTCTTATGATCCTTTACATGTTGAAAGCTTATCTGGGGACTAAAGATACTGCATTATAGTTCTCTTGTTTCTGACTCTAGCCACATTTGCTTGGTTCTTAAAGCAAATTTTTACATAGGCACTGTTAAGCCATTTTGTAATTCATTTTCTTATGTTTAGAATAAGGCAATAAAATTATTTCTTAAAATAAATTGCAAGGAAATATTAACACTGCATTTGCTTCTTAGAGCAAAATATTTCAGTCTTTTTTAACCGTTTACTTTTTTTCATTAAGATTTGTAGGAAGTGCTGTTTTATGTCTGGCAAATTACCTCTGGAAGGCATATAACTCAAAGGTTAAAAAAGTCTTTCAGAAGTAAACCCATTTTTCTATCATTCAAGGATTCATTGATTACTCTTTGCTTACCCCTTTTTAAAATTTTTTATTTTTATAAAATTCTTAAGGGCTGCTTTCCACTTACAGTTACTATGAAACATTGACTATATTCTCCATATTGTATTCCCCCTATGTATTCCCACATCCTTGAGGCTATCTTATACCCAATAGTTTGTACCTTCTACTCCCCCACTCTTATGTTGCCCCATCCTCTCCCCACTGATGACTATTCGTTTGTTCTCCATATCTGTGAGTCTATTTCTTTTTTGGTATATTCACCAGCTTGTTGTATTTTGTACATTCCACATATCCATGATATCATACAGAATTTATCTTTCTCTCTCTGGCTTATTTCACTTAGTATAGTGCCCTCCAATCCATCCATCAGTTCAGCTCAGTTCAGTCACTCAGTCGTGTCCAACTCTTTGCAACCCCATGAATCNTAAAATTATTTCTTAAAATAAATTGCAAGGAAATATTAACACTGCATTTGCTTCTTAGAGCAAAATATTTTAGTCTTTTTTAGCCATTTACTTTTTTAAATTAAGATTTGTAGGAAGGGCTGTTTTATGTCTGGCAAATTACCTCTGGAAGGCATATAACTCAAAGGTTAAAAAAGTCTTTCAGAAGCATTTTAAATAGTAAACCCATCTTTCTATCATTCAAGGATTCATTGATTACTCTTTGCTTACCCCTTTTTAAAATTTTTTATTTTTGTAAAATTCTTAAGGGCTGCTTTCCACTTACAGTTACTATGAAATATTGACTATATTCTCCATATTGTATTCCCCCTATGTATTCCCACATCCTTGAGGCTGTCTTATACCCAATAGTTTGTACCTTCTACTCCCCCACCCTTATGTTGCCCCATCCTCTCCCCACTGATGACTATTCGTTTGTTCTCCATATCTGTGAGTCTATTTCTTTTTTGGTATATTCACCAGCTTGTTGTATTTTGTACATTCCACATATCCANCTCCCCCACCCTTATGTTGCCCCATCCTCTCCCCACTGATGACTATTCGTTTGTTCTCCATATCTGTGAGTCTATTTCTTTTTTGGTATATTCACCAGCTTGTTGTATTTTGTACATTCCACATATCCATGATATCATACAGAATTTATCTTTCTCTCTCTGGCTTATTTCACTTAGTATAGTGCCCTCTAATCCATCCATCAGTTCAGTTCAGTTCAGTTGCTCAGTCGTGTCCAACTCTTTGCGACCCCATGAATCGCAGCACGCCAGGCCTCCCTGTCCATCACCAACTCCCGGAGTTCACTCAGACTCACGTCCATCGAATCCGTGATGCCATCCAGCCATCTCATCCTCTGTCGTCCCCTTCTCCTCCTGCCCCCAATCCCTCCCAGCATCAGAGTCTTTTCCAATGAGTCAACTCTTCGCGTGAGGTGGCCAAAGTACTGGAGTTTCAGCTTTAGCATCAATTCCTTCCAAAGAAATCCCAGGGCTGATCTCCTTCAGAATGGACCAAATCCATCCATGCTCTTCAGTTATTCTTTTTAAACCTTTAGAACAGCAGCTATTGCTAGTGACTTAAAAAAAATTGTATTTAAAATATTTAGAAGATTAATTGCGTAACATTAGTTTACTCTTGCCCATAAATTAAAAAAATGAAGCAGCACCAGACAAAAATATCCTCACTATCTATAGAACTGTATTGCTCTTGTATAAGCACAGACTTGGGGCAAATTATTGTGAAGCCTCTTTTGGTGAATTGATGAAATATTCTGCGTATTTATTCCCTGAACTACAATTGTTGTAATAGCAGAATGACCACTTTAAAGAAGAATCAAAGAAGTACAGCTTTTACTGGAGGACAACTAATTAAGCATCACATTAGAGTAATTATAATAATGGTAAAAGTATGATGCATTAACAGAGCACTGTCTTTCTCAGAGCCTAAGTGCTTCACAAGCTACTTATTTTTTTCTCTTTCAAAATGTTCTGTGGAGAAGAAAGCTGTGTAAGTATTGATCTATAAAAGTTTTATATGTTGGCAACAACTTAAAGTCAGGAATAGGTCCTTTTACCTATATATTAACTTGAATTCTTTCAGATTTATATCAAAGTAAGATCAATTAAAATAATGATGCTTGGAGCATGGATTTGCATCTTGGGTAGAATAATTTGAAATATCTTTACAAAGAAGAAATAAAAGTGACTTAAATATTACTATGTGCTATCTAGAGTGACCTAGAATTATTAGCTCCCATTTAAGGGCATACTGGCCACATGACCCTAATTTGCAATATGCCATTCAGGGTCTTTTACCTGGGAATTGGCAGAATTCTGTGATGGTGAGGTGAGGCTGAAGAACACTAAAATTGAGACCCCTCAATACAGGAAAAAAATATTGCATTTTCTTTTTCCAGCCAGAAGTGGGAAAATTGGTCAATATCTTTTCTACCATAAGGTGTAATTGGATTCAGAAAAAGGCTAACTTAAACAGGACCAGGTCTGACATGTAAAATCCTCCCAAGGTAACAAGAATCAGTTTGGTTTGTTCGCTGTCATTCCTCATTATGATCTTTGTCACGAGAATGGATTCATGTTGTGCCATTTTCTGTTCTTGTTACAATCTTTGTCACATGAATAAGATATCAGGATGTTAATGCCTCGCATACAGTCTTCTGTGTGTGATGATACTTACAAGACTACACTGACCTTTGCAATATTATGTATTCTGATTGGCTGTTCACTTCACCCCTTTTCCACAAGTTAATAAGGCTGTAAAAAGGAGAGAACTGAAATAGCCAGCCAGTCAAATTATAGAATATTGAAAAGGTCAGAGCAGTACAGTACAGAGGAAAAAAATTATGGAATATATGGTGCATTAAAATTCTTGTGACAATGATTATAACAAGAATGGGAAAGGATACCCATTTATGTTATTTCAATCTAGGGAGCCCCATGAGATGATACTCCCAGAATAGTCATCAATTACTCATCTGTGACTCATACCTGTGAGAATATCTGTTTACACTGGTTTTTGCTTAAAAACTAATTGTACAGAAAAGTATTCTACGATTCAGCAAATAAGAACATGAAAAGTAAGATTTTAGCTTTAGAAATGGGCATCCAGGTTGTTAACATTTTAGTTGGTCTTCATATTTGAAGCTGAAGGAAAAGTTCCTTTCATTTGAAACCTGTGGCACATGTGAGATTTATTTTGATTGCTTCTTCATTTAACACTTTTTCCTGCAAAGTAAAATAGAAAAGTAGGACTGAAAGAATTAACCTTGTGGGAAATCCTTGAGAATGTAGAATAGTCTGAAACAACATCTAGGGTTTTATTTTAGAATGTTGTGTGATCTATACCAAATATGTTTTTTCCTTGTGATTGCATGATACAGGCCAGTGTGCAAAGAATCTTTCCTTTTCTCTGCGTCCTCAGTGGAGAAAGAAAGAGAGAGAACCTTCATTCAGAAATTCTTAAGTTATTGTTCTCAGGTGTGTGATATACATACTTTTACATACTTCATGGTTTCATTTATTATAAAATCAAGCAAACAGGCAAAATTTTATTATGACTAAAACCAGAAATATATAGACGCATTGTGTCCAACTCGTTACAACCCCATGAATGATAGTCCTCCAGGCTCACCTATCCGTGGATTCTCCAGTCAAGGATATTGGAGGGGGTTGCTGTGCCCTCCTCTAGGGGATCTTGCTGACCCAGGGATCCAACCCTCGTCTCTTCTGTTTCCTGCACTGGCAGACGGGTTCTTTACCACTAGATCCACCTGGAAAGCCCATATACGTGCATGTATGTCCATAATTTTATATTCCCAATAGAATAACCTGTTAACATTTTTAAATGTCTCTTTATTGCTCATAATGCTTTTTGTCTAACAGTCTGTTTTATCTGATATTAGTATAGCCAATTCTCTTATGGTTGTTGTTTGCATAATATAGCTTTTCTTTTTCCTTTTTAAAATGTTTTATTCATTTAAAAAATTGTTTTTATTCATATTTTAAACTTTCTTATACCATAACTGTACTAGATTTTGTAGTCTGTAAAGACAGTCTGGTTTGCAAGTTAACTTTACACTTTCTAAAGATGCATTATTTCACTAATCAACATTTTGCAACCCAAGGCTAGAATCTAAATGCATCATTCATAAGCATGCCAAATGTGGCCTGATAATTTTTTCAAGCAAAGGAAATGAATTTTGGTCATTACATTAAGACCACCTTGAACATGGGTTAAATAATCCTAAAACCAGTAATTATGCATGCTGAAGAACCACCATGGGATTCCCCATAGGCTCTGGTGTTCTCCTTTAGTAGGTCTGGGTTAGAACTCAGGTGTGTGAAGTACTCCCAGGCTATTTTGACATGGGTGAGCTCTGGAACACAGGTATAGACAGTTTCATGGTGCAAAGAGTTTAGTGCAATCCCCAGTTAAAGCTGCAGTCCATGTGGTCACAAAGAGTCAGACATGACTTCATGACTGAACAACCGGTTAAAGCTCAATGGCACAGACCAGAGCTAAAGAAGGTAGTTGAAGGGGACTCCAAGCTCACAGTGCCTGGAGGAGGAGTCATGGGAGTTGTGGTTCCAGAACAGAGAATCTTAACCCGACCAGCACCATCCATTTATACTCACAAATCAGGTCAGCGCTGAGGCCAACCAGACAGGAGTGGTCACTTGTGATAGGAAATGCTTATCACTGTAGCATTTTCTAGTTTGATTCTTGAGGCTGAACCAATGGGGCTGTATTTTCCAGCCCACTGAAAACAAAGTTCATGCAGGGAAAAGTGGTAAAGCACAACCCTTTTAAAAGGATCAGAGGACCTACCTTTTAAAGATTTTTCCCTTAAAAGCTAGGAACCCAAACTGGCAAAGTTTATTGGAAGAAAGAGAGAGCAGGGAGAATGAGGTGGAGAAGAGCTGAAATCTCTGGGTCCTGTATTGGTTTTGAATCTGGAGATTTTTGAGCTTCAGTGAGGGTTGAAATCCTGTTGTTTGCTCCAGGTCTCTGAATTGAGCTTTATGTTAGTGGAGGTGAAAGAACATTCAATTCACTCAGCTGCATGATTCCTGGAGATGTACAGTTCTGTTTTGAGCTGAACGAAATGGTTATGTAATTGCATACTTCTCATAATTATTGAGTAATTATATACTTCTTATAATTACTGAGTAATCATTGTTCTATAACTGGGACTTAATGTTACAACTAATTGTATAATTCCATGTATTAATGTTATCCGGGAAACTTAGAATAAAGTGGTACTTAATATATTTCCCCCTGCCATGCCATTTTCAAAACTGGCAATATTTTTCATTTTACAGCTAGAAATTTGCTTCAAAGACAAACAAACAAAATACAAGGGGGAGAAAAAAACTCTCACCAGTATTATCATCATAGATGTTAACTCATTGAGCTTACAGTTACACCAGGCTTGAAATGTGTAAAACTGTATTCTCTTGGCTTATTTTTATAATTTTCATTGTTGTCTTGCAATTTGACGTCTTATACTACTTTCAAGGAAATAGAGCATTTTCCTGGGTTTCCTAGGATAAGCTGACGTTTTTGAAATTTTAGATCTGGGCATGTGACAATAGCAGCAATTGTTTCAGCTATAACTGATTATGTTTTTAAGGAACAGGACATTATGGGAACTTGAGAAGATCTTCAGATGTGAATAATGTAATTTTTCTTAGATCATGATTAGAAGGGATTCATGTTAATCTAAAACAAGTTCCTTGAGTGCAAGAACTGTCTTACTCATTCGAGGCAAACAGTTATCAGCACCTACTCAGGTCTACTCCCTGCATGCAGTTGGAGCTCAATAATCAAGTTGACTAGTTGTAAAAAGTCTATGAAAGCTAGTGTAGCATAATTTGGAAATGTCTTTTCAGGGCATTAGGAGCTTATCAACAGATACTTTGTAAGTTTCATAACTTCTTCACCTATCTAGCTGTGTTGTCTATTCCCATTTTGGGAACTTAAAATCATCCTTAAACTGGGACTATGTCTTTATCTTGTTTTACCAAAAAGGAATAGAAATTATTAGTCCCTTGTTTTAGCCCATAAGTACCATTTATTTTCTTTGGAACAAACTACTCCTTTGGATATGCCAATTTCAAGTTCAGTGTAATAAATTCTTGCATGAACTAAGGATTTCTTATGCTCATGGAAAACACTTAACCTACCTGTAGACTTCATAGCAATAAAATTTTCAGCTAAGTTCTCCATCCCAAAGTTATTATAAGTATCTTTTTAAAATTTGGCATATTTTTAAAGTCTTGATCTGCCTTAGGCATATTTCATAAGAAGGCTCGTAACTAGATATGGGTTCTTCTTTTCATCATTCGATCTCATTAATTTTAGAGTTTCAAATGCAACCTGATGAAACAATGGCACAGTGGAAGTAAGTGAGATTAGCATTGTTTTATTAATTGAAAAACCTTAGATTTTTGAATAATAATACATGATTGGGTGGAGGTGGGGAGAATGTAGTAGATAGGTACTAGAGAAAGTAAAATACAGGGTCAGTAATTCTCAGTCACTTGATAGTTCTAAATATTTTTCAGTAATGTATCTGTTGCATGGATATAACAACAGATGTTGTACCCTTTCTGCTGTAATTCATTAGCAGATTATCAACAGCTACTTTGTAGGTTTCATAACTTCTTCAGGTACATAGATCTGTTGTCTGTTTCCATTTTGGGAACTTAAAACCATTCTTAAACTGTGACAATGTCTCTATCTTGTTTTACTAAAAATGAATAGAAATTATTGCAACAGAAACAGTAACATTTCTAGCTGCTGCTGCTGAGCATCTCATTTAACAGTCAATAAATAATATGGCAAACAAAGGAGCATTATTATTCCCAGTTCACAGAAGAAAAATGAGGTTCAGAAATATTAAGTAACTTACAGGTAATTCCCTGGCAGTCCAGATATTAAGACTCAGTGCTTTTGCTATTGTGGACCCGGGTTCAGTCCTTAGTTATGAAACCAAGATCCAACAGCTACCCAGTGTGGTGGTAAAAAAATAAATAAAATTAAGTAACTTACAAAGAGCACACTGCTCAAGAATGAAAAGGACAAGTTCAAGTGCAGAAACTCTCTAATCACCAGATTTATGTACTTTCCATTGCACTATACTGAGAATGAGTGAAGTCGCTCCATCATGTCTGACTCTTTGCTACCCCATGGACTGTAGCCCACCAGACTCTGTCCATGGGATTCTCAAGACAAGAATACTGGAGCGGGATGCCATTTCCTTCTCTTGCACTATACTAAACTATGTAAAAATATAATATTTTTATAAATATTGTAACTGTTAACTTTTGCCTGCTGTACAATGCAAGATCACTTTTCATATGTCACCATCTTTACTTTTTAAAACATTTAAACAGTAAAGATTATATCAGTATCCAGCGAGCTCGCAAATATGCTTTCCCCTTGAAGCCAGCATCAGTGTTTTTTTATTTGTTTG
Organism: Oreotragus oreotragus; assembly: GCA_006410675.1. Taxonomy (NCBI): domain Eukaryota; kingdom Metazoa; phylum Chordata; class Mammalia; order Artiodactyla; family Bovidae; genus Oreotragus; species Oreotragus oreotragus. Next base: position 184,102 of record SJYX01023573.1, on the reverse strand, counting down.
CTTATATTTGTAGAATGTAAATGGGAAAAATTAAAGGTATATACAGTAAAAAAGTGTTCTGGCAAAGGAGGGTGGCTATTTGAAGTAAATTTTACTATTTCTAACTATTCTTTTTTCAATCTTTTAAAAATAAATATAAATAACTAAAGTTTATTAAATTAGGTGAGATCTTTAAAAATTTCCTCATGGAAACTTTTCATGAAAGCATCTAACATAGCAAGTGAAATAAATGTTATAATATGCTGTTCAGTTGTAGCCTTATTTTTTAAGTCTAATTTCTAACTCTTCTTAACCTCGAATGTAACCCAGTTGCATAGAAGATGGAGATAAACCCTGTTATCAGACAAAAGTATTTTCCTGCATTCTAATCTAGAGATTTGGAGAAGGCAATGGCACCCCACTCCAGTACTCTTGCCTGGAAAATCCCAGGGATGGGGAAGCCTGGTAGGCTGCAGCCCATGGGGTTGCGAAGAATTGAACACGACTGAGTGACTTCATTTTCACTCCACTTTCATGCATTGGAGAAGGAAATGGCAACCCACTCCAGTGTTCTTGCCTGGAGAATCCCAGGGATGGGGAAGCCTGGTGGGCTGCTGTCTATGGGGTTGCACAGAGTCAGACACGACTGACGCGACTTAGCAATCTAGAAATTTGGGTTCCTTGAAGTTTTGGAAGGAGGGTAGTGGTGGGACCCAGTGATATACTTTCACGGTGATTCTTATATACAGAGAGGCAGCCTCTGCATTTTCCCATAGAGGTATTAAAAAATATATATATTGTGATCAAAGTGGACACATATTACTTCCCATCCCTAGTTACTTTTCAGAATATTGTCACCAATTATGTTTTGAAGAGGTATTAGATAAACTTTCATGGTGATTCTTATATACAGAGAGGCAGCCTCTGCATTTTCCCATAGAGGTATTAAAAATATATATATTGTGATCAAAGTGGACACATATTACTTCCCATCCCTAGTTACTTTTCAGAATATTGTCACCAATTTTGTTTTGAAGAGGTATTAGATAGAAAGTAGTCAACTAACCTTACAAGCAAAATAAGCAGAAAATAAACCAATTGGTACTGGTAATAAATGAGACATATAACACATATCTGAGTATACTATTTATATCCAGAACCATTCCCTTTAGGGAAATAGAGTGTGATTTCCTTCCAGTCTGTACATTAAAGAAAATTCAAGAACTTAAAAAAAAAAAAAACTCAAACATTTGTAAATTTTATCCATTAACTGATCAATTTATATATCTGTACAGTATCTATACTTATATCCATGATATTTGTGATTAGGCTTCATACTGTCTTAAAAATGTCAGTCGAGTTATTCAAATCTCTACACTGAATAAACTGGAAATTAATAAACATATTAATTCAGGTAACACTTTGTTCAGAAAATAATAAATTTATGTATGTTGATAGTAGCACATGAAGTGCCCCTCTGGGTACTGATACAGATAGCTTTACTTAGCACTCTATGTTTAGAACCCAAGAAGATACTCAAATAATAGAAGGAAAGAATCCTTAATTATAAACTAATTTAAAAACTTTTCTTTTTATAATCAGCAGGTGATAACTACACTCTTCTGAATGGCACACGAATCATGCACAGTGGTGAAGAGACCAGCCTTTGGGTGCTCATCAATGGATTGGTTCCTTTGATGAACTACACAGTACAAGTGAATGCTTCCAATAGCCAAGGCAGCTTGACGAGCGATCCTGTAATGATTTCAATGCCTCCGGGGGGTAAGTCTGTGAGCAACGTTGGTATCTGAATGTAGGCTAATGCTCTAGAACTGTCTCCACTGAATGCCTGTTTATTGTTAGAATTAATTTTTTCAGAACTTAGAGTCTCAGTTGTATTTCTGGTGATTTTTGTTCTTGCTTTGTTTTATTGAGACCCTTATATTAGTATTATTTTATTGAGATCATTTTCATCTAGCACTATGTGTATGCACACACACATGTGTCTGTATGTGTGTGTATGTACACACACATGTGTCTCTGGCTTTATGCAGAGTGACAATATAGGAAAATTCTTTTTTGTTGGAGACTTCATTTAGATTCAAAATGTATATTTTAAATTTGTACTTTGTTTTTCTCATACAAATGGTTTTCATTCCTGGTTTTTGTTTTTTTTTTTTTTTGGAAAACAAGTTTAGATGTATATATAAACCTTTCATCTGACCAAAAAAGAAAAAAGCAGAGTAAGGGTAATAGAATAGGAAAACTCTATTTGCATCACTGGAAAAGCATCCTTAAATTCCATGTCCTAATGGTTAGAGTTCAGTATCATTTTCACAGGAGAAATGTGACTCAGTCTGGCCATTTTTAACTATTTCTCTGATAAAGATTGACTCAACTTATTCAGAACTATTATGATCTAGATTCAACTCTACCCTTGTTTTAACTGTTTATAGGAACTAATTACTAAGAATAAAACTCTGCCTTAGATTGTTATGTACATTTCTTGAACAGAAAGTACACTTCAGAAATAAGCATAATTCTTGGTTGCGTGTTTAGAAACATGTATTTTTTTAATACCAAAGGAAAAGGACCCCAGGACACCCAGTGTCTGCTCATAGCCCAGCTTCAGGAACCAGCATGTCCTGTACTAAAGGATAATGTCCTTATCTCCTTAAGAGTGATCTGCAAGGCTGGATAGATCCCTCTGCAGTCATGAAGAGTGTAAGAGCAGCAAAGGTCTCATCAAGGGAAAGTAAGAGTTAATCTACAGTTTATATGGAACTCTTCTGCCATGGAAAAATTCATTACCTTCTATGTCATAAAAATTACTCACTACTATGTGCCTTTTATGACATTATAAGAATTAATGAGTAGATATTTACCAAAACACTTGAAACTCTAAATAGCAGAAGCCACATTGTTTAAGAAAAGACTCTGAGGGAGAGGGAGAGGGATGGGGAGAGGGTGGGATGATTTGGGAGAATAGCATTGAAATATGTGTACTATCATGTAGGAAATGAATCACCAATCTGTGTTCAATGCAGGATGCAGGATGCTTGGGGCTGGTGTATGGGGATGATCTGGAGGGATGATGAGGGGTGGGAGGAGGGAGGGGGGTTCATGTTTGGGAGTTCGTGTACACCCATGGCAGATTCATGTCAATGTATGCCAAAACCAGTAGAGTACTGTAAAGTAAAATTAAATTAAATTAAATTAAAAAAAAAAAAAAGAAAGAAAAGAATGCTTGAAAGAGACCTTTGGGGCAGATCAACTCAGTTGCATATTTTATGAACAGATAATTTTATGAGGAGAGAATTGAATTTAGGTAGCTGCCTGTTTAAGAACTGAGATCAAAACAAAACAAACCTTGGGTATTCCTTTCTTCATTTTTTCCTCTAACCCAATGTGCTAGAAGGGATTTAAAAATTGTGATGACTCTATACTCTAGTATATAATACCTTTTATTCATGTTTATAGATATTAAAGAGCGATTAGTGCTTTAATGGAGATTTTTCAGTGGTATAGTAACATCTTAACAGAATATGTGAAATATTTGAGTTGCATATTCATTTTCTGGCTTTTACAGTGATTTAAATAGTTTGTAATTTACAGAAATTTACATTGCATTCATAAAAGTGCATGTGTGCTAAGTCGCTTCAGTTGTGCCTAAGTCTTTGAGACCCTTTGGTGTGTGAGCCACTGGGCTTCTTTGTCCATGGGATTCTCCAGGCAAGCATACTGGAGTGGGTTGCCATGCCCTCCTCAAGGGGATCTTCCCATCCCAGGGATCAAACTGGCATCTCTTATGTCTCCTGTGTTGGCAGGAGGGTTCTTTACCACTAGCGCCACCTGGGAAGCCCAGGGGTAAATTTAATTCATTGTTCATATGTTTAGGAATGTATAACCTAATAATTTATAATATATGTGTGATTCAGTTAAACAGCAAGCTGCCATTGTTAACTCAATATATATACTGTGTGAATGTATCTGTCAGTGGGTTAGTAGAAGAGTTAATATTATACAAACAGAAGGAAACTAAATATTGCTTTATGGTGGTACAGTTGGACTGAAGTCAACTGCTGAATCTTATCTTCATTTCCCCTCAGTGGATGCATATCCGTGTCATTATCATAATGCTCTGGAAGCCAGCATACAATCATTCACTTCATGTAGTTGGAAATCCAGAATTGGGGAGGTGGCCCTTCACCAAAAGAGGAAGCAAAGTGTCTTCAAAGACAGACAGTGATTTTCTCAAGTTTATTACAGCTATTAGCACATACTTCTCTTTATCATTAGATTGTTGTTGATTACAATTAGGAAAGTTATAGCTTTGAAATTATCTTTTTTATGAACTTGTGGCAGTTTAAAGGTGATACCTCATTGATTAAATAGGTTTTAGTTCATGCTTCCTTTTACTTAATGATCTGAAAACATATTATCCTGATTTACACATAAAAACCATGCTGAAAAGCATGTGGCTTTCACTAGAATATGTGTGTTTAAGTAGAATTAAATTAGTACTGAGAGTTATTAAAGAAATCTTCCATGCCTTTGTCCAGTGAAGTGTGTTTCATACCAAAATGAATAATAAATGAACCGATATATAGAAACGAACCAACTTATAGGCAGAGAAGATTCTATATGCTATTTACTTTTCCATTATATTTGGATTATTTTCATTATTGCCATTCCCTTGATTTTCACATTAATCTCTTTTATGGTGATGTTGAATTCCTACTATCTTTCAATGCTGAATTATGTAAGATCTGTGGCCGTGGCACCCTTAGCTGTTTTCTTCCCAGTGTAGTTGAAAATCAAGAATAGAAAGTTTGGGCAAAGCAGAAATGCTAATTTTTTTTTTTTTTTTTAATCAAATGTGGCTCAGAAAACCTCCTTTACCTCCTCGATCTGGTTAAGTCCTACTCATTTTTAGCATTTCAGCCTGGAAGTCAGTCCATCAAGAAGTCATCTTTTACCAAGCAAGCGTGAGAGAGGGCCCTTCTGTATGCGCGAGTTCAGTCGCATAGTGCTGAAACTGCTTGTCTCATCTGTCACCATCGCTGGTGGAAGAGCGTACACAGCAGGAACTGTTTCTTACTCACACTTTTATCTTTAATGCCTAGACCAAACCTGACACATGGTAGGTGCATAATGAGTAATTGGTGGGTGAATGAATAAATAAATCAGTCAGTCAAGATAGCTTAATTACCAATTTTAAGTTGTAAGCTTATCATTGCTCAGGCCCGCTCAGACTTCCTCTTCTACCTGGGCAGTCCTTTACTGTAGCCAGCTGTGACCTCCTCTGTGTATGCTTGTCCAGTGCAGAGATGCTGTGGCCATGCAGATGCAACTGGGGGCCCAAAGTGTAAGGAGAGCAGGAGTAATAGAAGAAATAGTCTCAGATTGTGCTAACTCTTGACTCTGGGTCCTTCCCGATTGTTTGCTTAGGCAAACAGAGAGTAACCAACAAGGGTCTACATAGGAACTTGGGAGAGGTAAAGGACCATAGCAAAAAGAGTTTACCCTGGTACATCATCTCTTAGGCATTGGTTATGAAACATCTTTCTATTTCGTCTGATAAGAAATATTATTAATGTGCAGTTTTATGTCTGCCAATTATACCTCAGCAGGTCTGGGGAAAAATGTCCAATGGTATTTAACTTTGAGCCCTTGTTAGTCCTATCAGATCTTCCTTTTTTCATTAATTGTGCTGTTTAATAAAATTAGTATTATTTAAAAAAAAAAACTCTTGACCACAGAAAATAAAAATACAATTAAACAATATGATAAACACAAGTTATTTTGAAGATGGAAATTAATGCAAATGAAATCATGAGACTAATAACTCAGCACATAGATGGACAGTGGCAAATCCCAAACAGCATACACTTTTTGTTTAAAAATTCACTTCCAATATTACTTGGTCAACTGAAAAGTTTGGTGTTTTGCCTTTTTCTTCAACTATGTAGCATACCCTTACCTACTTGTGTGTACTCAGACTTTTGTATTTCTACAATTACTATATTTTTAAACTGTTTGTGATAACATAATGGTCATATTTATCACTAAGATACTCTTAGAAATGAGAAATATCTTTACTCCATTTAAACCAAAATTCCTGACACATTGAACTTAAAATCTTTTAAGTCAATAAACATTGTGGAATTGTCCTCATCACCCTCTAGGTTGATAGTAGGAAAACTAATGGCAGGAAGAAAGTATTTTAAATATTTATAGCTACATAATAACATATGCATGAAAAATTTCCTGAAGGCTACTGTGGAACTCAAGCAGTGATATCTCTGGAGGGTGAGATTGGGGATCAGGAGAGAAAGAGACTTTTACCTTTTACCTTATAGCTTTTTGTAAATTTTTTTTTAACTCACAGCATGTATCACTTCGACAATTTTTAATAGTTAAAATGGTAAAGGTACACCACCAGAAAGGATGTCGGAAGAGTCAAGAAAAGTGTGATGGAAAGTCAGCATGCTGTGAGGGTTGGGAGCACTGATATGGGGCAAGGACAGGTGAGTTGTAACAGGAAAAGCGCCCTATCAGGGTGCGCCCTAGCAGTAAAGGCCTGGCCTGCCAGTACAGGAGATGCAGGAGGCGCGGGCTTGATCGCAGAGTCGGGAAGATCCCCTGGAGGACGGCATGGCAAGCCACTGCAGTATTCTGGCTTGGGAAATCCCACGGACAGAGAAGCCTGGTGGGCTCTAGTCCGTGGAGTCACAAAGAGTCAGGCGCGACTGAAGCGACTTAGCATGCACACACAGAGTGAGTGGAAGCCCACTCTGCAGCTTCTCTGCAGACTTAACTGGACAACACGGAGAATTCACTCGGCGTGTCACCCGGAGCCAGGAGGACGGGGGGCTAGCGTGTCGACGGCTGTTCGCACACGTAATTTGAAAAGGGAGTGCAAACACCAAGACCGTTTTCCTTTCTTTCTGCAGTCATGGCCATTGGCTCTCCTTGCATTTTATCCTTGTTGTGTGTGTGTGTCTGTGTGTGTCCCTGTGTGTGTCCGTGTGTGTAGGACACGTTGGGGCTGCTGAGAAGTGTGAGGGCAGAGGACCTCTGGGACCACAGGTCCTGAGTCGGGAACCCGGAAACGCAAGGGACAGCAGTTCATTTTTGGCCAAGTGCTGTATGTTGTTCAGTCAGTCGGGTGCAACTCTTTGCAACCCCATGGACTGCAGCACGCCAGGCTTCCGTGTCCTTCACCATCTCCCAGAGTTTGCTCAAATTCATATCCAATGAGTCAGTGATGCTGTCTAACCATGAACAGTATGAAAAGGTGCTATATATATATTTTTAAAGTATTTATTTATTTTATGTATTTGGTTGTACCAGGTCTTAGCTGTGGCACGTGAGATCTAGTTCCCTGCTGCTGCTGCTAAGTCACTTCAGTCAGGTCCGACTCTGTGCGACCCCATAGACAGCAGCCCACTAGGCTCACCCGTCCCTGAGATTCTCCAGGCAAGAACACTGGAGTGGGGTGCCATTTCCTTCTTCAATGCATGAAAGTGAAAAGTGAAAGGGAAGCTGCTCAGTCGTGTCCGACTCTTAGCGACCCCATGCACTGCAGCCCACCAGGCTCCTCCGTCCACGGGATTTTCCAGGCAAGAGTACCGGAGTGGGGTGCCATTGCCTTCTCTGCTACTTCCCTGAACAGGGATCAAATCTGGGTCCCCTGAGCTGGGAGCGTGCAGAGTCCTAGCCCCTGGACCATCAGGCAAGTCCTGTGTATCTTTTTTTAAATTAAGCTCTACTGTGAAAAATTTTAAACACGCACAGATGTAGAGAGACTAGTGTAATGAAAAGGTTTGGTGTTTTCAAATTTTGCTACACTTGATTCATTTGTCACTTTTTTCTTTTTCTCCCTCCCTCCCATCCTTCCTTTTTCTTTCATTATTGCTGAAGTATTTTCAAGGGAACCCAGACCTCCTGTCATGTTGCCCCTACGTCCTGAGTGAGTTTCTCTGTAAAAATTCAGGCTGTGCTTCTTAGGGGACAGGTGTCTGCCTCTCAGCCAGTGGTAGAAATAATTGCACTCACTCCGAAATTCTTCACAATAGTCAGTCAGTCAGGGAGTCTGCCCTGGGGGCTGCCACGAGCTTGGCCTTCCCATGACTGATGACCAGTGGCAGGTGTGGGACGCATAGCCCACTCCTCCTTGAACGGCTGGGGCTTAAAAGGCTCTGACACCACAACCCTCCGTGGGGCCCCCTTCCTCCACCCCTGGCCCTCCACTGCCAGGCACTCCGCCCAGGCCACCTCTCAGTGAGGTCAGTGGACCAAGTCCCACACTCAGGGCTTCCAGTCACCGAGAGACACTCTGCGAAAGGTGAAGATCTAGCCTAACTCTGCTCATTACTCTCTCATTCATTCAGTTCTTCATTCATCAAGCATCTGTTGAGAGCTTTACTCTTTACTTTATATCGATGAGGGAGTTGAAACTCAGAGAGGTCAAGGTAGCAGGGAATATAAGAAATAAAATATATATATATATATATATATTTGGTTTTTTTTTTTGCTCAAGCTCACCCAGATCTCCAGCCTGCAGCACAGGGCACTTACCCCTCCACCTGTTCAGGCCCTCCTTCCCAGTTAAGCAACACCCTACTGATGGCCTTTGCTGCTTACCAAGTACCTTTCATCTGATCCCTAAAATCTCCAGGTAGCTGTTGAGCTCAAAGATGAATTTTAGTTCTGGCTGGCTAGTTCTTCACCATATAGTATGATTAAAGACTTTTGGAGCTGATAACCTTCCAAGTTTATTCTGCAAGTTAGTATAAATTTTATCTTCCAGAGCCTGAAAATAATTTTAACAAGGAAAAAAAAGCACTTTGTGGTTCATTTGATATAAAATATGAATTCATGAGAGGAAGTAAGTCTGTTTCCATTCTCTAAAACTCTACAGGTAATTTTGGCTCTTGGCAAATAGTGACTAATGTTTCCAGTGACTTTGATCTTGATCTTAGATCCAGGTCCCCATCCTGCATTTACCCACAGAATTGCTCCTGAGGAAAGAACCAGACAGGATGTCAGGGTCTGGGATTGCAGATGGCTCCAGCTGAAGAGGTTGCTTGTGGAAGTCATGAGATCAACAGTCTAATTTTGGGAAGTCCTTTATCTCACAGATAGGTGGACTGAGCCCCACAGAGGGTCGTATTCAGCTCAGCCTCATTGCCCCTACTGGCCAGTCCAGCAGATGTATTTTTGTCTAGAAAATTCCCCAGCCATGCCAGGGAAGTGATGTGGACTTCCTATGGCTCTGCTAAAAATAAATGAGCTGGTGAGAATAAGGAGCTACAACGTAGACAAGGAGTACTTCTTGTTTAAAAACGTTATCTCGTGTAATTTTTAAAAATCTCCTTTAAGGAATAGAATTTTCATATATGCTCTGAAATAAACCACACTTACCTATTAGGTAACTTACAGAATGTTAAGAAAAGGGAAAATCAGGCTTCCCTGGTGGCTCAGTGGTGAACAATCTGCCTGCCAGTGCGGGGACACCGGTTCGGTCCCTGATCCAAGAAGATCCCACTTTGCCGGGGAACAACTAAGCCTGTGCCCCACAGGTGCTGAGTCCACGCGCTGCAGTTAGTGAGGCCCGTGTACCTGGGGCCTGTGCCCCGCAACAAGAGAACCGCTGCAGTGAGAAGCCCTCACACCTCAAGAAAGAGTAGCCCCCGCTTGCCGGCAACTGGAGAAAGCCCGCGCCCAGCAATGACGACCCTAACCGGCCATGAATAAATACGTAGATAAATCTTTAAAAGAAAGAAAAGAGAAACCAGCTTCAAGCCTCTGTCCAGCAAAGATTGGAATGGATGAGAAGCTGTAAGATTCTGTTAATGAGATGGGGAGAAAGTAGGGTTTCTTCTCTCAATTAGAAAAAAAGGCAATTATAAACAGCGGCATAAACCAAAATATAAGGAAGTCCTGGCCCAAAGTCAAAGGAAACTAAAATGTAGCATGATTTTGAGAGATGTATGAAGGTAAGAAAGAATATTCCATTTGCCACATTCTTCTTAAGTGACAGAAATACTGATTTGTAGAGTAGGAAGTTGTGGCCTCTTCCAGTGAACACTGTTTTTATAATCGCCATATTGTCAATAGAGCATCGACTGAGTTTTCAGCTTTGAGAATCGACTTACAGATAAAATGGGGAAGACAAATATGTTTACAGAACAGGAATGGAAATGTGATCAATCTCAGCAATGTACAAAGTGGACAGAGGCTGAGAGAAGTGGGAAGGAGCGGGAGAGAGCTTGCCGGGGGTTCTCACACTCGCCTGATATCACAGAAGTCCATATACTGCACAGCGCTGATGAAGGAGTCAGGTGAGGTTGGAAGCTTATTCCTGAAGTTACAAATTCGGGATAATGAACAGAAGAATTAAAGAGAACTCATGTAGCTGTTAAAGGAGTTCAGAATACGCCACTCCACATTATGCCACTTTGGCACGTTGACGATTTTGAACAGAAGGCAATTGAGAACAGTAGATGCGGAAGGGCCCTCTGATCTCCCTCCTTTCTAGCTCAAATCAGGTCTTTGAATTTCCCTTGAGAAAGGTGCTCCTCCTTTACCAGGAGGAAAAGAACGTTCATTTCACTGAGGACTGGGAGTCAGTGCTGAAAGGGTCCTGTGCAAATAGCCAGACGAAAATAACCCTTGTCTTCTGTTAGTTTCTCCCCGGGTATTTCCTGGGGACAGTACTCCTCAGCCCAAGCCTGCAGTTACTGGTCTTTGGGTAAAAAGGATATGAGTTTTGGGGCCTGACAGTTTATTCAGGTTATTTTCCTTTTGAAGATTCCCATGTACGTGTCAACATAGTAAATCAAATGTGTATGCTTTTCTTTGTAATCCATTTATGTCAATTAATTCTTTTTTTTTTTTTTTCCTATTTATGTCAATTAATTCTTAAACTAGCTTACAGAACCTAAGAGGGGAGGAAGAAATTTCTCCTCCCCTACATTATCAAAAATTGGATGGAGGGAAGGGAAGGGGAAACAGTATAATTTATATTGTAATTTTTCAGGATGGGCAGTTAATAGTGGGCCTTCCCCAGTAGCTCAGCTAGTAAATAATCCACCTGCAATGCAGGAGACCCCAGTTAGATTCCTGGGTCGGGAAGATTCCCTAGAGAAAAGGGGTAGGCTACCTACTCCAGTACTCTTGCCTGGAGAATCCCTATGGACAGAGGAGCCTGATGGGCTACCGTCCATGGGGTCGCAACGAGTCGGACATGACTGATCGAGTAAGCACAAATAAATAGTAATAGAAATAGTAATATAAGTATAAAGATTGTTGCCAGAACTACAGTTAGAAGTGGTTAAAACTGGTAGCCTCTGGGAAGTTTTGTACTAGAAGTGAGCTTAGGGTTTAGGCAGAGACACTGTTCTGATGTCATGTAAGTGATTGCTTTGGTAAAAAGAAACAAAAAGTTGTATTGAACAGCAACAAATTTTTTTTAAAGGAGCAACTTAATCAGATATCTTAGAGAATCCTAGTTAATCCAGTTTTTGAAATTTTAGGCAAAGGAACATTTCTCTGATGAGGAAATGCTAAATATAATTACAGAGATTTCCTTACCCAAAACTTTAAATATAGCCTATAAGCATTTTTAATTTTCCTAAATTTGCCCTTATGCAGGAGGAAAGAACTAGTTCCTGCTCTGATAGTGATACTTAAATGCCACGTTTGTTAAGAGAGATCTTGGGGTTTTTTGGAGGTGAGACACAATGAAGTACTTCTGGATTAATCCAGAATTTAGTTTATTTACTATAACATTTAGACTCTTGGACAAAATTTTCAGCTTGTTTTTTTTCCCCATCTGAACACACCTCTGATTTTAGAATGCCAGCAGCAGCAGTTACTGAAAACTAGCATTTACTGTGTAAACATTCACTTTGGGTGGATCCATTTCCAAGGTCAGCCCTCACCCGCCCCTGCCCATACACAATGGGATTGCGCGGTGCAGGGCTGACATGCTGGCTGGGATGTGTGCTCCTGCACGCTGGGCAAGGGGTGCCGCCCGCATGGGGGTGTGCCTCCGGTGCCATCTCCCGGGTGTGATGCTGAATTAGAGCATGTTTTCCTTTTCTTCTCTCCAGGAAGGCCCTTATGTCTACTTGTCTATGGTGGGAAACATCACAGACTCAGATGCCTTGATCGCTTCATTGTGTGAGTAATGTAAAACGTTGGCACTTGCCACATTTGAGGGGTCAGTTCCGTACGACTGTCCACTAAATGAGTACCTATACCCCACGTTGTACGCTTCTGTTTGCATGAAATGTCTGGAAGAGACAGATCCATGGAGACAGATGACAGATTAGTGGGTGCCTGGGGGTGCAGGAAGGGAGCGGGATTTGGCCAGAAATGGGGAATGACTAACAGTGGGTACAGGTTTCTTTCGGGAAGTAGAAACTAATGTAAAGTGAGGTTGTGGTGATTCAAATCTGGGAATGTACTAAAACTTGTTGAATTATACACTTTAGACAGATTTAAGAAACAGGCCTGGCACATGGGTTATATCTCAATAAAGCTATATTTTAAATCGTCTGCAGTATTTAAACTGGGTGTTTTCCATACTTCTAACATTTATCTGTATATAAATGTATATATATTATACAGGCTTCCCAGATGGCTCAGATGGTAAAGAATCTGCCTGCAATGCGGGAGACCTGAGTTCNCAGGCAGATTCTTTACCAGCTGAGCCACAAGGGAAGTCCGAGAATACTAGAGTGAGTAGCCTATCCCTTCTCTAGTTGATCTTCCTGACCCAGAAAACTAACCTGGGCCTCCTGGATTGCAGGCAGATTCTTTACTAACTTCCCTGGTGGCTGAGACAGTAAAGCATCTGCCTGCAATGAGGGAGATCCGGGTTCCATCTCTGGGTTGGGAAGATGCCCTAGAGAAGGAAATGGGAACCCACTCTAGTACTGTTGCCTGGAAAATTCCATGGACGGAGGGGCCTGGTAGGCTATCGTCCGTGGGGTTGTGAAGAGATGGACATGATTGAGCAACTTCACTTTCTTCTTTCTTTTTCTTTATCAACTGAGCTATCAGGGAAGCCAGGGGACTGAGCAACACAGTTTATCTCACATGCTTAGCACAGTGTCTGTCTTCATAAATATCTGGTACTTACTATTTTCTTTATCTTCCGACTGAGATTCTTTTTTGGCCTCTTGCAATACTGTGATTTAAAATAAGAAATGTATACATGAACTTGGTCCCTGTTTCTGGCAGGAGCACCAGGAACCTTTGGAATTTCCTAAGCAGAGCTATAAAAGGTGTCTTTTATTATGTTAATGAGATGACTTTTCGAAAGTACCCAAGGATGGGGATGGAGGGGGACGGGTTACTGAAGGAGCCAAACAGGTGATCAGAAGGTTAGAACTCTGATCCCACCCACCCCTGACCTCCCAGGAGGGGAGAGGGACTTGAGGTTGAGTTCAGGTCCAAATGGGCAATGATTTCATCATTTGAGTCTCTGTAATGAAGTCTCCATAAAAACCCAAAAGGATAGAGTTCCAGGTTGGTGAACACATGGACATTGTGGAAAGCGGGGAGTTCAGCACATCATAGACGCTCTAGCCACTCCTTACATACCTTGCCCCATGTATCTCTTCCATCTGGCTATCCCAAGTTGTATCCTTTGTAAGAAACCAGTAATCTGATGAGTAAATGGGTTTCCAGAGTTCTGTGAGCCACTGTAGCAAATTAACAGAAACTGTAAAGGGGATGATGGTGATGCCAAAAGCTCATCTTCCTGAACACCAGTACTGGATCAAATCTCAGAGAGAGAGTTTTGGGTGAAGTAGAAAAGCTCAGGCTTTTGATTACTTTGATAGGTAAAAAGGGTCACAATGCCTCAAAAAAACAAACAAACAAACAAAACAAAACTATATGTCCCCCTCTTCTCCCACCCCAGAAAAGATGGTGAGAAGTCTTAAAGTAATTTTTCAAAGAGGGCATGATCAGCTCATGGACATTTTTCTGATAGGTTGGTGGTGAAGTAAGTAGGAGTCAGCATCATCAAATTTTAGGCCTAACTGGTCTGGAGTCTGCATGCTTGTGGGCAGTATACCATCATTAATCATTAACTTCTTTCACTGTGAGTGGGTTTCAGTATCTGCAGCTTAGCTCAATGATATTATTGTGTATATCCCTTGAGGGAGACCTAGGACCTTGCCCCAAGACTGCTCTTGACTATTTGTCTCACATTCCCTCCCTTCTCTGATTAACAACTGCTTGAATATGCCCGCTGAAACTCAGGGAAGGTCATGGAGGCTGAATGATGGCTGTTTCCTAGAATAGAAGAAATGGAGGATACAGAAAGGCTTTGTGCCCAGGAGCCATGGGGCTTTCCTTGGTATCACCTGGAACTAATTTACAGCCAGTCAGTCTGATGTACTGGAGAAGGCAATGGCACCCCACTCCAGTACTCTTGCCTGGAGAATCCCATGGGTGGAGGAGCCTGGTAGGCTACAGTCCATGGAGTCACAAAGAGTTGGACATGACTGAGCGACTTCACTTTCACTTTTCGCTTTCATGCATTGGGGAAGGAAATGGCAACCCACTCCAGTGTTCTTGCCTGGAGAATCCCAGGGACAGAGGAGCCTGGTGGGGTGCCATCTATGGGGTTGCACAGTGTCAGACACGACTGAAGCGACTTAGCAGCAGCAGCAGTCTGAAGTACAGGTGACAACCTTGACTTGCCACTGGCATCTTGACTTGAAGAGGATCATTGGAACCTCCAGTTTGTACCAAGCCATTGGAAACTTCCATTAGGTCAGAAGAATGGGTGACAACCTAGACTTGTGAATGGCATCAGAGCTGGAAATGAGCGGTCTTGTGGAATCTGAGGCTCTCTCCAGGTCGGTAGTGTCAGAATTAGTTAATTTCAGGATTCTCAGCTAGTGTCCAGAGCTTGGTTTAGTGGCATGGAGGAACCACCCCCAACAAATACTTTGGATTTGGGTATGCAAAACCTTTTACCTCTGAAGGCTAGACAGTGCCCTGGAGAGAGGGCAAGTGAGGATCAGGGTCTTTTACACATGCTAGAGAAACTAGGNTAGTGTCCAGAGCTTGGTTTAGTGGCATGGAGGAACCACCCCCAACAAATACTTTGGATTTGGGTATGCAAAACCTTTTACCTCTGAAGGCTAGACAGTGCCCTGGAGAGAGGGCAAGTGAGGATCAGGGTCTTTTACACATGCTAGAGAAACTAGGGTAATTTTGCCCTGCTCTTTTCTATCCCTTCCTACTTTTAGCCCTCAGAGTGACATAAGTGATATAAATATGGCCAGGCCAGTAGCCCTGCTCTGGGCCAGTTTTGATGTGAATTGGATGATAAGACAGGAAGGATGAGAAGTGGTTTTCCTTTTGAAATACCTTAAATATCTTCCTCTGTGACCTCTAGATCATAATTTTCAGATGATTTTTACATCAAACTCTCATTGGTTATCTTGGGATTTCAACAGACAGAAAAGTAGCACATTTTTCCTTGATGGATTTCTCTTCAGTATTCATGGTGAGCCACTTATTATACATAATTTTTGGATTATTTTTTCATTTCTATTATATGTACATTTTTACTCATAAATAAATGCTTTTGTAACTTCATTAATACTAGATGTGTATAAGAGACAGATATAAGACCATATGGGATGTGTGGCCGTTGGCACTAGCCAGCCTCACACATGCATAAATAGAGTATCCCTGAAGAAATAAAAGTGGACACATTGTCAGCAGAAATCACAAATTTATTAACTCTTAAATATATCAATCAGTCATTTACCATTATGGCAAGAAATATATACAGTGTCCCATGGTAAACTGCAGTGTTTCAANACCTTTTCCAAATTTGCCTTAACTATGTCTTTTTTAAAAAGTGAAATCATGGAATTGAAAGTTTATTTCATTTTTCACTAAATATGAAAGCACAGTAATTGTTCAAACAATACACTTTTGAATAACCAAGGAAAATCTTGCTCTTTAAAATGTAATACATAATTTTTGCCCGATATTATCACCCAAAGAATACCGCTGCCCACTGATTTCTCACAGATCAAACTGCTGAATTAATTTTCTTTTAGATTTATTTAATGTTTTAAAGATGTAGATCTTATTGAGTTAGTTACTTTATTAGCTGTACTGTTTTTATTGCTGCATGGGGTTTTCTCTAGTTGCAGTGAACAGGGGCTACCCTCTAGGTTGCGGTGTTCAGGCTTCTCATTGTGGTGGCCTCTCTTGTTGTGGAGCGTGGGCTCTAAGTCACGTGAGCTTTTGTAGCTGGGGCATGTGGGCTCATAGTTGCGGCTCCCAGGCTCTAGAGCAGAGACTCAGTAGTGCAGTCCATGGGCTTAGTTGCTCTGTGGCATGTGGGATCTTCCCAGACCAGGGATTGAACCCATATCTCCTGTATTGGTAGGCAGATGCTTTACCACTGAGCTACTAAGGAAGACCTCTTTTAAATTTTAAAAGACTGAGCTTTTCTTTTACTTAGGTATTTCTGTGTACTCAAGCAAAACTTAGCAATTTAATACAGACACTCTTTATTATTTCTCATGCTCAGAGGGGTTGTTAGGTTGGGAAGATACAACTAAGTCTAGAGGTGGCCACAAAACTTAGCCTTTGGACTAGACTATCCATCTTGGGGTGTGTGTGTGTGTGCGTGTGTGTGTGTGTGTATGTTCAGTCATGTCCATCTTTTTTCAACCCTATAGACTATGGCCCACCAGGCTCCTCTGTTCATGGGATTTCCCAGGCAAGAATATCAGATTGGGTTGCTATTTACTACTCCAGGGGATCTTGCTGACCCAGGGATAAAATCTGTATCTCTTGCATCTCCTACATCTTCTGCATTGACAGATAGATTCTTTACCACAGTGCCACCTGGGTAGTCCGCATCTTGGTATATTACAGAGTAAATGGAAATTTTTTTTATTAACATTGCAAGTCAGTTGAGAGTAGGTAGATCAAAAGAATACCTATTAATACTGTACACCAGAAGGAAAGGAAATGATTTACAGGAAGCAGAATGATGACCTGCCCTGGAAACAACTTGCTCTCTTAACAGTTTTTGGACAGTGCCAGCACATCCTTCTCTTAGGTTAATGACACAATAGCTTTGCCTGTAAACAAAAGAAAGGAAAAATATATCATTGATTATAGACCTTCAGTTGATTAGGAAGTGAGTCTGATACTTGTGGTATGAATTGTTCAGTGGACTTACGTTTCTTCTTCAGTTTCTAAAAGAAATAACTGAATTTTCTTTCTTTTTTTTTTTTGTCATCTCACCTCAAAAACCACCTAAGAGAAGTGGGTTGTAGGTAGCATGGTGGACCAACCATAGGGCGGGTGATATCATTTTTATGACAGGTTGCCTAAGGGAATTAAGAACAATTAGAAGCTCTAAAAGCAGAGATAGGTTAAAAAAAAAAAAGAGTTGCAGATTCAAACTTCATTTTATCTTACACTTTTCTGTAGCTGTAGCAATGAGAGGGCTTCCTTGGTAGCTCAGCTGGTGAATCTGCCTGTAATGTGGGAGACCTGGGTTCAATCCCTGGGCTGAGAAGATCCCCTGAGGAGTGTATGGCAATCTGCTCCAGTATTCTTGCTTGGAAAATCCCCATGGACAGAAGAGGCTACAGTCCATGGGATCACAAAGAGTCGGACATTACTAAGCACAGCACAGCAATGAGAACTATAAAATATTGCTAAGTCTTTTCAAACCCATTCAGTACAGTGTCAAGATGCTATGCTAATAATCCCCCCAAATGTAAAAGTTTTCTTGCAGTGTGAAAATATCATCTTGTATTTTCCATTTTTCTTTTTTTAAATATAAATTTATTTATTTTAATTGGAGGTTAATTACTTTACAATATTGTATTGGTTTTGCCATACATCAACATGAATCTGTCACAGGTATACACGTGTTCCCCATCCTGAACCCCCCTTCCCGCTCCCTCCCCGTACCATCCCTCTGGGTCGTCTCAGTGCACGAGCCCCAAGCATCCAGTATCATGCATCATCTTCTCTGAATCTACTTTGAATTATTTGCAAGATGTAAGTTGAAACTTCAAGGTGCAAGTGGCCATGAGATACTTAAAAATGGAAAGAATGCACAGGATTCAAATTTTTTAGAAAAGTAAGCCATAGATTAGGAATTGAAATAAACCAAATGCTCAAATGGTATATTACCCTATTCAGAGGGTAGGAGCAAAGATGAATTTAGCTGCCTTTTATGATGTAAAAGTCACAATGAAGATATAGGATTGTGGGGAATTACATTCTTTACAGGAGTATTCTACTGTATAAACACACTGTCTTTACCTTCATATTAAAAGCTACACGATTTATGTTATATCCAGCTCATATGAATCTTTAGAATAGCTGTACAGAATGTTTTACTCCTGTGTATGTCTTCCAAATGTGCTACTCTTTTTCCCCTGGAAAAAATCAACTCGTTCAGAGTAGTAAGGTAGACAAATTCAATGAAGTATTTAAATTCATAATAAGTAGCATAATTTTGGAAAACCATATCAGGGCCATTTAGTTGAACCTGTGCTTTCTCCCAGATATGTTATGAGAATAAAACCAAAGCATTTGTAACTATCTTGAACAGCTCTCAAATTCTTTTATGAAAAACCTACCTTTACCTTCTTAGAATTGATAGTTTATTTACTCTACTGTGTGTGTGTTTGTAAAATTACATAAGCCAAAGAGAAGGATACTTTTCCATTTTACAACTTGTGCGATTTTTCTCACTTTCCGTATTCACCATCTTGACAATGAACTTCCTGCTTATAAAAACTCTTTAGAAAGGGACTAACTTCTGAGCCAGGGAGAAGATGGAGGGAACTTTGAAGTGTGCTTACTGTGGACTCAGCAAGCCTCCAGCAAAGGGCTGCCAGCCTCCCATATTTGCATACTCTCATGTGGTTAGTCTAGAAACACACAGGCCCCAAAACACAATTAAGTGCAATCTTTAGAACATCCTGGGGCAAGGGAGAAACACACATACACACACAAAATTAATCACATTTCTACTTTACCAGAGGAGAGGGATGGGAAATATTATCCCTTTACGTTCCATTGATATTGAAAAATCCTGTTTTTAAAAAGAATAAGTACAATTCCCCTTTCTGTTTTTTTATCTTGGAATAAAGGTTTATCTGTAACTTTAAGGTTAAAAAAAAATCATGTCTGTCTGACTGGCTCTGCAGTTTGAAAGCAACTTGAAGTTTTATTTGAATTCTTATAGTGCCCTGAAGAAATTTTTGCTTTATTTTTTAAAAATAACATCTTATTCTTTTTCCTTTGTTATCATAGACAGACTCTATGTCTGTCTTGCATAAAATTCTATGAGCATTTACCTGTCTGCATAAATACTTTTACAAAAGTAAAATAAGTCCTTTATGTACCTTAGTCACTGAAGGATTGTATTTCCAATTTTCTCCATTAAGAACTTCAAGAAGATCCATACTGTAGCTCTATAGAGATATATAGATCATCCTGAGTCTAAAGGGTCTATGAAAAGTTAATGGAGGGACTTCCCTGGTGGTCCAGTAGATAAGAATCCGCCTGTCAGTGGAGGGGACACAGGTTCAGTCCTTGGTCCAGAAAGATCCCACATGCTGTGGAGCAGCTAAACCCCATGTGCCACAAGTACAGAGCCCACATGCCTAGAGCTCATGCTCTGCAACAAGAGAGGCCACCACAGCGAGATGGTCATGCCCCACAACTGAAAAGTAGCCCCCCCTTGCTGCTACGAGAGAAAGCCCATGCAGTAACAAAAACCCAATGCAACCACAAATAAATGAATAATTTTTTAAAAAACTTAATGGAGAATATATTGTGATGACAGTGGGCAAATAGCCACTATGATATTCATGATTATGAATTAATTGGGCTAAACAGAAGCAGATATATGATGGTGTCCAGTGCACCCCCATCTTGGGTTGCTGGGATGCACGCCCAAATTTGAAAAACACTGAGCTAGATCATCTTTAAAATACCTTCAGATAGAACACAGGACATGATCTTATCTATGGCTCTCTGCCACACTCTCACTGGGGCACAGAATTACTGAGTGAAAATAGGTGGAAGGGGCCCGTACACTCAACGTGTTTTTGACCCTAGAAACTCCAAAGCCAGGAGCCTTTCCAATGGATGGGAGCTGGCTTGTTGCTGGCAGTCTCCCTGAGCGGGGCAGGAAGAGATACCACAGATGACTGGTTCCAGAGGCTCAGTCAACTTGTGGCACGAAACAACAGGTGTGGTGTTTCATGAGCTGAGGTGCATTAAGCGGCTCTCCTGTGCAGACGCTGTGGCTGAATGTCCTTGGCTCTCCAGTGCCTTCACAGAACATCTGCTGGAAGGAAGCCTGTGTAACGACAGCCTGAGTCTCCTTCATCTGGGGGATTTTCTTTGATGAGCATCTAGTGTGAACCGTGAACTTCCAGATGTGCAAGCTAGATTTAGAAAAGGCAGAAGAACCAGAGATCAAGTTGCCAACATCTGTTGGATCATAGAAAAAGCAAGAGAGTTCCAGAAAAACACCTACTTCTGCTTCATTGACTACAACAAAGCCTTTACCTGTGTGGATCACAACAAACGGTAGAAAATCCTTAAAGAGACAGGAATACCAGACCACCTACCTGCCTCCAGAGAATTCTATATGCAGGTCAAGAAGCAACAGTTAGAACTGGACATGGAATGACAGACTGGTTCCAAATCAGGAAAGGAAGAAGAACTGATGCTTTTGAACTGTGGTGTTGAAGACTCTTGAGAGTCTCTTGGATTGCAGGGAGATCAAACCAGTCAATCCTAAAGGAAATCAGTCCTAAATATTCTTTGGAAGGACTGATGCTGAAGCTGAAACTGCAATACTTGGCCACCTGATGTGAAGAACTGACTCGTTGGAAAATACCCTGATTTGGGGAAAGATTGAAGGTGTGAGAAGGGGATGACAGAGGATGAGATATCTGGATGGCATCACCGACTCCATGGACATGAGTTTGAGTAAACTCCCTGAGTTGTTGATGGACAGGGAAACCTGGCTTGCTGCAGTCCATGGGGTTGCAAAGAGTCAGACACGACTGAGCAACTGAACTGAGTAGCTACATCTCCTCTGTGGGATTTTTAAGTGTTTCCTCAAGTCAGTGACATCCTTATCTCAGAAGCCACGGTTTGCTGGCTATGGAGAACTTCTACTTAAAAGATTTTTCCTTCCAGGAGTTCACAAATCACAGCTCCACAAAGTTGGCTAAAGTTGTTTCCCAGGTGACTAGAGAACAATTAAGATCATGTCACCTTTTATTTGATAAAAATCATTTTTTTTGCAGTAGGGACTATTCAGATAGTACTTTAGATGCAGGTGTTGTTTTACGTATATTAACTCATTTATTTCTCAAAAACTGTATAAGGAAAGGACCACTGTTATCCCTATTTACACATTAGGAAGTTGAGGAAAGGAAATGGTCTTGCAACTAGTTTTGTAGTGTCAGAGAACTAGTAAATAAATGGCAGGGAACATATTCAAACCTAGAGACTGGCTACAGAAACCTGATTCTGAGCCACTGCATTCTTGTTCATTTGAAACGTCTTCCACGGACACTCTTATCCTGTCTTGGTTGAGGTAGCACAGACTCCCAGACTCCAGTAGTCAACAGGATTCTGAAGATACGGCTTGGTACGGTGATGCCAAATACAATTTCAGCAGTCTCATTTGGTTGAAATATCAGGTATGCAAAACTTGTTGCCAATAAACTAAAGAGTTATTCTCAGCTTCAGGACACACACTCTTAAAGTTTATAGTCTAACGAGAAAATTCAGTTAAAACAGATATGTCTATAGCCTTCCAATGAAGCACTCAGCAGAAGCAATCTTGCAAAGGTGACCAGGTCAAGAGCTTTCTTTCTCAGTGTGTGGGTATAAACACTTAGGTTTCCATCAAGTATTTTGGCCAAATTCTCTCATACTCCCCCATGAATTTATATCTAACATAAACTCTAGTTAACAGAAGAGAATGTTAAAGTAACCTCGTATTAATCTATTTAGGAGAAAAGACTCACTTAAATTTTCTGAAAAACAAAACTTTTTCTGTTTTTAGCTTTCAAGTGACAAGTTATAATGTATACTTCTTTCTCTGGTTTATAATAGAAAGCTTAATTTTTCATATTTGAATCGCTGTTGCAGAGACTTTTGTGCAGAATTTGTGCAGATATATCTACCCCAAACACTAGTGTGGAAAAGTGGTATCATTGCTAATTACTAAGTGGTCCTCTCTTTGGGCCCATTTTAAAGTTGGATTTCTTATATTAATGCCCTCTATATATCAAGGGAAAAGAACAGATGTGATCTTCTTATTACACAGAACTTACATTCTTGTAAAGAGAGTCTTATCTAATAATGTAAATATGTTAATTTTGTGAACAGCATAAGCATTTAGGGGACTCGTTCCACAGCATAGCCACAGGAAGGACCTTGTGTGTCTTCTTGGCCATCAGAAAGGAGCAACACTTTGCTCTTGAAAGTCTGAGGTTGAAGGTATAACTACAAGACAAGACTTGAATCTCATTCACATTTGACTTTCTCATCAAGGAAGCATGTGTCTTAAACTACGCATTTGTTAAGCATACCAACTGCAGGTCTATCAAACTATGTGACTTTGAACTTTACCACTGCCCACCTACCCTAGTGTTTTCATTTATTGATCATGTGACCCCCAGAAAAGCTATCTCTTCCTTAGGCCTCCGTTTGCTCATCTAAGAAGGAGTTTTGTCATCATGTAACCATCCTCAGGGGATTTTGGTTAAGGGAGAAAGGGTGTGTGTGTGTGTGTGTGTGTGTGTGTGTGTGTGTGCGTGCCCTGGGAAGATCAGCTGGTATAGACTATTTGTTAAAAGAATGGAAATTGTCATACATAAAGAGCACAAAATACACATAAACTATTACTAATTGGGTTGAAAATTAAACCAGCCCCAAACATTGAAATGTTGATTTTCCTTGCTGATTCCAACCATTGCCTCTGAAAGCTGCATGGAAGGAAACAGCAGACTGGTTGTGGTATATTAAATTATAAGTGAGGACTAATTTGAAGATCAAAGATGCTCCCTGGGAGATATCACTCCACTGGTAGGAGAGGCATTAGCTGTCTCCCTCTGTCTCATGTATTTGTACTCTGTGTCTTGGAAATATCCTTCCCCACAGTTTTAGAATCTTGATGTTTAATTTAACACAAAGGTCTTTGAGACACACAGTGGGGGGTTGTTACGGGTATTTCTGGCATTGAAGAAATTGAAATGTACATGTTTTTTCTCCTGTATCAAAGACAGACAAGAATCTAAACTGACATTTTATATCAAATGAATTATGAACTGTGTACTTTGTACCTAAGGGAACAACAACTAAATTAGAGTTTAAGATTAAAAAGAGAGAGAGAGACAAAAATAGGCTTTTAATAAAACATACAGTAATTTCTGCTATTCTCTCTGATGGTGATATGGACGAACACAGTCCTTATAGTAGAACCACTGAATGGATGCAAGCTCTTCTGAAATCTCCAAGATTTAAATATATGGGAGAAATTTTCTGAGAATAGCTTAACTTTAGGACCAGTGAAACATTATGGATAATCTGATCTTAATTTTTACCTTTTTGTCAATTTTTCTTGCTTAGGAAAAAAAAATAATATTTGCCAAATTTTACCTCCTGAGGAGATGTGGGATTAGATGTTACTTGAGGAACACATAAACTATACACAGGATAAGAATGGTATGACAAAAGTTCCATATTCTATATCTCTACTGTTTCTGTGTAACTCCTACATACATAAATGGGCTTCCCTGGTGGCTCAGATGGTAAAGAGAATATCTGCAATGCAGAAGGCCTGGGTTTGTTCCCTGGGTCAGGAAGACACCCTGGAGAAGGAAATGGCAACCCACTCCAGCATTCCTGCCTGGAGAATCCTATGGACAGAGGAGCCCGACAGGCTACAGTCCATGGGGCCACAAAGAGTCGGACATGACTGAGGGATTAACACACACACACGTGTATACAGGCGCTCAAGCAAATGACCCTCATGATTAAGATCATGGATTTTAAAATCAATCAGAATGAGCTAAAAGTAAGAAATTAAGTTATACAGTCATATATATTTTGCCTCTTTATTTTCTTTCCATAAAGTGGAAGAAATGGTAGTAAGTACCTCATGAGTTTGACACTGAGGAAATTATGTATGATAAATGAATGCAAAGAACATAGCACAGTGCTGGTCACATAATAATTGTGTATTATTTGCAAAGGTATAGCCTCCCAACATATATGACAAGATTGGATAGCAACAGACTAGCATCTTGCTTTTTAATGGCTACTGATTTCTGAAGTACAGGAAGCATTTGGATTAAATTTTTAAGATGAAGATCCTGCCATGTTTATGTAATATACTCAATCATTTTTGAAATTACTAACTGAAGATTCTTGGGAATTGGGGGTGATCTATGCTTTCTTCTTCCCAGCAAAGCTGTGTTTTGATTACCATGCTAGTCTTCAAAAGGAGGTATTGTTATGTGTTCTACATACACATTAAAGTAAGGTTATTAATATTAATACATGTATTTTCTACTTCTGAATTTCCCAGGTACATAAACCTAAAACTGACAAAATTCCTTGGTATTAATTCTATATACTTCTGATACAAGTGCTACANTATATATCAAGGGAAAAGAACAGATGTGATCTTCTTATTACACAGAACTTACATTCTTGTAAAGAGAGTCTTATCTAATAATGTAAATATGTTAATTTTGTGAACAGCATAAGCATTTAGGGGACTCGTTCCACAGCATAGCCACAGGAAGGACCTTGTGTGTCTTCTTGGCCATCAGAAAGGAGCAACACTTTGCTCTTGAAAGTCTGAGGTTGAAGGTATAACTACAAGACAAGACTTGAATCTCATTCACATTTGACTTTCTCATCAAGGAAGCATGTGTCTTAAACTACGCATTTGTTAAGCATACCAACTGCAGGTCTATCAAACTATGTGACTTTGAACTTTACCACTGCCCACCTACCCTAGTGTTTTCATTTATTGATCATGTGACCCCCAGAAAAGCTATCTCTTCCTTAGGCCTCCGTTTGCTCATCTAAGAAGGAGTTTTGTCATCATGTAACCATCCTCAGGGGATTTTGGTTAAGGGAGAAAGGATGTGTGTGTTTGTGTGTGTGTGTGTGCGTGCCCTGGGAAGATCAGCTGGTATAGACTATTTGTTAAAAGAATGGAAATTGTCATACATAAAGAGCACAAAATACACATAAACTATTACTAATTGGGTTGAAAATTAAACCAGCCCCAAACATTGAAATGTTGATTTTCCTTGATGATTCCAACCATTGCCTCTGAAAGCTGCATGGAAGGAAACAGCAGACTGGTTGTGGTATATTAAATTATAAGTGAGGACTAATTTGAAGATCAAAGATGCTCCCTGGGAGATATCACTCCACTGGTAGGAGAGGCATTAGCTGTCTCCCTCTGTCTCATGTATTTGTACTCTGTGTCTTGGAAATATCCTTCCCCACAGTTTTAGAATCTTGATGTTTAATTTAACACAAAGGTCTTTGAGACACACAGTGGGGGGTTGTTACGGGTATTTCTGGCATTGAAGAAATTGAAATGTACATGTTTTTTCTCCTGTATCAAAGACAGACAAGAATCTAAACTGACATTTTATATCAAATGAATTATGAACTGTGTACTTTGTACCTAAGGGAACAACAACTAAATTAGAGTTTAAGATTAAAAAGAGAGAGAGAGACAAAAATAGGCTTTTAATAAAACATACAGTAATTTCTGCTATTCTCTCTGATGGTGATATGGACGAACACAGTCCTTATAGTAGAACCACTGAATGGATGCAAGCTCTTCTGAAATCTCCAAGATTTAAATATATGGGAGAAATTTTCTGAGAATAGCTTAACTTTAGGACCAGTGAAACATTATGGATAATCTGATCTTAATTTTTACCTTTTTGTCAATTTTTCTTGCTTAGGAAAAAAAAATAATATTTGCCAAATTTTACCTCCTGAGGAGATGTGGGATTAGATGTTACTTGAGGAACACATAAACTATACACAGGATAAGAATGGTATGACAAAAGTTCCATATTCTATATCTCTACTGTTTCTGTGTAACTCCTACATCCATAAATGGGCTTCCCTGGTGGCTCAGATGGTAAAGAGAATATCTGCAATGCAGAAGGCCTGGGTTTGTTCCCTGGGTCAGGAAGACACCCTGGAGAAGGAAATGGCAACCCACTCCAGCATTCCTGCCTGGAGAATCCTATGGACAGAGGAGCCCAACAGGCTACAGTCCATGGGGCCACAAAGAGTCGGACATGACTGAGGGATTAACAAACACACACGTGTATATAGGCGCTCAAGCAAATGACCCTCATGATTAAGATCATGGATTTTAAAATCAATCAGAATGAGCTAAAAGTAAGAAATTAAGTTATACAGTCATATATATTTTGCCTCTTTATTTTCTTTCCATAAAGTGGAAGAAATGGTAGTAAGTACCTCATGAGTTTGACACTGAGGAAATTATGTATGATAAATGAATGCAAAGAACATAGCACAGTGCTGGTCACATAATAATTGTGTATTATTTGCAAAGGTATAGCCTCCCAACATATATGACAAGATTGGATAGCAACAGACTAGCATCTTGCTTTTTAATGGCTACTGATTTCTGAAGTACAGGAAGCATTTGGATTAAATTTTTAAGATGAAGATCCTGTCATGTTTATGTAATATACTCGATAATCATTTTTTAAATTACTAATTGAAGATTCTTGGGAATTGGGGGTGATCTATGCTTTCTTCTTCCCAGCAAAGCTGTGTTTTGATTACCATGCTAGTCTTCAAAAGGAGGTATTGTTATGTATTCTACATACACATTAAAGTAAGGTTATTAATATTAATACATGTATTTTCTACTTCTGAATTTCCCAGGTACATAAACCTAAAACTGACAAAATTCCTTGGTATTAATTCTATATACTTCTGATACAAGTGCTACACAATTAGTACTTGTGTGGCAAAATTGGGCTTCCCTGGTGGCTCAGACAGTAAAGAATCCGCCTGCAATGAGGAGACCTGGGTTTGATCCCTGGGTTGGGAAGATTCCCCCGGTGGAAGGCATGGCAACCCACTCCAGTATTCTCTCCTGGAGAATCCCCATGGACAGAGGAGTCTGGCTGGCTAAAGTCCATGGGGTGGCAAAGAGTTGGATATAGCTGAGCAACTAAGTATAGCAGAGCACAGTGGCTAAATTACTTGAAACAAAGAACTCACTAATAGTCTGATTACAGATTTTTTTTTCCTCATAAACTAAATTACATAGTTATAAATCATGATTTTTGTCAAATGAGCATCATTCTATTATTTCAAATTCTGGGTTCTAATTCTACTATTTAAGAGCTGAAATCTGTTCTTAAATCTTTTAAAGCATTTTTTATTCCTCTGATGCTATTGTTTTATTTTCACTAGTAGAGAATGATAAATTAATGACTTATTCAGGCAAGGGATACCAATATATAATCTGAGTGTCTTAAGACTAGATATGATTATTACTTGAGTAATTAATCAACATGAATATTAGATCCAATTCCATTGTTAAGATGACTTTTATAACCAATCCTCTCTGGTTCTTTGATCATTAAATGACTAAAATTTTGTCAGTTAATCAAAGATTCCTTTATTTCTTGGTTCTTGATTCTGTCCCACAAGAACAAGTAGGTTCAGTAGTACCATAAGAAAGAGTCTGATTCTTAAATATAGCAGTTTAACTACCTAAGTTTTTTCTTTGTTTGTTCTGCTATGGTTCTTAGACACTCAATAAAGGAATGTTTGGTGCACCTTTTCTAAAGAGAGTGGCTTTGACCTAGACTGAATTTACTCATTGCTAAACTGCTTATTAACCTTGCTAAGTGTATCTAATTTAATTTTATAAAGGGGAACTTCTTTAGAGAGTTATTTAAGATAAAGTGAGTAATATTTTAACTAAAAATAAGATAGACTCAGTCCACTAATATTTCTGTGTGTACTTTAAATTATTTTTCCATTTGAAGATATATTCTACATTAATGGGCTCAAATAATCAGATTCTCAAGGAAAAAGGACTTAATCTATGCTGCCTGGAAACTAATTTGGGTGAATATCATGGTATTCAAAATAATAGAAAGACTAGGAAATACTATTAGGAATACTAAGATGAACTCAAATGTCAAAAGCAAAGGTTTAAATAGAGTGTCTGAATCTAGGATATCTCTGCAAGGAAAAAGAAATGCTCTGGTTGGTAGCTTGAGAAATAACCAAAAAAAAAAAAAATCCTTCTGGACATGATGACCACCAACTTTAGGGCCCCTAATTAGTGTGACAAAGTGACAGTTCCACTCTTACCAGAACAAATAAAGTGTCTAATGAGATTCAAAATCCATATTTTTCTCTGAATGAACTACAGTGAACTACAGCATTCCCAGCTTTGGAGTATTTCAAACTTAGCAGAGGATAACTTCTGTCTGTCTGATGTTTCCTGGTTCAGAAACTCACTGAAACTGTCTTGCAGAGTAATTTTAGGCCACTCTTAACTCTTAAGCACAGGGGGAAACGAAGGTAGAGGTATGTTGCTTTGGTCCTATGGATGCTAATGTGAAGTGGAATCCTCCATTTCTCAAAATGGTCAACAGCAATTAGTATTCAGTGGAGTCTTTTTATTCTGGTGCCCTTGCCTCACCCCTGCCACCCCTTTCTGTATTATTCTTATTATAAACTGTAGTCGGGAATATTCCTGGTTCCTTTCCATTCTAATTAAAGCATTCTTAGTGAACATGAGGTTGGTTTTTCATTTCATAAAGAACGATAACTAGAGCCAGGGTGAGATCTGCCAAGTGGGTTTTGTATTACTTTTGACAAATATTTGCACCAATTTTGATTGAGGTCGTCTTACACCGATAAAATGTTCTGGTGGGGGTTAAGGTTTCCCTTAGAAATGTAGGTCCACATGAGTCCGTGAGAGACCAAAAGTAAATGTTATATTGTCTTTGGGTTTTATTCAACAAAGTACTCCATTATTTCATCCCTGGGTTGAGAAGTAAATGATATTATTTTTAACAAAATTTTTATTTTATGCCCATGCTTTTTTAGTCAAGGCTTTTGTCCTAAATACTTCTCTATAACCCCAGTGACAACCTTGAGAAAATGTCATCATTTCTTTAACTTGGATCCATAAAACCTTCAGCCCTTGCTAAGCATCTTGTTTTGCTATTTTTCTCTGGAGACCTTTCTGGGAGCTTTCAGAGCTAAAGTTGCCTTGACAAGAGAGGAAACTATTTTAAAAATCTGAGAATCTGAGACAGACTTAAAAAAGGCTATTTTTCCAAATCTCTACCCCCAAATAAGCATCCTCAAGATTAGAATGACATAATTTTTTTTTAATAAATAAGCTTCAAAAACGTCTTCATTTAAAACCTCCTAGCTATAAGATTTCTCACTCTGCAAAGCAGTGTCCACACTCAGAGCTGGTTGTTTGGATGCCTGGGGACAACAGATGGGGAAAAGGCAGGAAAAGGAGGTAAAACCCTCTCTGTGCCTGTGAGGAGGGGCAAGGTTCTGGCTTAGACAGTCACTTCAAAAGGCATTGCTTAAAGTGATAGGAGTTTGGGTTTTGGAGACAAGTTGTTAGATTCAAACGGAAGTTTAACCACTTATTAGCTGTATGCTCTTGTGCAAGTGGCTTCTCCGCTATGGTCTGAATATTTGTGGCTTCCCCAAATCTGTATGTTGAAACATTACCCCCAATGTGATAGTATTAGGAGGTGGGACCTTGGAAGGTCATAAAGGTGAGGCCTCAAAAGATCATACCCTTGTAAAAGAGGTCTAAAAGAGCCCCTCTGCCTCCTTCCACCATGTGAAGACACAGAAAGAAGGCACTATCCATGAACCAGTAAGTGGGTTCTCAGGAGGCTACATGGTAAACAGGAAAACGGATAGAGTTTCAAAACAAAATACCCATGTTTGAGTCCCTGCTTGGCACTTAGAACAATCACAAGGAACTGTAAAAACATTATAATACTCAGTTCAGTCGCTCAGTCGTGTCCGACTCTTTGCGACCCCATGAATCGCAGCACGCCAGGCCTCCCTATCCGTCACCATCTCCCGGAGTTCAGTCAGACTCACGTCCATCGAGTCCGTGATGCAACACTTTTAAAATTCATGCTCTGGCTATAAGGTCAGATGAATGCAGTGAAATCTCAGACCGTCATTCTGACCTGAAATTTAGTATGCAGGCTTGCCATCCCTCTTTCTCCCCCTGCACCCCCACCTCTGTTATTGAATGCATTCATTTCCTACCAGCTTCTGCCTTGATTGCTGGGCTCAAGCCACAGTGCCTTCAAGGCTCAGGCCCAGCTTGCCCTTTTCTTGGGGCTGCCTGAGATGTGTGTCCCCCAGCTGTTTGCAAATCCCTGCTCAAATACAGTCTACCGTACATAAAATGTCAGCTTTTCCCCCGTCTCCTCCCTCAGCACTCCCATTCCCTTATATTAGAAATATTTCTTGGTTACTAAAATGTTTTCATCACATACGCACACAAAAGGTAACTGTGAAGTGATGGGTGTGTTAATTAACTTGTTTGTGATAATCACAATGTATATATCTATGAAATCAACACATCGTTACACTTTAAATATACACAGTTTTACTTGTCAATTATACCTCGATGAAGCTGGGGGAGAGGAAAGAACTACTCATAAAAAGTGAGGGGAAAATAGAATCATTTCTTTTTTGTGTCTTTTATCTCTCTCTCCTTAAAAAAACTGTTTTAACTTATTTAATGTATTTCCAGAGCATAGGATACTGCCTGGCTTATAAGTAGACATTTGCCAAATTTTATTCTTTATATAAATTATATGTAACTGCTTCCCTGGTATCTCAGATGGTAAAGAATCCACCTGCAATGCAGGAGACCCAGGTTTGATTCCTGGGTCAGGAAGATCCCTAGAGAAGGACATGGCAACCCATCCCAATATTCTTGCGTAGGAAATCTCACAGACAGAGTAGCCTGGCAGGTTATACCCCATGAGGTCACAAAGAGTTGGACATGACTGAGCAACTATCACTTTTACATAATAACTATGTAAAAAAATGTTAAATTTATATATTTTATATACTTACACAGTGTATTGTATAACAATATTAAATGTCTATTTTTCATATACACTTGCATATATTTAATTGTGCACTAATGTTTCTAATGCTACATACTTGGATTATTATGTATTGTATATACAGTCATACTTAAATATACACATATATGAAATATTCACTCTGTTGGAGATACTGGGAAATGAATCATTCATACCTTACTATCAGTTCAGTTCAGCTCAGTCGCTCAGTCGTGTCCGACTCTTTGCGACCCCATGAAATGCGGCACGCCAGGCTTCCCTGTCCATCACCAACTCCCGGAGTCCACTCAAACTCATGTCCATCAAGTCGGTGATGCCATCCAGCCATCTCATCCTCGGTCGTCCCCTTCTCTTCCTGCCCCCAATCCCTCCCAGCACCAGAGTCTTTTCCAGTGAGTCAACTCTTCCCATCAGGTGGCCAAAGTATTGGAGTTTCAGCCTCAGCATCAGTCCTTCCAATGAACACCCAGGACTGATCTCCTTTAGCGTGGACTGGTTGGATCTCCTTGCAGTCCAAGGGACTCTCAAGAGTCTTCTCTAACACCACACTTCAAAAGCATCAGTTCTTTGGCGCTCAGCATTCTTCACAGTCCATTACTATAGGAATAAATAAATACAAGTTTCTGGAAAGCAGTTTGTCAGCTTCTATCTGAAATGGTAGTACCGTTCGTCCCTATTGACACAATAATTCTGAAAAGCAAAACTAAAGGTGCATTTATTAGGATACTTGGAATATTATTTATAATATCAAAAATGAGGTTGTTCTGCATCAACACCAGCTTTAAGTGAATGTTCTACATTTGTGGAAATACTATATGCAGTTATTTTGAAACATTATGTTACTAAAACTATTAAATGGCATAGAAATTTTCACTATATATTATAAAACAAAGTTTACAAAATAACATATTAGAAACATTGAGCATAATACCTTTTAATTATATGTGGAATAAGAAGAAAGACAGGAATCTTCAATAGTATAAAAATGGCCATTTCTGGGTAGTGTCAGTATGGATAGTGTCATTTTCTTTGTTTGGTAATTTTCAAATTTTCTATCATGAACATATTTTATAGTTAGAAAAATACATGCTTTTAAAGGGGGTCACTGTTTAGTTATTCAAGAACTAATCATTTTCTTTAATCATTTTTGGTGAGCAATAAATGACAACCCGCTCCAGTATTCCTTCCTGGAAAATTCCGGGGACGAAGGAGCCCCAAGAGCTACAGTCCATGGGGTTGAAAGAGTCAGACGTGACTGGGCACACACAGGCGGGCAGACAGAGTTCTCAAGATTTGTTAAGCGCTCTCAAGTTTACCAACAAAAATGAAAAGCAGATCTCTGTTCTCGAATCGTTTATATTACCATTACTTTGGTGTACTATGGGGGGAAAGGGGACTACTGGTTAAAAATGCCTGAAGTTCTGTCCCTAATACCAGCTTTTTCTCAGGGACTCATAGAGACGGTCCCAAGAGCTCAGAGTCATTAGCAGGAACAACCACATGTACCCATTGCCCAGGGTTGTCCCTGTTTCAAGCCTGCTCCAGCTCAGTGCATCCATGTTGGTTATTTATAGTACCCTGTTTTAGTCTCAGAAGGTGATATAGGCAAAAGAGTATATTCACCATAAGTTTTGTAGAAATAATATATTTTTAGCTCTACCTCCGGGTCTTCCCAGGTGGCACTAGTAAAGTAGTAAAAAGCAAAAAACAAAAAACCCACCTACCAATGCGGGGTACACAGAAGACGTGGGTTCAATCCATGAGTCAAGAAGATCCCCTAGAAGACAAAACAGCAACCCACTCCAGTATTCTTGCCTGGAGAATCCCATGGATAGAGGATTACTGGTGGGCTACTGTCCACGAGGTTGCAGAGAGTTTGACGTGACTGAACACCCAGGCTCCCTATCTCAGAAACAGCTAACCAATAAGAGTAATAATGTAATGGGGCAACTTGGGAAGCAACTATTTTCCTATAACTGGTAATGAATAGACGGGCACTTGAATACCATTTTTCTGGGATATTTTAGGCAAGAATCCTTTATTTAATAGAAAGTTAGACTTCATAGTTTGCTGTCCTCCAAATTTAAAATGCGTTGATCATTCTGTGGTCACTTCCATGACATACCTGTAGATAACACATAATATTTAAAAATTAATTTCTTGTACTAATGTAAAGACCTGTCTTGCATTTTACTGAATTTCTGGCTTTAACTCATTTTTGAGAACTAGCAGATTCGTACTAGTAGTTCTATGTGAGGTTCCTTGTAGGTAATAAGGAGATGCTGTGATAAAGACCAGAAAAGTATTGTTTAAGAATATGACTTGGACAGAAAATAAATCTGATCTTTAAAAAAACTAATCTATTTAATATTGTAAATGGTTTTCTTTCATATTTACTTAATGTGTTTAATATTTATTCTCTATTATAAATCACCTGCTAGAACAGGCTGTTTTGTGGTGTAAAATTAAGAGCACTGTCCTTGAACTTAACCAGTCCCTATTTAAATCCTCACACTGCCAGTGACCGGTTTCGTGATTTGAGATAAAATATGAAACCTGTGAGCCTCAGATGCTTTATCTATACTTTAGAGAGAAAATGCTACAATTTCATCATGTAATTCCAAGGATTAGAAATAATTGTGTTAAAGAGCCTGGCACACAGTATGTGTTCCAAAAGTTAGCTCTTATGAGAGACTCTTTGGTGAACATTAAATCTGTTTTAACCTACTTGTCACTGTTTAATGCTGCTCTATTTGTACATCCTTGTGCTCAAGGTTGACTGTCCATTTGTTAGCACATCTGCATATTCCTCATAATTAATATCTTTTTTAATGACATATGGTTTAGTGACTGGAAATGGAGTCTTGCCTTCTGTTTTCAATTTGTTTATGACTCAACGACTCAATAGATGTGTCTGAACTTTAATTTTCCATTCTGGAAACTAGAATTTAAAATCCTTGCTCATATGTAACTATTTCAGAAAATTAGAGGAAAATGTGTACTCTGAGGATTTTGACTATGTGCCAGGGTATTCAGCAATGCAACAGGATGCATAGAGATGAAAGGCCATGGTTTCCCTCATGCTAACAGGGAGACCTAAATGAGGATGCCAACAATCAAGTCTTTGAAATCAGAAGGTAGTTTGGGCTGGGATGAAGTCAGATTTCAAGTGAAACCACTAGGAAGCATGACATCTGCTTGGAGTGAGCGTGGGCAGAGATGGTGCAAGTCTTAGGCCCTGGAATTAGCCTGAGGACAAAATGACTCCATGTGACTGCCTAACAAAGCCCCGTGACTGTGTCTGTTCCTCTGAAACCCAAGGTCCAGTGCATATTTGGTTGTGAACTTCTATTTCTAAAGCTCCTTAAGCACTTACACCTCTTTTATGCTCTATGCACATGCTGTGTTATGTGAGTCATGTCTTTCTTTTACATAAGTATTTGGTGCTCTAAACTCCCTTTCTGTTTATTCTGCCTTTCCCTGCTCTCAGCAGAGAACCGTGTGCAGAGTGGCATTCAGTATCTTTTATTATAGGTTTGAATTTAATACCAAATACTGTAGACTTCTTTGATATCTTAATGTAGAATTTGTATTTCCAGCATTTTGAAATGTATACACATACACTCCAAAGTCATTCTGTAGTGGTAACAAGTTGGTGGACTATCCTGAGACATTGGTGCACCTGCAAAGCCCATTGAATTTGTTTTCTCCCCACAGGTTTCCTCTTGGGTGGGTCACTATAGCTTCGGCAGTCACTGGCCATGTGAAAATAAAGCTTCTGGTTCTGCTTTTCAGAGCCCCTCTTCAAGAGTTCTATAAATCTCTATGGAGCAAATGTTTGGGGCATTTTGTTTGTTAAAGGGGGCGTTTACACATGTACATCATTTAAAAGTTTAATAAAATCAGACATTCAAAAGATTATACCAACTAAGCTAGTCCAGTCTGTGGTTTAATTTATTGCTTCATGTTCTGTATGCATTTTGCCTTCCAAAAGAGGTTGAATTTGAAATTTTACTAAGAACACTCTTGCTTGAATTTATAGATTGGGCTAGCTCTTTTATCCAGTTGCCGTGCAGAATTAGTATTTACTGGACAAGATGTGTTGATTCAGGAGGTTGTCTGTGGAGTGCTTGCCTCGTGAGGGTCATATTAAACTTGAGAGAAGCTTTTTGAGCAACATAGCATCTTGGAGACAATATATCAAGCTGATAGATACACGGCTCTTGTGTTAAGAAACCAGGAATGGAATTATGGCTGGTTCCCAGTTATTGCTTTGATGCTAAGGACCCTCAGAGGAATAGGCCTAGGATAAAAGGGGTTAACCAGAGGAGAAAAAAGGTTTCCAGCACTCAGTGTTACTGAAAGCAGGTAGAATGAATAGTTCTATGTCAATAATTCAAGATGATCACTTTGTTAGGAAATATTCAGGGATTCTATATAATCAGAGTGTGACCAATTTAATGGAGCACATTTTCTTGTTATCACTCAAAAGAGAATCCACGATACATTATTATTATTATTATTATTATTATTATGGAGCATCTTCTGGGCATTTTTTCCTTCCCTGACAGCACCGTAAAGCAGTTCCTAACACTTGAAGGATGTTTTGGTGTAAATATTTAAAATTCTAATATTTTTTCATGCTGATGACTTATCAGAGCTGTCTTCTTCAGAATTTGGATCGTCAGTGATATTATACTCCTTGACAGAAAAATTAGACAAAAAAAACAACCAAACGAGGTGTGTGGTTTTATGTTATAATATGAAATCTGCACAATATTTTATGCCCAAGCTCTTTTGATATGTGTGCATTTTTATACATCAATGAAAGAATATATATCAAATAAGAAATCATCATTATTATAACTGTGTTCAAAGATAAAATATCACTTTAAAAGTCTTTAACAACAAATGTCCCTCAAGCCAAAGATTTATAGTTAAGTTACTGAGTATCTGGCTGTGGACAGCCAGCCATCTTACATTTCCTAGGTATGTCCCCTTTCCACGCCTGAAAAAACTACTTCATACCATTTTTTCCCCTCTGTTCAAGCAGCCAGTTCATCTTCATACTTTGGCACTGGGTGGACGGATTTGCTTTTATTTTGCTCACTGGAAAATGGACACCATCAGAGGAGGTCTTTGCTGTGTTCCCATCACCAGATCTACCGATCTCTGTGTCTGCAGCCTGGGTCTTTGTTCCCTCTGCACAGTGGTGGCCTGTCCTTCTCTTCTCCACAGCCCGTGTCCACTGGCTCTCAACTCACTTGTCGTGTACCCTGTTTCGTCTTTTTCTGACTCGCACACAAGGACCTGGTGATGAGTTATTTTTCTTTCGCCTACATTATCATCTCCCTCGATCTCTTCTGGATCATCCCACGAAGCATGTAAATGCTGCAACTTCTTCCAGTATTTAGAAAACCTTTCCCTGATACCAGAAGCTTCTCTAAGTGTTGCCCCATTTTCTTCTCCCTTTAGAACACAATCCCCCAGAAGTCTTCTAGGCTCATTGTACCATCTCATTCTCGTCTCAGTTTTCCCAAGTCAGAATACCACACCCACCACTGCCCTATG
Source organism: Oreotragus oreotragus (assembly GCA_006410675.1). Taxonomy (NCBI): domain Eukaryota; kingdom Metazoa; phylum Chordata; class Mammalia; order Artiodactyla; family Bovidae; genus Oreotragus; species Oreotragus oreotragus. The sequence goes on along the minus strand of SJYX01023573.1, from coordinate 147,290 downwards.
TCTGTTCTTAGCAAGGTCATGTCCAATTGGCCAAATGCAAAGGTTAATTCTTAGTCTCTTCCTTTCTTAAACTCAGTACATTTGACGGAGTTGATCCGTCCTTCCTTTCAGAGACACTGTCTTTACTTGGCTCCCAGGGTGCACTTTCTCTTAACTTCTCCCTCACCTTACTGATCCCACCTGTAAGTAAATCTCCTTTATTGCAGAGGCCCACCTACCCCCCTCAAAATTTTGGTGCATTCCAAGCCTCAGTGCTCAGATCTCTTCTCCACTCGCTCTGTCTGCACACAACCCCTTATTGATTTCAAGTCTCAGCTGTGGAATACCACATAGACATTGATCCACAATTCCTATCTAGACTCATGTCAGTGACTTCATTCTTGTTATAGTGCTGAAGTTATGAAGTAAATTTCTAAAATGTTGCATAGACAAAAGAGCTCTTGAATCTCCTCCACATCCCATTTCTCCTCTCAGGTGCCATTCTCCTGGATGCTTGGGCCAAACATGTGGCATCATCTTTCACTCCTTTATTGTCTACCAGCAGCACATGCCACTGATCCGTAAAATATGCTGCCACCTTGACTGCTGGCATCTGAACCTAATCTGCTGTCATCTGCTAGCCCTGGATGACTGCAGTGGGTAACCTCCCTGTTTCCAGCCTCGCCCCCACACCTCACTCGCTTAGCACAGAATGGCCTTTATTTGTTTAGAATCAGGATGTTTCCTTGATGAAAAACCCTGTCTTAGCTCCCAACCCTATTTACAATGGAATCCAAAGTCCTTACTGTGACTTCTAAGATGTGGCCCTCAGTTCAGTTCAGTTCAGTTGCTCAGTCGTGTCCAAGTCTTTGCGACCCCATGAATCACAGCACGCCAGGCCTCCCTGTCCATCACCAACTCCCGGAGTTCACTCAAACTTATGTCCATCAAGTCGGTGATGCCATCCAGCCATCTCATCCTCTGTCGTCCTCTCCTCCTCCTGCATCCATCCCTACCAGCATCAGGGTCTTTTCCAATGAGTCAGCTCTGTGCATGAGGTGGCCAAAGTATTGGGGTTTCAGCTTCAACATCAGTCCTTCCAACGATCACTCAGGACTGATCTCCTTTAGAATGGACTGGTTGGATCTCCTTGCAGTCCAAGGGACTCTCAAGAGTCTTCTCCAACACCACAGTTCAAAAGCATCAATTCTTTGGTGCTCAGCTTTCTTCACAGTCCAACTCTCACATCCATACATGACCGCTGGAAAAACCATAGCCTTGACTAGATGGACCTTTGTTGGCAAAGTAATGTCTCTGCTTTAATATGCTGTCTAGGTCGGGGAAAGTAATGGCACCCCACCCCAGTACTCTTGCCTGGAANCTCCTGCCCTCAATCTTTCCCAGCATCAGGGTCTTTTCAAATGAGTCAGTTCTTCGCATCAGGTGGCCAAAGGATTGGAGTTTCAGCTTCAATATCAGTCCTTCCAGTGAACACCCAGGACTGATCTCCTTTAGGATGGACTGGTTGGATCTTTTTGTAGTCCAAGGGACTCTCAAGAGTCTTCTCCAACACCACAGTTCAAAAGCATCAATTCTTCCATGCTTAGCCTTCTTTATAGTCCAACCTTCACATCCATACATGACCACTGGAAAAAACCATAGCCTTGACTAGACAGACCTTTGTTGACAAAGTAATGTCTCTGCTTTTTATTTTTATTTTTGTGCTAGTTGCAAAGGGAGCAACCATGCTTTTATTTTTTATTTTTTTAGAGCTTCCATTTTACTTTATTTTACTTTACAGTTCTATTGGTGTTGGCATACATTGACATGAATCTGCCACGGGTGTACACGAACTCCTAAACATGAACCCCCCTCCCACCTCCCACTCCACATCATCCCTCTGGATCATCCCCATACACCAGCCTCAAGCATCCTGCATCCTGCATTCTGCATTGAACATAGACTGGCGATTCATTTCTTACATGATAGTATACATATTTCAATGCTATTCTTCCAAATCATGTCTCTGCTTTTTAAAATGCTGTCTAGGTTGGTCATAACTTTCCTTCCAAAGAGTAAGCGTCTTTTAATTTCATGACTGCAATCACCATATGCAGTGATTTTGGAGCACAGAAAAATAAAGTCAGCCACTGTTTCCACATCTATTTGCCATGAAGTAATGGGACCAGATGCCATGATCTAAATTTTCTGAATTTTGAGCTTTAAGCCTAGCTTGAACAATTTTGAGCATTACCTTGCTATCATGTGAAAAGAGTGCAGTTGTGCAGTAGTTTGAATATTCTTTAGCATTGCACTTCCTTGGGATTGAAATGAAAACTGACCTTTTCCAATTCTGTGGCCATTGCCTAGTTTTCCAAATTTGCTGGCATATTAAGTACAGTGCTTTAACAGCATCATCTTTTAGGACTGAAATAACTCATCTGGAATTCCATCACCTCCACTAACTTGGTCATAATAATGCTTCCTAAGGCCCATTTGACATCACATTCTAGGATGTCTGGCTCTAAGTGAGTGACCACACCATTGTGATTATCTGGTTCATTAACACTGTTTTGTACAGTTCTCTTGTGTATTCTTACCACCTCCTCTTCATCTCTTTTGCTTTTGTTAGGTCCTTGCCATTTCTGTCCTTTATTGTGCCCATCTTTGCATGAAATGTTCCCTTGGTATTTCCAATTTTCTTGAAGAGATTTCTATCTTTTCCCATTCTATTGTTTTCATCTATTTCTTTGCGCTGTTTACTTTAGAAGGTGTGCTTCTGTCTCTTTGCTATTCTCTAGAATTCTGCATTCAGTTGGGTATATCGTTTTCTTCCTCCTTTGCCTTTCACTTCTTTTCTCAGCTATATGTAAGGCCTCAGACAACCACTTTGCCTTCTTTTATTTTTCTTTTGGATGTTTTTAGTCACTACCTCCTGTACAGTGGTACAAACCTCTGTCCATAGTTTTTCAGGCACTCTGTCTTCTGGAGCTAATTCTTTAAATCTATCTGTCACCTCCCCTGTATATTATATTGGATTTTATTTAGGCCATACTCAAATGGCCTAGTGGTTTTCCCTGCTTTCTTCAACTTGAGCCTGAATTTTGCAATAAGGAGTTCATGATCTGAGCCATAGTCAGCTCCAGGTCTTGTTTTTGTTGACTGTATCTCTAGTCTTTCCCATTCTGTTGTTTTCCTCTGTTTCTTTGCATTGATCACTGAGGAAGGCTTTCGTGTCTCTTTGCTATTCTCTGGAACTCTGCATTCGGATGCTTACATCTTTCCTTCTCTCCTTTGCCCTAGGAAGGCTCTAAGGGCTCTAGATGCTGCCTCTCTCTCCAGCTTCCCCTCCTCGCCCTTTCCTTAGTCTGATTCAGCAACACTGGCCTTTCTGACTATTCCTTACACACCGTCTGCACTTTCCCTTCCTCGCTGCCTTTGCTACAACTGCTCCCTGCCTGGACTGCTATCCCCCCAGACATTCTCATGACTTATATCACTAAGGTCTTTGCTCTAATGTCACCTAATGACACTTTCTTCCCATGGCTCTCCTGTCTAATCTGAATTACTATGTGCTAACTAAAACCCACACTCCTTTTGACTTTCTCACCACGTGCCTGAGCACTGAGTGCCACCTGGTAGGATCTGTGGCTTCTGTTTGTTCATCACTGGGTCCCTCTGTTTGCATAAGTTCCATAGGATCAGGGGCATGTCTATTGGACTCAGTGTTGTTAACCCTCCATACAAAGAACACTACTTTGTGCAGAATAGAGGCTCAATAAGTGTTTACTGAATAAATGAGTGAATTATTGACGAACTCAGAACTCTTGCAACAGGCTGATGAGGCATGGATTCTGCTTCTTCCATTCTCACCACTGTCATTCATTCGCTTCATAGTTCATAAGCCAGCTCTCCCAAATTGGAGAGTATATAAAAGTCAGACACCATATCAGTTATGTGTAAATGGAAGCTAAAAATGAACCCTGATAGTTGTTTTCATCATTTGGATTCCTTATCCTCCTTCAGCAATGGCTTTGAGTAATCCTTGGTTATTAAGAATTTATATTACAGTAATCAGAATGTCCCCCAAAATTGCATTGTAGTAGTACTTATGTTACAGGAAGTTCAGACTAGTCCAATATAATAATAACAATAGCTAACAATTAATAATTACCAGGACCTCAAAGAAGGTGATTTACTTACATTTCTTTGATCTTCACAACCAACTTGAAAGGGCAAAGTGTTACCCCCATTTTAAAGACAAGAAACATAAGCTCAGAGTTGTCTGGTGATTTTCCCAAAGGCATTGAGCTCTGCTTGATTTGCTTTAGAGTTTTTGACAAGCTTTGGAACACACTCTGATATGATAGATTCATTCAAGTTATACCTATTGGAAAAATTAATAACCAGAGTCTTCTTGTTTGTTTTTTAATTTAATTTTTAATAGAATTAGCTTCACTTATTTCTGTTAGGCCTTCTAGAACTATCCAGATAGATTTCCCTGATAGGTTTTATCAAGCTGGTATCCTCAATTCAGGAATAATTTGCCAGGTTCAAGTAGACTAGAAAACGTCTGTGTCCCAACTTGTAACATATTTGAATAAAGGCAGCATCACTGTGAGAAGGGGCAGTTGACTGTATACAACACATAGAGAAAGAAGGCTAGTTTTTACATTTTCATAAGTAAGAATTAAGACTGAAATGTGCTACTTTCATTGTAGAAAAATAAAATTTTTAATAAACCTTCCTCAGAAAAAACATTTGATTGTCTTTGTGATCATGGTATGATTAAAGAGACAATGGTGACATCAGTGGAAGAAATGAAAGGTCTGGACTCCTTCACTGTTCAACTGCTTGATTGTTGAGCAGAGTTAAATTTAAAAAGGTATTTTAATATTTGCTTCACTAAATCCCCTCCATGTTTTCAATTAGAGAGACAGAAGTACAGGTGGGGATGTGCTGTGTGTTCATTTGTCTTGCTCTTTGGGGGCTGGCTTTTAAGATGGAAATATTCATGTAATTGTGTTGAAATGAACAATGAGGAAGTACAGTAGTTCAGGAATGAAAATGTTAAATTAAATGGACCATGTTTAACATTGTTGTTGATCCTGAGGAACAGTTTTTCCAGTATATGGAGCATTTCGATTCCATCCAGCATATGTTCTCCACAGTTTTCTCTGCTCTAATTCATCTGTGTTTTTCGACAGCTCCAGATGGCGTGCTGCCTCCGAGGCTTTCATCTGCCACTCCAACCAGTCTTCAGGTTGTCTGGTCTACACCAGCTCGGAACAACGCCCCCGGCTCTCCCAGATACCAACTCCAGATGAGGCCTGGCCACTCCACCCATGGGTTTCTAGAGTGAGCATTCTACTTGTCCATCCTTGTGTCATCTGGGTTATACAGTTTAGCCATTAATTCACTTTACCTTAACTTTGTTGTAACAATAGGTAGGTCAGTTCTCATTTGCAACAAACAAAGGCCCCCTTTTAAAAGATCCAGTAAACACACACACACACACAAAATAACACCCAAGCAGTACTCTAGGAGATAATTATTTGCTTTGCCAAAGTATCTATTTTTAATCTATAGAGGCTTAAAATAAGATTCCTTCAGCCTTTTCATGAACACATGTATATGTCAAAAGCAAGCATATACCAGAACCCCACAAAAACTGCTGCCTAATTACGGCTACAAAATTATAAAACTTATTCCACAAATTCCATGTGGCATCAGTCTCAAGACCAGAATTTACTCCATATTAATAAAATTTCCATTTCATATAAATGGAATTATACAAACCCTTAGCCAAATAGCTACTTATTTTAAAAGAGATATCACGTGATGACAGAAAACTGGAGACCTGACAGGTACATTGCCATCCCCTGAAAATCCTTTACAGTAAGATTTTACTTTTGTTAAAATTGCTTTGAATGCCCCAGCCTTCCTAATTTTAGGATTTCATTCCTCATACAGGCTATTTTCCAATCCTTCTGCATCGTTAAGCTATGAAGTGAGAGGTCTCCAACCATACACGGAGTATGAATTCCGGTTGGCTGCCTCCAATGGATTTGGCAGTACCCATAGCTCTTGGATTCCGTTCACCACCGCAGAGGACAGTAAGTGGGCTGAAAACCACACAGCTGAATATTTTCTGCCTTAGCACATCTTTAAGTCTTTAATTTTTTCCAAAACAAAGAAAGAAGCCTCCCGTATTCTCTTGATATTGAGTGACAGTAATCTTTTCCAGGACCAGGGTGGTCAGAGTCTCCAGAAAGAAGAAAAATGTGGGTTTGGAGGGTTGGAGAGTTAGGCCTACTGACAGGAAGACATAATTCACAGTAAATTATGATACGGCTCTATGCAGTCCTTCAGGGTAAATCTAGGTGTCCTGAAAGGAAAACGTTATCCTTGTCTATTCTATGACCGAGTATTGCAAGTGTTCTCTGCAGAAGAACATGAAATATGGACACTACTTCATAAGGATGCTTAGAGGTCATTATAGATTGGGATTGTCTTATTCAACCAATACAAGAAATTTTCTAGATTTTTATGGAAGACTTACATTTGCATATATTTTTTTTAACTAGGTTATATAGAGAAAATAAATACATGGTTATCATATTGAGTTTTATACAAATTGCCTCTTGAAAAAACATATATATGGAAGTATAACTTTTTAGAAAAGTTAGAAATTAAATCAAGCTATACAGAATGAAGGAGGACACTGTATCTTTGAACAATGAGGTTTTTAGGGTTAATCTTGTCAAGTCTTTAATCAGGAGCTTCTTAGAAGATGTTGCTCTGTTGGCCAATTGCCATTCTAGCTCTATATTCAATCAGGACCCAAGTGACTTTCAAAAGGCTGGATATTAATCTCAAAAGGCACAGTATATGAAACAATATCAATTGTATATGAGATAGATTCTTTTATGTCTACAATATCCTTAATCATATTAGTTTAGTGAGAATAAGACCTTAAATGAGATAGAATCAGAACTATCTGCCTTCCTTAATGCTTACTTAAAAAAAAAACCAAACACACACATGAGCAATAATATATAATACTTCCTTCATTTCTCCCAAATTGTAATTACTCCCAGGGAACAGTCTAGGTACTTCACAAGGACATATCCAGGCATTTCATCTCAAGGGTACCATTTAGTAAATTATCAGCACAGTGCAGTAAACGACGCCCACGGTCCAAAAAACATCAGTGCACCAACTCAACGTGCCTACACCTCTTTTAGTGAGAACATTACAGGCACTCTGGCAAATCTGACAATATCAACACTAACTGTACACAGATATCTGAACCAGGGAGCTCCCGACCAAACTAGATTTCTGAAGAAACGTTTCTTTTTTAAATCAGCTGAAAAAAAATATTTTTACTATCCTTAGATAGCGCACTCTTGATGACAAGCGATGGAGATTAACTAAAAATAATTATTTGCCCACCACAGAGGTGATGACACCACAGAACTCCACACTAGAAGAGGAGAGAAATGACTCCTTTTGGGCACCCACCATTTCTGTTTCGATAAATTCTGTTCCGATAGAGAGGGGAGAGCACTTATATTTCTTCCATGGTGATCGTTATTGAATAGGCGCCAGATTCCCCTACCTACAGGCAGGAAGTTAGCTCATAAAGTCCCAGACACTGTAAAGGCCCAGTTAGCACAGCGCCCTCTGTTGAGTAAACTTCTCTCCTGCCTCATCTTATGAAACAGGTTTTACAGACAGGTTTTACAGAGTTTAGAATTTTCATGCACAGAGACTTGGCCATCTCTGTGGCTTTTAGGGCCTGCGATCAAAGTGAATAGTGTTACCCTTCATCTTCCTTCATTAAGAATTAGTAACGATTGTATAGCAGGTCCTAACTCATGAAACCCAGTCGTCATTTTCATTGAAATACTTTCTCTGAAACAATGACCTCTTCCGTCTTCTGCTTCACCTGTGACGTCACATCCACCAGCAAAGGACTAAAGGCTGGCCCGTTTGCCCCTCCAGGTTAACTTACCAGTGCATGCTTACCCCTGAGATATAATGACAGTGTCCTATATATTTTGGGTGTTGGTGGAGATGGATACCATGTCTGAAAGAATGTGCAGTTGAGTTGACAAAGACTAAGGGATTGGCACTTGGCACAAGCAGTTTTTCTGTCAAGGTTTCAAAGCCTTGATTATAAAACTACTCATGCTGACAGCTCCGTGCCGGGATCACACTTCATACTTGATCCTAACCAGCACCTCCCATTCAGCAAAGTGCAATTTCCAGTGTAGAAGTTCTACATATCAGCTTACGGAATGAAACAGAGAAATCAGTTCATATCCACATTTAAAGTTCATACTATCAGTAGAGACCTTTCCACATCAGCCAAAGCCCTCAGACTTTCCAGTGCCAAAAAAAGGTCACCAGTAGCAACATTTTTCATATGATACTGTGATGGTGTGATTTCATCAAGCCTGTGATACAGCTGAAAGCAGAAAGAGAAACGTAAGCAGAAAATGACCTAGAGCTAGAAAAACAAATGCTTGCATGCTAAAAGAGGTTCTCAGAGATGGAGAAAGGGGTGTGAGGAATTTTAATAGATTTTTTTTTTCAAATAATTTGTCATTTACATCAGTGGGCCACCAATATCCAATTCCATGCATTTTTAAAAATCTAGTGTGCTTATGCCAAATAATAATAATGCACATTTCCTATGAATATTTTAAATCCAGTTAAACTTGTGTTAATAAAAGATGTTTGTTCCAGCCAACTTGGTCAGTATAGTGTTCGACTATTTGTAACCAGATAAATACAAACAACACATGATTTTTTTTTTAACATGCTGCTGGCTGTCTAAGTACCCAACATGTCTGCAGTCTACAAAAATGCATTAAGATTGTGATGGATTTAGAAGCATGGGATTAATAACATGAAGACACTTACCTATCAGCTGAAACTTTTTGATATCTATTAATAAGAAATAGCCATCTCTTCTGATTGTATTATTTATCTCTCTCTCGAGTATCTACAATTGTTTCCTGTGCAGTATAGGCTGTAAAAATGGAAGTTGGCTGGAAGGGAAAATTTCTTCCAACTTCAGTTTAACTGTGCATGCCTTCTTCTGCCTACAAAAATGCAGGCAGATTTTTGTAAAATATGAGGTAACTCACTTTTCTTTAAAAATATAGATTCCCTAGACTAGTAAAATTCAGCTTACTCCCAGGGTTTCTTGGCTACCAAGATCAAAATATGAAATATCTCTTTATTTGAGTCATTTTAATAATGAACTTGTATACACAAACAATTAGGTCAATCTGATGAAAATGAGATTCTTTTCTAAAAATCACTTATCTACCTCTAAAACAAAACAAAACAGAAAAGACAAATTTCTTCCAGAGTTGACCATTTAGTTGTCATATATTTTTTAAAGACTAAAAATTGAATGACTTTGCTAAATTTATAGTTTAAAACTCCACATATATATTTTAAGCATTCATCTAAGGTGCATTATTAAGTAAAATTTGTGTGATTTGGCTAGTTTATTCTATAGATTTACTTAGATGATTTTTTTCATGTGTTCATTATTTTCCTAACAGACTCATTTTTCATGATCTTTGACTGAAATCTGCTAAAAAATAGAAAGATATATCTTATTACCAACACAGTGAGCTTTTCAGTACTATTAACATACTGTATCTACTTATTATATTAGTTCTTATTGTTATTTTTTCCCACACTTTCAGTGCACTATGAACAAAGGATGTAGTGTCTAGATCCTATTTTACTTTTCGATCCTATTTTACTTTTCTCATTAGCATTTTTGAGCAGTTTTCCCCCTCTCATTCATCTTTAAGATTCTCTTAGCAATTTACAAAGCAATAGTCTTTCTTCTGAAGTAAAAGAGAAAGACCTTGTGACATTCATTGAAATCTATATCTAACAGAACAATTTTCTGCCTTGTTTGTTGTCTAACAAAATTCTACTCATCTCTCAATCCCAGTTCAAATGGTACCTTCTCTGTTAAGCCTTCCCTCCTCATTGCTACCTTAGGATTTTGGTTTATATTCACTTGTGCAACGTCAGTATCTCTTTCTGAATTGTAATTTCTTAGGACCTAGGATTCTGTCTCATTTGTCTTTGTAGATCCAGTGCATAGTGGTGGATCTGACATAGAATAAGTGCCCCAAATTGTTAAAGTACTGATTAAAAAGAGTTTCATATAAACAAATACATGAAACTATTGACTTCCCTGGTGGCTCAGAGGGTAAACTGTCTGCCTACAATGTGGGACACCTGGGTTCAATCCCTGGGTCAGGAAGATCTCCTGGAGAAGGAACTGGAAACCCACTCCAGTATTCTTGCCTGGAAAATCCCATGGACAGTGGAACCTGGTAGGCTACAGTCCATGGGGTTGTAGAGTCGAACATGACTGAGCGATTTCACTTTCACTTTTATGAAAATGTAAGCAAATCTTCACTGGGTACCTACCATGCTGGAAGGACTGAAAGTTACAAGGATGAATAGGAAAATTTTTTACTTGAGTCGTCCACAGTCTGCTGGGAAGAAATAATAAAACAATAGAGTACTGCGTTTGAAGATGAGGGCAAGCTCAGAGGAGAGCTTCTCCCAACAACACCGGGTGTCAGGAACGCCTTCCCAGAGGAGAACACAAGGAGGGGAAATAAGAATGATTTCTATTTAGGGATCACATCAATATCAGATTTCCAATTTACTTTCTTGCCATTGGTCCAGGCGAGGAAAGCTATTTCTGTAGGAGGTGCCCGCTGACACAGGAGATAGGGCAGCTTGTAGAATTCTCTGCCTGTGATGTCAGCCTCTGAATATGAGACAAGAGGGGTGAGGATGAGAGGCAGGTGTTAGAGAAGGAAATCCCAAAGACGATCCTCATTCTTTGCCTTGGTCAGAGGCAGCCTGCTGGCTGTCCCTGGGATTCCGTCTTAACCGGGATAATGAATGTTCTAATCAGAAAGGTCTCTGCTAGCCCAAAACCATGTGCTACTCCAAAAGGAAGACAGATATATAGAAAGAGAATTCCAAAAGGAAAACATATTTTCTTCTTATTCTCACAAACTGTAATGGATAGAATACTGAGCCCTGGTGACAGAGAGGAGAAGTAAAGCTTTGATATGAAATGGCATCAGTTGATCATGTTATTGTACTTCTGGAAGGGGATTTTCCAATCATTTAATAAGTGTCTTTGTGCCTTTAAGAGTACTTAAATTTTACAACTAATATTGCATGGGAGAGATCTTTTTATTAGTGTGTTGTAGAATTTAAAGTCAGTTGGCATTTTAAGAGTCTTCTATGAATTATTAAGTAAAATTTGTGTGATTTGGCTAGTTTATTCTATAGATTTACTTAGATGATTTTTTTCATGTGTTCATTATTTTCCTAACAGACTCATTTTTCATGATCTTTGACTGAAATCTGCTAAAAAATAGAAAGATATATCTTATTACCAACACAGTGAGCTTTTCAGTACTATTAACATACTGTATCTACTTATTATATTAGTTCTTATTGTTATTTTTTCCCACACTTTCAGTGCACTATGAACAAAGGATGTAGTGTCTAGATCCTATTTTACTTTTCGATCCTATTTTACTTTTCTCATTAGCATTTTTGAGCAGTTTTCCCCCTCTCATTCATCTTTAAGATTCTCTTAGCAATTTACAAAGCAATAGTCTTTCTTCTGAAGTAAAAGAGAAAGACCTTGTGACATTCATTGAAATCTATATCTAACAGAACAATTTTCTGCCTTGTTTGTTGTCTAACAAAATTCTACTCATCTCTCAATCCCAGTTCAAATGGTACCTTCTCTGTTAAGCCTTTCCTCCTCATTGCTACCTTAGGATTTTGGTTTATATTCACTTGTGCAACGTCAGTATCTCTTTCTGAATTGTAATTTCTTAGGACCTAGGATTCTGTCTCATTTGTCTTTGTAGATCCAGTGCATAGTGGTGGATCTGACATAGAATAAGTGCCCCAAATTGTTAAAGTACTGATTAAAAAGAGTTTCATATAAACAAATACATGAAACTATTGACTTCCCTGGTGGCTCAGAGGGTAAACTGTCTGCCTACAATGTGGGACACCTGGGTTCAATCCCTGGGTCAGGAAGATCTCCTGGAGAAGGAACTGGAAACCCACTCCAGTATTCTTGCCTGGAAAATCCCATGGACAGTGGAACCTGGTAGGCTACAGTCCATGGGGTTGTAGAGTCGAACATGACTGAGCGATTTCACTTTCACTTTTATGAAAATGTAAGCAAATCTTCACTGGGTACCTACCATGCTGGAAGGACTGAAAGTTACAAGGATGAATAGGAAAATTTTTTACTTGAGTCGTCCACAGTCTGCTGGGAAGAAATAATGAAACAATAGAGTACTGCGTTTGAAGATGAGGGCAAGCTCAGAGGAGAGCTTCTCCCAACAACACCGGGTGTCAGGAACGCCTTCCCAGAGGAGAACACAAGGAGGGGAAATAAGAATGATTTCTATTTAGGGATCACATCAATATCAGATTTCCAATTTACTTTCTTGCCATTGGTCCAGGCGAGGAAAGCTATTTCTGTAGGAGGTGCCCGCTGACACAGGAGATAGGGCAGCTTGTAGAATTCTCTGCCTGTGATGTCAGCCTCTGAATATGAGACAAGAGGGGTGAGGATGAGAGGCAGGTGTTAGAGAAGGAAATCCCAAAGACGATCCTCATTCTTTGCCTTGGTCAGAGGCAGCCTGCTGGCTGTCCCTGGGATTCCGTCTTAACCGGGATAATGAATGTTCTAATCAGAAAGGTCTCTGCTAGCCCAAAACCATGTGCTACTCCAAAAGGAAGACAGATATATAGAAAGAGAATTCCAAAAGGAAAACATATTTTCTTCTTATTCTCACAAACTGTAATGGATAGAATACTGAGCCCTGGTGACAGAGAGGAGAAGTAAAGCTTTGATATGAAATGGCATCAGTTGATCATGTTATTGTACTTCTGGAAGGGGATTTTCCAATCATTTAATAAGTGTCTTTGTGCCTTTAAGAGTACTTAAATTTTACAACTAATATTGCATGGGAGAGATCTTTTTATTAGTGTGTTGTAGAATTTAAAGTCAGTTGGCATTTTAAGAGTCTTCTATGTGAGAGAAAAACAGAAACATTTGTAAATGAGGGTGGCCCATATTTATATCGGTAGATTTTATTTTATTTAATGAAGAACTGTGAGCAGTAAGTCTCAGTAGTGCTGCAGAATGATATTACTTTTCTATTCCAAACTTATTTCCTAATTGCTTTAAATATTAACTTCTGAATGCTAACATGTTTATCCTTTCAAACAGGGATGTGGTCTCTATATTACCCACAACAGAAAATCCATGATGCAAAGTAAATCATTCTGCTGATTTTGAGAGCAAAGTGGGTTTGTATGTATGTCCCTACAATAGTTTATTTCATTGTTGCTTAGACTTCTCCCCACACCAGATTTTTGCATTTCCAGGATTTATAAAACAAATTAGTATCTTTATAGTCTTATTTTTATGTCCTAATATCAAAAACCAAAGTGACCAACAGAAAAATCATTTGAAAGGATGAACCAGTTAATGAAAAATTCTCTCCACCTGACCTTCATTTCCCTCTTGAATTCTTGAGTCTGTTTGGGGCACATGAAGCCCACTGCTCTTTTAAATTTGGAACTTCTAGTTCTTTTAGGACTTTTTTCTTCCTTCATGAATCTTCACATTAACACATTTAATTCTCTGCCCCAAACTTTCAAGAAAGAATCCACAGCCATTCACCACACAACACGTCCCCATTCTGGAAGACAAAATACTCTTCCTAACCTTCCTCTGCTGTCCTGGTCTCAGGGGAAATAGAGAAAACAGTTCCCCAATATCAGTTCACCTACTTGCAGACTATAAATTGTATCCTTTCAATTGAAGCAATCTTGTAGTGTTCAGATGTTCCTTTTACTAAGCAGCGATGCCCTGTTACACAGTCCTTTTCCTATTTTGTCAGTTGTCTAGAGGCTGAATATTCACATACTTCCAAAATGGCAGTGCCCATTTGTAATATTTGTTTTGGGATACAATGATCTTACCTCTGTATCATCACAAGATTAATTATTCTTTATCTTTAATTTATCAGTCCTATTACTTAAGTCTTTTATTATAAGCTGTCAAAAAAACTCCTTTTGGGAAGTAGTTGGGGTATAAATAATAAATTGATAAAAGAATTCATGATTAAAGAGGGAACAGAATCCATCACCCCACTCTTCTGCTAACATTTTCACAATGAATAGCAAGCGACTGTACAAACAATTAGCACAGAGCATACTGCTATGTATAATTATACATCCATGTATTTGCCACCATGGTTTTTAATTCACTGGCAGATAGAGAATATTCATTTATAGAGTTAATATTACTGAAAAAGAGCTTTTAAGCCAAGTGAGTTTTTAGTTAAAATGGCAAAAAGTAGCTTCAAGGCAGCAATGAGGAAACATCAGGAAAACTGAGCGATTGTGGGTAACTCTAGTAGCAAACGGGTTGTAGAAGACCCATGAAAACCACTTAAAAAACAGTTATATACACACAACAGATGTGTTGTTGCAACTGTTTATTCTTTCCAATCATTTATACACACATACACGCACCCATTCTTCCCAACATACACACCTGAGTATAAAAATAAATAATCAGACCCCTCTGTGAACAATCTCATTACTCTCTTTTAGGCTGGGGCTGGACTTTTGAAGCTGATGAGCGAAATCGTTTCCCATAAAAGATAATTTCATTTGCCAAAATGAAACTACTTTCCATTATTAATGCTATAATGAAACAGCCTGAAATATGAATCAGTGATCTGAACAGAAAGGATGCTCCCGTTGTCCGCTCCAGGAGGGGAGTTCTCTAAACAATTACACCCATGGAAAGGGCTGTACGGTTGTATTTTCATCACTCGCCAGCTGAGCTGTGTGGCTGTCATACTTCCAGTCTCCCCTCCAGTGACAGCCACATTGACAACATGTTATACTCCACATTGATTTTACAGTTAAGGAGCTGATTGTGATATATAGGGATTTTAAGAATTCAGCTGAGAGGCTGACTTTTGCCTTTTATCATTCCATTAAAATTTTATAACCATCTTTTTCATGTCATTTCATCCATGAATTCTTACTTTAGAAAGTGATAGCTACTGCTGTGAGCATAACTTTTCTCATGTTCAGAGCTTTTTATTGTATTAGCAAACTACCCCAATTATAGTTATTACTCATGTTTTACATAATTGTGGTGACCCTTTCAACCATGCAGTGGCACGCCAGTTGATTTGTATATAGAATTAGATGATTCGGCTTATCATTTTAAGGCACTAAATTGAAAGCATGCCAGGAGTCAGGTTTTAACACTTCCTTAGCCAAAGGAGCTAATTAAGCTGCTTTCAGCATCCTCTCCTAAGTCGCCTACTTTAAGGACCCTTCCTGCCACAAGAGCTGGGAGCCTACTCAGCTAGAGCGGGAAGCTAATAAAATGTATTCTGGCTTTTAAGGGGGAAAATATCATGCAATTGAAATTGAACATCTCTTCTTGCCCAAGATAAGAGATCATCTTTAAGGAAAGGCTGTGTTCTGCAGGGGCTTGAAGTACCAGTTCATCTCATTATCCTGGATGTTTCCCTGATAACACTATCATCGTAGTCAAGAGAAATAAAAGGTTTATCTCCATCATAACAGAGAACAAACTGCATCATTGTTACTTTTCCCTGAAGAAGCTCACAGTTTGATAATGCACATATGATGAATAATTATGCAAGACCCCTGTGAAAACCCTAATAGAAAAATATTCTGATTTTTAAGTGTATATTACTCTTTTTTGAACAGGGAAGGGTGAGTTAGGGTTAGACTTGAAAGGCTCAATTCCCCACCATTGATTTTATAGACCCCAACCTCAGAGGATTTCGTTTTACAAAACAACATTGATATCTTACAAGACTTGCGCTTGCTTTTCTTTAGGAAAGAGCCAAATCTGGATGACAAGTATAAATAAGAAAGGATCTGTATTCCTATTTTGATATAATAATTGCTACCGCTGCTGTGTACCAGAGAGCAAAAGTGAGAAATGGCACAGTGGTTTGACGAAAGCTTCAGAATGAAAGCTAACAACAGACTAAAACGAAAAATGTGATCCATCTCGGGATCATTGTACTTTTAGGATTTTTTTCTCTTCAAATAGGATGCATTACCAAATTGTCAGAAATGGCTTGATTTCAGGGTTAGTGCGGTGTAACAGCTTTCCTCTCTAAAAGTAATTATGATTCTGCCATCAGTCCAGTTGGTGACAAATATGTGAATCATGTTGTGTAAAAATATGCTCCCATCACCAGCTACAGTTGTGGTCCTTGGCTCCGCAAAGCCGTGGTTGCGTTTAAAATTTAAACCTTGGTTATAACACCGAATCGCGCGCACACACACACACTCACATCATCAGTGCTGTTTTAAACAATTACTAAATCCAAGTCTATCTTTTTTAAAGATTTTTCCATAAAATCTAATGTTCACAGAAAAATCTCATAAGTGTTCAAATTGCTGTGGGCAGAAAAGGGGGATATAGGATTTTTCTTGATCGGTTGTAGCAATTTATAGATTTCAGGCCGTGGTTTATAAGAATGCTAAATGTTCTGGAATTACAGCTGTTACTGATCAGTGATTGAGCCAGATTTGTGTTATTGCACCATGTTCTTGCTTGTACCTAGAGAGCAGTAAAGCCTCAATATAATAAAAAGCACCTGCATTTTAAATGAAATTTCAATTGAAAAACTTAACAGCCCTTCAAATTGCAGAATTTAACGCAGCCCAGTAAAGCTTAAATAACACTTTGCCTCTGCAGGCTGAGGGGTTTGCATTCAAGGTGACTTGAGTGTGTCGCATGGTGAAATTATTTACAATTAAGGAATTTCTCTGGAGGGCTGCAGGATATTTGCTGCTCCACAACACCTAGGCGGGCATATGGCGGGCCTTTTTCAGTATTCATGGAGCCTCCTGAACCTTTATGATAATTGAATCAGTTAGAGTGCTGAGTGGAGCAAGCATTAAACCTGTTAACCTAAAGGTCAGATCTGTGCATTGTTTATTTATCAGTAGGTGAAAGAGCTAAATCGGCAGCTTCTGTCACAGTCACAGTAAAAAATCACCTATAATATTAACAGGGAGTAGATAAATTGCAAAACATGGATTAGAATGATAAACAGACCCGGGGATAATATGGAATATATAATGAGAGATGCTGAAGGATTTTACTGGGCTATAAAATATGCAGGTTTGTTATGATAGTGTTATTGATTATAATGAGTTACCAGAGTTCCAGAAAAATGGGGCGTAAGTTTGAACTTTGGTTACACCTGCCCTCTTGTGTCTTTCTCTCCTAAGGTCTTTATTTCAGAAAAGTCTTCGTGATGTTGGGGAATCCTTAGCTTTAATCAAAAGAAATGATTTAATAAAGTTATCTTACAGGAGCAAATGGCAATTGAATTCAATAATGTTCAACAAGTACATCTTACACACATCTTACACATGAGCCTTGTCTTTATGACAGTTGGCCAGTTACTCAATGGCCTTTACCAAGTGTCCAGTTTCATATTCTGGAGGAGCGTGATCACTCATTTTAGTTCTGTTCTGAGGTATGGGAAGTTTCCAAGAGGTATCACTACTTACTTTCTACTTTATAGAACCTGGACCTGTAGATCCTCCAGTTATTCTGGACAAGAAGTCAAGAATGATGTTGGTCACCTGGCAGCATCCTTTAAAGTGCAATGGGCTCATTACCCATTATAACATTTACCAACATGGCCGCCTCAGCTTGAAAACTTCTGGAAATGTCACTAATGGCACAGTGACCCATTTACGCCCATATACAGCCTACATGTTTCAAGTAGAAGCTTGTACTTCAAAAGGGTGTTCCCTGTCAGCAGATTCCCAGACCGTTTGGACACTCCCAGATGCCCCGGAGGGTATCCTGAGTCCAGAGTTGTTCTCTGATACCCCAACGTCCGTGATCATATCTTGGCAACCCCCCACCCATCCCAACGGCCTGGTGGAGAATGCCACAATCCAGAGAAGAGTCCAAGGAAAGGAGGCCATTACCACCCTGGTGACTCTCCCAGGAAGTCATCCCAGGAGGTTTATCGACAAGACTTCTGCTCTTAGCCCGTGGACAAAATATGAGTATCGAGTGCTGATGAGCACTGCTGATGGAGGGACAAACAGCAGTGATTGGGCAGAAGTGACCACAAGACCCTCGCGACCTGCTGGGGTGCAGCCCCCTGAGGTGGACGTGTTAGGACCCGATGCAGCCAAGGTAAGAAGCTAAGTGTCTGTCGCCTCTACAGACTAGGAATGTACCCTGCATTGACTCCGTGTTAAACAGAGCCATCTACTGACAAAATGCACACATGTGTTTTTTTAGGCATTCACTGGAGAAACTGGGTTTTTGGCCTTTGGCCCAAACTTTCTCGAATTTGATGTCAGTTTTTCATTTCTCCCTGTATCCCCTTAATTATATTGTTGAGATGCTTCCATTTGCCTCACACACCTGAAATCCTTTGAATGCCACCCTGGGATGCTTAGCTTAACCACCACGTCAGATCTAAATAGATCAGAAAATGAGAAGAGGTGGGGAAATGCGGGGGAAGGGATTAGCGTATTAACAAAAGTTCCAATTACCAATATTCTGATTTTTTTTTAATGATCAAAGAATCAAGAGGATGGGGGAAAGAAAGAAAAATAGCAGATTACGGGGCTATTTAGGAACTGTTCAATTATTCACTTCATTCTGCTGGGAATGAACTCTAGAGGCTAGGATAACTACCATTGTTTTGGCTTGCATACAAACTTCATTCAAGGGAAATTAGTGTAACCAAACAGGAGGGAGTTTTGTAGCTTAGAAGCCTCTTTTGTGTAAATACACACATGCTTCCATGGATTCAGTCTTGTACTACTGCCAAAAGCATTGGTGCAGCAGCTTGCTCACCAGAGCACAAAACAAAGGACATTTGCATAACAGCAAAGTTCATCTGTTGAAATTATTACTTGAATCTCCGTTGTGTGTTCTCTCATGCCTACGAAAAGCAAACACTGGGTGATGCTAAATAGTGTAAATCGTTGAAGAAATTTAATTGAACCTACATACTAAAATCTGTGTTTCAAAGTCTGCCTTCATTAGTTCCCACATGAGATTGGTCAAAGCAACACAGCTTCTTGATAGAAATATCTCAAATGTATAAAATTCTGTTTATAAAACATCAAAAGGAAATCAATTTGAAGGATATAATGTATGGTGTTTACTATATGAATTGGGCAAACTTAAGAATTGTTCTTCATTCAAAGGAAAAGCAGAGCAAATGAAAGGAAAACCCCAAACAAACCTAGAGTTATTAATCATTCCAGAAATGACTTTTCTTTTTAATCCTAAGGGAATTTTGCAAAACTTCAGTAGCAGTACCAATCAATATGATGTGACATAAGCACAGTCCTTCACAAAGGCACAGCTAGGTAATGGACATTTTCTCTGGATTCTTTCTAACAAAGATTTAATAGCTAGGCAAATCCTAAAGATGACAAATATTTTCAGAAAAGTAGTAGCTCAGTGCGTAGTTCTATGTGATTCAGCATTTATAAATGATGATCAAAAGTATTTAAGGTAAGTTGCCTGGCTTTTTCATTCGTGCCTTTTTTCCCTTCCTCTTTTGATTTTGAAACCTCATCGAGAAATTAAACATGGCTTGTCAATCTGCTAAATTACTATTTAGCTTGGTTTGAGAGCAGAATCTCACAGACACTCACCAGGCCTGGAATCTAAAAGTCTCTAAGAAGGTGCTTAGAATATACAGACAATGTATACTAGTGATCATTTTTTTAAAAAATTCATACCTGTTACTAATCCTTACTTTATGACTAGAAAATCAAAAATTATCAATGAAGAGAGTCATCAGGATTATTTACTGAATCTAGTATTGTACTATATGTATTTAAATATAGTAAAACAACATATTTATGCTTCAGAATTATTTACTCACCTTCAGAAAGGTTCAGAGAGATCTTCAGATCGCCAGAATCAGTGTTCTAATGACACCACTTATCTGGTAAACAGAGGCAGTATGACAGCAGTATAGTGATTTCCTTTTATAAAAGATAAGATTTGAAAATTAAAATTGCAGATGGATAAAATATGAGAAACAGAGGCATGGTCTTTAATATGTTGGGTAAAAGGTTCATTCAATATTTATCATATGGAGTTATTCCAAATATTAGGATGAGGAAAATTGTTAATAATATTATTGACAATAATAATAATAATTTCAGCTCTACCAACATTTATTGAGCATCTATATATCTTAATGAGTGCCTCCTTTAGGCACTGAGGACACAGTAATGACCAAGACAAAATCTCTACCTTCATGGAGTGTACATTTTACACAAAACAATATAAATAAATAAAATGCTCAGAAATGGAAAAAACTTGGGGGAAAGACAAGTCAGGTTAAGAGGAATAGAGACTACCAGTTGATCAGCTGAGAGATATAATGCAGGAACTGGACTGGTATTCCGCTCTAGTTCTTAGCATTTTGCACCATCTGGTCTTTTTACCACCACTCCCCTCATAAGAACTTGCAGTCTGATAGGGAAAACAAGGAGACTTCACACACTTCAGTTCAGTTCAGTCACTCAGTCGTGTCCGACTCTTTGTCGCCAGGCCTCCCTGTCCATCACCAACTCCCAGAGTTCACTCAGACTCACATCCATCGAGTCAGTGATGCCATCCAGCCATCTCATCCTCGGTCGTCCCCTTCTCCTCCTGCCCCCAATCCCTCCCAGCATCAGAGTCTTTTCCGGTGAGTCAACTCTTCGTATGAGGTGGCCAAAGTACTGGAGTTTCAGCTTCAGCATCATTCCTTCCAAAGAAA
>SJYX01023573.1:96115-122746 GCA_006410675.1 Oreotragus oreotragus | reverse complement strand
GTGCATTTTCTTGGCAAAACTCTATTAGTCTTTGCCCTGCTTCATTCTGCATTCCAAGGCCAAATTTGCCTGTTACTCCAGGTGTTTCTTGACTTCCTACTTTAGCATTCCAGTCCCCTATAATGAAAAGGACATCTTTTTTGGGTGTTAGTTCTACAAGGTCTTGTAGGTCTTCATAAAACTGTTCAACTTCAGCTTCTTCAGCATTACTGGTTGGGGCATAGACTTGGATAACTGTGATATTGAATGGTTTCACTTAGAGACGAACAGAGATCATTCTGTTGTTTTTGAGATTGCATTCAAGTACTGCATTTCGGACTCTTTTGTTGACCATGATGGCTACTCCATTTCTTCTGGGGGATTCTAAGGCCAACTGGAAAATAACCCAAAGTAACATCTTTGTAAGTATAAAAAGATGAGCTATGACTTGGCATAGATATGAGCCTTAAGAAGGGAAAGTTGCATAAACAACAAGGTCCTACATAGGGAATTATATTCAATATCCTATAATAAACCATAATAGAAAAGAATATGAAAAAGAATATATATATACATATGAATAACTAAATCACTTTGCTATATAGCAGAAATTAGCACAACATTGCAAATCAACTATACTTCAATAAAATAAATTTTAAAAAAGAAAAAGGGGAAACTTGCACATATTATTAATATTTTATTTGGTTATAAGGAAAACAACATATAATGTCAAAGAGGTTGTGTTATCTGAAAAAGTGAAAGCCACACACTTTGATGTTGTATTTATTCATTTAAGAAAATGCATTTCTTTATATAAAGTTGGTAAAAATACCAAAACCTGTAAAAGAGAGTTTAATAAAGCTCTAACTTAGAATTATTCTATAGATCCAAAACTTCTAAATAAAATAAAATGTTAGCAAATTGAACAAGGATACTTATTCTTAGCCCAGTGTCAGCCCATTATATTGATCTTCATAAAAACTCTTATTCATAAAGTTCTTATTTTCTTTATTTTTATTTGAAGGATAATTGCAATAGTGTTGGTTTCTGCCATAGATCGCCATGGATCAGCCGTAGGTATACATGTGTTCCCTTCCTCTTGAGCTTCCCTCCCACCTCCCATCCTAGCCCACCCCTCTAGGTTGTCACAGAACCCTGACTTGAGCTCCCTGAGACATATAGTAATTCCCACTGGCTATCTATTTTATATATGTTAGCTTTATGTAGTTTTAAAATGTGATTTGATGAAGTTAAAGAAATTAGAAGTAAATTACAATGTTTGTGTGTTACTTTTGTCAAGTCTGAAGCCAATCAACTAAACCGCCTTCATAAATTTTTGTTTATGACCGGGGTCATACAGGTGCCTTAATTGTTTAGGGCCACACTTCAGAGATCTGATTGAGTAGGTGAAAGTCTGTAGTTCCTTAAACACCTACCCACCTGTCCTATCTTATGCAAACATATAGTAAATAAACAGAGAAATGGAAATCCAAGCAATTAAGAACCACACAAATGAAAGAAATTATTGTGGTCAACAAAGCATCTCTGAAATAAACATTTTATTCTAAGCCATAAATGACACTTTATTTTAAAAATTTCAGTGCAAAAGTCTTGTTTTAGAGAACATCTTTTGCTTATTAAGCCAGGAACATGGTCCGTAGTCTGACTTTTTTGTGCTGCAACAATATTTTATAATCCTTCATATGAGCAATACATAAATAAAAAGCCATGGGAAATTAAACTGAAAGTTTTAATCTCACATATTTTGGCCACACTGTAATAAATGTAATTTTAAGCACTGGAAAGAATAGAATCCATTATTTCACTAACTGGCTCCTTAGAAAGCTTGTTCACATTTATTTTTAGTAATAGCTCCAGGATGTTTTCAAGAGGATGATCAAATTAGATACCATTTCTGTTAGCCTACTCACTATAATGACAATGGCCTTCTCCACCTTGCTCTAAATTCCTTCTAAAAATTTTCTGTGGAAGTAGAGTCATGTCTTCTAACTCAGTACTGTCAAAAAGATATATCTTCCTAAGCCTTTAACTTTTTAAGTGAGAAAAATAGCAAATTTCTGGATGCAAACATTTATAGTAGAGAACACAAGGATTTTTTAGCTCTTCAAATGCTGTCTTCAGAGTCATTACATCACATCTCTTAATCTCTGCAGGTTGATATCTTATTCAGATTTTTATTTTATGAATGTTTTCTTAGCCTTAATAACCGAGTTCCAAATCAATTCACTCTCAGCTCAACTGTGAACACAGACTACATCTGAAGTTTGTAGTTTAATTCTTTCAAGAACTACCAAGCCTTGACCTGAACTCTCAGAATATTCTAGTTCCAGAGGCAAGTGGCATTCCACATGTGAGTCAGGTAGAACTGAGCTGTGATAACCGTTCCATTTTTTATTTGCAAGTACCAGGAAGCCCTGTAAGTTTGACCTTGACTCATTTCTCAAGCCCACAAAGAACACTGTACCACCAAAATAAATAGAATCCTATGTCTGCTTTATAAACGTTGCTTAATTTAGGCTTCTTTGATCTCGCCTCCATCCAGGTAAATCCTCTGTGCTCACAAGGAACACATCTAAAACTTGTCTTCACCAGCACATTTTGGAACTCTCTTCTCCTAGAAGTTTTTAAAATCAGCAATGATTTCAAGCCATGTAGTAAAATTTCAGTAGATGCCAAGTCCCTGTTAATTATAAATTAGGACTGTGATCATCAAGCAGTTGCCCAGATGACATGTTGTTGTGGTTTTTTAGTCACTCAGTTGTGTCCAACTGTTGGTGACCCCAAGGACTGTAGCCCACCAGGCTTCTCTCTCCTTCACTACCTCCCAGAGCTTACTCAAGACTCAGTCATGTTCGTTGATATGGTGATTCCATCCAACCATCTCATTCTCTGTTGCCCCCTTCTTCTCCTGCCCTCAATCTAAGTCTTTTTTGTCTACAACAATTAGTAAGAGTACCCTATGAAAATCTCAGGTTAGATTGCTCCTGGAGGAAATTTGTTTCCTTTAAGACAGAAAATTTTAGTTCATCCTTCTCTGTTCTAATTTCTCTATTGCACATTTCAGAATTTGAATTTGTATAGAACTATAAGTGTAGGTATCAGTCTATCACTTTGTGGAAAACTTGTTTAAATTATCAAAATAGCTGCATGCTAAGGAAAATACAATGCCATCAGCCATGACTGCAATTACTTGTTAAACTCCATCTCTGAGTATTTGGCATTAAATAAGTGTACAATTTAGGCTCTGTTCTCATGAAGCTTACAGTCTATTTGGGAGATGAAATATATACTCTAAAATTTAAAGAGCATTGCAAGACAAGAAAAAAAAGAGAGATGAAGCAGGATGGCATATAAAAAATGGATTTTCAATGATCTATGTGCATTTTTCTAGGGTCTTTTTCCCCTATAGGGGCATGAGTTGGGTTAGCACAATCCCCTTACAATATTTAGTCAGAGAAGAAAAAGAACATTAAACATTATTGGAAAACATTGTTGTTTCTTTCTTCTGACTTTCATGTCTATGACTTAAACAGGATCATTTTTTGCTTGCTTTTTTAAAGCTTTCCACACGTCTCTTCTCTTTGCAAAAAGGAGATATGTTGCTTTACTTGCTACATTATGCACTAGAGAGATTCAGAAGCTCAATTTCACATTCTCAGAAAATGCAAAGAATGATTTCACCACCACCACCATCCAAAAAAAAAAAAGAATAGTGACATATTTAGAATACACACTTATAATGCAAAACAAGGAATTCTGATATTTCGTCTAATTGAGTTATAAAGAAGGACACTCTCAAATCCTGCTGCTGCCCCACTGATGCGTGTGGATGTGTGAATTCTCTCCATGTGTGTGCTGTGCCTCTTTCCGGACACCCGTGGTGGAGATGAATCACTGAGGTGTGTATTAGTCTGACAGTCTTAGAAAGTCTCCAGACTAACAGCCCAACCCAGGAAACAGCATCTCATTCAGTTCCTGGTGTACTGCTAACTGATCTGAAAACTCTTCATTACTGTCTAGTGTAAAAGGCCAAGTCAAAAGTGGGTATTTCTACAGTGACTTAACTGAAAACAAGACAGAGCAAAACGCCGGGCCCTGTGAACCTCCTCAGTTGCTCTGTCCCTATGTTGTCACATTGGTTCTAATTTTTCTTTTATTCCAGGTCACTTGGAAGCCCCCACTCATCCTGAATGGAGACATCCTTAACTATGAGATCCGCATGCCTGACCCTCACATCACGATCACCAATGTTACTTCTTCTGTGTTAAGTCATGTTGTTACTCATCTGATTCCATTCACTAATTACTCCGTCACCATTGTGGCTTGCTCAGGGGGTAACGGGTATCTAGGGGGGTGCACAGAGAGCTTCCCTACCCACGTGACCACCCCTCCTGCCCTGCCACAGGATCTTGGTCCATTGTCTGTGGTTCCACTAAGTGAATCATATGTTGGGATTTCCTGGCAGCCACCATCCAGGCCAAATGGACCTGATTTGAGGTAAGAGACAGCGATGACGCTTTTGGATTTTGTTGTGATATTCTCTCTTTGGGAAAGAAGGGAAGAGGCTCTTCCTTACATATGAATAAGAACGAATTTCTTATTGGATATTTGTATTTGTGACTTTTTTATTGAACTAGAATAGATTTACAATGTTTTATTAATTTCTGCTGACCACAAAATGATCGAGTTGTACATATATATACATTTTTAATGTGATTTTCCATTGTGGTTTATCACAGGATATTGGATATAGTTCCCTGTGCTATACAGTAGGACCTGGTTGTTTATCCAGTTTATATATAATAGTTTGCATCTGCTAACCTCAGGTTGCCAGTCCTTTCCTCCCCCACACACTCTGTGTCGGCCTTACTCATAACTTTCATACAGTTTCATTTTGTGTATCTTGACATATGGAACCATGAAAAATTTATCATGGTAAAAATATAATGATATTGTGGGAACTGAAAATGGTTGAAGGGGCTTCCCAGGTTGCTCAGTGATA
The DNA here is from genome assembly GCA_006410675.1 of Oreotragus oreotragus. Taxonomy (NCBI): domain Eukaryota; kingdom Metazoa; phylum Chordata; class Mammalia; order Artiodactyla; family Bovidae; genus Oreotragus; species Oreotragus oreotragus. The sequence continues at coordinate 117,744 of SJYX01023573.1, read as the reverse complement.
AAGAATCTGCCTGCCAGTGCAGGAGACGGGGGTTCAACCCCTGGGTCAGGAACATGCCCTAGAGAAGGAAATGACAACCCACTCCAATATTCTCGCCCAGAGAGTCCCTTGGAGGATCCTGGCAGGCTATGGTCCATGGGATCACAAAAGATGAAGACACAACTTAGTGAGTAAACAACAAAAAAAAAAAACCCTTGAAACAACAATCAGTATTTTCCAATGATTCTCTACACAATCCATCTCTTCATTTTCAAAGTATATTCTTAATATATGGTAAGCAAGTTTGGTGCATGTTCTAAATGACACATTTGCACAAATATACCTCAAAATTCCAAAGCATTAGCCAATAATTCTTTGGTATGCTATTACTATCTGGAAACTTGTAAAGCATATGGTCAGGAATATAGATGGAAGAAAAGAATTGTTATCCTAAAATGGCTCTATGACAACTTGACATTTAGCCAAGACTATGAAGTCAATGATATTCTCATTGTTTATAAAATATTGGTGGTAAAAGTCTCAGGAAGTCACTAACTTTATACGTTTTTGTGCTTCTACTTTGAAACTGACGATAAAGTTTTGGTAAATCTGACATAGAAGAAATCTAAACGTCATCATTTTACTGATAATAGTAAAATGTAAATGGAGCTAATTGTTCCACTTAGCTACACAGATGATACTTGTGCCAGAAAAAAAAAAAATGATTATCAGAAAAAAAGAATATTAAGGTGTTTTCTTTATGTTTACACATACACACCACACACTCATACCATGAGACAACCTGAATTTTGGTAATAATATTAGGTGAGATAATCCTGATGTTTCTGCTTGTCTTTTGCTTCAGATATGAGCTTCTGAGATGTAAAATCCAGCAACCACTTGCATCAAATCCCCCAGAAGATTTAAATATGTGGCACAATATTTATTCAGGAACTCAGCAGTTTTATGAAGATAAGGGTCTTAGCAGGTGAGATTAGAGAAACTATAAAAACAAATGCTGGCATTTAGTTTGGGGCATGTTGAATAGTTTAGAGAATCTGAGTCTTCGTTGTGTGAGCAAGTTATCAGTTATGCAATAAAACATGTTGGTTATTATTGGTGGCATTAATCATCGAACTGCAATAGTCAGCAGGCTTAATATTTGCCACCTTAACTGCACTCTTAAAATAAGCTTTTTGAAGTTGAGTTTGTAGGTGTTTGAGTCTTACCCTTTTGCCTTAGTCACAGCTCTAATCGACACCATAAGAGAAAAATATGGAAATATTGAACATGTACAGAACTGGGGAAAGTTTGGGACACTTGTAAAATGTTTGCTTTTCTAGGAAGTAATTTGTTGTAACTCGTTGATTCAATTCACAAAAATTATTTAATTCACAGGCTTGGGACTTGAAAGAATTCAATCTAGAGTTTGAAGAAACCAAAAAATGAGCAAATAGGTAATGTCAGTAAAGAGCACCCCATGGGAGAGAAAGGAGGGCTGTATTTGTATTCATCCTGTGCTGGAGAACTAGGTTTGCTAGCCTTGGGGGAGTCAGTAAACTTCTCTGGGCTTCAATTTTGTTGTCCATAAAGTGAGGAGATTGGATGGGGTTAAGTGAAGTCTAAATTTTCATGAATCAAGAAATGTAATGAAATTTTGGAGGGTCAGAAGTCGCCACACTGAGGGCAGCATGGAGGGTGTTGAATTTGATTCAAACCCAGGCAGTGACACAGCCCCTAGTCCTCGAGCTGCCGGGTGGAGGGTGGGCCAAGCTTCTCTCCATCCAGAGGGACCTCAAGTCCTGGAGGTCTCATCCTCTGGACCACCCATAGATATGCCACCCAGAAACCAGTCTAGCAAAACCAAGAAGATGACCTGCCCCTTTCCACGCTGCTGAAGGACTACCAGAACGTCCCTGGAATTGCAAAGGTTGATGATGTTGTGAAAAACTCCTATCTTTGGAAATGGCCAACAAGAAGGAGATGCTAAAGATCAAGAAAGAGCAGTTAATGAGCAAGGTCGTGGAAAACCTGAAGGACACCAGCTCCTTGGAGTCTCAAATTGTTGCCTTGACTGTCAAGATCTGCAGTTATGAAGAACACAGGCAGAAATATTGAAAGGACAAAGCCCACAAGCACTATCTGCTGATGAGCATTGACAAGAGGCAAAAGATGCTCAGAAACCTCAGCGAGACCAACTATCCTGTCTTTGAGAAGAGATGCAAGGAGTTGGGGATTGAGTACATTTTTCCCCCTCCATACCACCAAAACGTCCACCACCACTAGCTGACCAAGAAGGCTCTGTGCATTTGGGTTTTCCAAGAGGTTGAAAACCTGAAGAAGCAAAAGAGGGCCTTAAAAGCTGCAGCTGCAGCAACCCGGAAGCAAGGACAGAGGAACCGAGAGAGCCCTTCCAAAGTCAGACCAGAGGCAATCAAAGAAACCCAATAAACGTTGTTAAAGTAAAAAAATAAATAAATAAAAAGGAAATGTAATGAAATTTCAAAGAATCACAAGTATTATTTTATGAAAACTTTTCAGACCTATTTTTCAATAACTTTTCTATCAGGTTATTTTTCTGGACTCACCACTGACTAGCTCTGCTCTGAAGTCTGTTTACAATCTGGCCTTGCCTCACCTCCCTTTATCCCTCCCCTCCCTGGCTTCTATGCTTCAGCCGGTTTGTAATGTGTTGGGCACCTCTAACAAGCGACACCAACTCCTAGGCTTCTCCTCATGGCTGCCATGTCCCCTCTGTCTATCATCCTTCAAGTCTTGACCTAGACGTCTTCTAGATCACCTCTTCCTGGTCTGAATCAGCTGCTTCTTTAATATATTTCTATAGCACACCCCGCTCAGAGGTTAAAGCATCTGCCTCCAATGCAGGAGACCCAGATTTGATCCCTGGGTCAGAAAGATCGCCTGGAGAAGGAAATGGCAACCCACTCCAGTACTATTGCCTGGAAAATCCTGTGGACAGAGAAGGCTGGTGGGCTACAGTCCACAGGGTCGCAAAGAGTCGGACATGACTGAGCGACTTCACTTTCACTTTCACTTTATATACCACTATTGTCTTTGCACTAATTTCACTGCTTATCTGGACACCCCATTATGCCATGGGCGGAGTTCCTCACCATTATATTGTCAGGTCCACCCTGAGCAAAGCCTTACCTTCAAGACCTCTGTATTGCAATCCTCACCACGGTGCCTGGCACATAGTGTGGGGTTCCAGTCAATGAGAAGTGAAAGAATGTGTTTAGTAATATGTAAGACGGGGGAGCCTGGTGGCCTGCTGTCTATGGGGTCACACAGAGTCGGACAGGACTGGAGTGACTTAGCTAAGGATTGATTAGTCACTTCCCTGTGCCTTGGGATTCCTGGTGGCTCAAATGGTAAATAATCTGCCTGCAGTGCAGGAGACTTGGGTTCAATTCCTGGTCAGGAAGATCCTCTGAAGAAGGAAATAGCAACCCACTCCAGTGCTTAGCCTGGAGAACTCCATGGACCGAGGAGCCTGGCTGACTACACTCCATGGGATCGCAAAGAGTTGGGCAAAACTGAGTGACTGATTTTCACTTTCACTTTCAAAGCATTGATTAGTCATTTCCCTGTGCCTTAGGAAGATTAACTATCGTGTTCTTATCTTTGGGGAATGGGTAAAACTAAGGAAAAGTCTCCTATTCATCTGAAAGTGTCATGGTGGGAAAACAGATATTGTGAGATACTTGAAGGGAGGAATACATAAATCTATTGAAAGAATAAAGTGAACAAAATGAACCATATAAAATTGCCATTTTTCAAGGCAAAAATGATAAAAAATGATACGTTATGAGCATATGCTTTTTGTTCAACCTAAATTATCGTGGTCACTATTTTCCACTATATTTGATTCACTATTTACTTAATCCAAAATTTCTATAAAATGATAGCTTCAGTTGAAGAAATTCATTTTATTCAGCAATTTCATTTATTTTTACCATATGCTGAGGGACACTGTGATAAGAAACAAAAGATGAGTAGCGTAGCCTTTTCCCTCAAAGAGCTCACAATGTAGTGGAAAAAACCACTCACACACATATACTAATTGCTATAATATCATCACAGTTAACTACAGTTTCACCATCACTCCCTAGGGAAATCATATGAAAAGTAGTTTTCCATGATCTGTGAACTCTTAAGTGTCTGAAATACAGCAATTTCCAAAATAAAGAGGAATTGTCTATTTAACATCACTGAATGGATTTTTAGCCATGAGACATTTGGCAGAACAACACAATAAGTCTCAGAAAGTTAATTTTGTTTCTTCATAGAAGCAATGAAAACTTATTAAAGAATTAAGACCAAAGCCAAAATTTCATTATTGAATTTTTAGTGATGCTTATAAGGATTTTTAATGAGAAGTCCAAATCAAAGACTTAAGGAAAGAAATTAAGTTAAATCCCCACAAATTATACTGAAACATAAGTTGACATAAACATATTGATAACAGCTGCTTCTAGAAAAGAAGTGTACCTAGGTCTCCTGAATTGCAGGCAGATTCTTTACCGTCTGAGCTCCTGGGAAGCCCACCCTAGAACAAAATGTGCTGAGGTGATATTTTGACTAGCCTCATAATACTAAACATCAAGTATTTTTCCTCCATGTGCAAAGTAAAATATTGCACTAATTATTCAGATAATTTAGTTTATTATGAATATAGTAAGTAAGGGGTAATTTGTCCTGAGTTATACAACTAATTGCCTAATTGCTAAATTTTGCTCTATGTAGACACAAATGTAAGGGAACTGTAGGTTTATACTACTTGTCAGCTTCTAACTTTTCTTCCTTAATGTACAAAATGGCCAAGTTACAGTTGTTAGGGGAACCATAACTTTGGGTTTCCTGACATTTTCATCACTTGGAAAATCTGGAAAACGTGCTGTTGTCATCTAATGCTTCTTCACTGAGTCAAGTTGGGTTTAACACACAAGGGCAGCCGCTGCCTTAATTTTAAACATCAGTCCACCCTTAGGATTTTCAGAGCCTCACTGTGCCTTGTCTCCTAAGTGATCTGATAAAACTTCTGCAAACTTAGTGATGGCATGCCCTCTTCTTTGTTCTGGGTCTGACAAGGGAAGAACAAGCTATAAGAAATGATAGCTTCTATTTTAAGGAAAATGTTGACTTGTAGATTATAGTAATTTAGCCACCATATAACAATTTAGCCACCATTGAGTTTATGAACGGAGGTATGTTCTAACTCCTATTACTTTCAGTTATCTATAAATTCCTACAAGTATTTCTTTATCAATGGCAGTCTGGAAAGAGACCTTCATATGAGCATCCAAAAATTTTTTTTTTTACAAAATTCTAATTACAAAGAATGACTGAACTTGACTGTTTTCAAGTTTAAATGCTTAAGCTAAATATAGTAGAAAATCTAAGTTTAAATATTAATGACAGATTCTAATTTTTTGCCCTGCAAAATGAAATGTTTCAAGCCATTAAAGAGACATAGTTTCTAGAGAATGATAGTCAAAAGAATATGACATTCATTCCCCTTCTTTGTAATGAGATTCAGTCAGTTCAGTTCAGTCACTCAGTAATGTCCAACTCTTTATGACCCCATGAACCACAGCACACCAGGCCTCCCAGTCCATCACGAACTCCCGGAGTCCACCCAAACTCATGTCTATTGAGTCCGTGATGCCATACAACCATCTCATTCTCTGTCCTCCCCTTCCCCTCCTGCCTTCAATCTTTCCCACATCAAGAGCTTTTCAAATGAGTCAGCTCTTCGCATCAGGTGGCTGAAGTATTGGAGTTTCAGCTTCAACATCAGTCCTTCCAATGAACACCCAGGACTGATTTCCTTTAGGATGGACTGGTTGGATCTGCTTGCAGTCCAAGAGACTCTCAAGAGTATTCTCCAACACCATAGTCCAAAAGCATCAATTCTTCAGGGCTCAGCTTTCTTTATAGTCCAACTCTCATGGTCCATACATGACCACAGAAAAAACATAGCCTTGACTAGATGGACCTTTGTTGGCAAAGTAATGTCTCTGCTTTTTAATATGCTGTCTAGGTTGGTCATAACTTTCCCACCAAGGAGTAAGCATCTTTTAATTTCATGGCTTCAGTTACCATCTGCAGTGATTTTGGAGCCCCAAAAAATAAAGTCAGCCACTGTTTCCACTGTTTCCCCATCTATTTCCCATGAAGCGATGGGACCAGATGCCATGATCTTAGTTTTCTGAATGTTGAGCTTTAAGCCAACTTTTTTGCTCTCCTCCTTCACTTTCATCAAGAGGCTTTTTAGCTCCTCTTCACTTTCTGCCATAAGGGTGGTGTCATCAGCATATCTGAGGTTATTGATATTTCTCCCGGCAATCTTGATTCCAGCTTGTGTTTCTTCCATTCCAGCGTTTCTCATGATGTACTCTGCATATAAGTTAAATAAGCAGGGAGACAATATACAGCCTTGACGTACTCCTTTTCCTATTTGGAACCAGTCTGTTGTTCCATGTCCAGTTCTAACTGTTGCTTCCTGACCTGCATACAGATTTCTCAAAAGGCAGGTTAGGTAGTCTGGTATATCAACATCTTCCTTATCACCATGTCTTATCTCAATACTGTCAGTTTTGATTCATTTCAAAAGAGATCTTCACTTTCTCTTAATATCAAAACACAAGTAAATTACTATATGAAAAAATTGCTATTTCTTTTTGCAGTCTTTGATACAGTAAATAACACCAAGGGGAATGGAAACGCCGTTTGAAGATTTCTCAAGAGGCAGGTCAGGTGGTCTGGTATTCCCATCTCTTTCAGAATTTTCCACAGTCTGCTGCTAACATTCAGTCTGGCTTTTCTTCCCACATGGTGCTGCTATTACATGCTATGCTCCCAATAATCTGAACTTCTCAGTATGCTGATCATGCCCTCTCATTGATGCCCTCAAGCTCTCCCTCCCTCCACTGAAAATGTTTTTTCTTACCCATCTATCCTGTGATCTCCTGAGGCTCACACAACATTGATCCTATGGCTAGGTAAGAGTGATAGCTATGACGGAGCTATGCTATGTGCCAGAACTCAATCATATGATTGCATCAAGCTGCATTAGCCAGACACTACAATTAACCACTCTTTTAATGTAGCTTGACACAATGATATGACTGAGTTCTGGCACATGGCATGTAATCAGAAATAGAATGTGCCACTTCCAGTTTATTCCCTTAAAAGGAATAAGCATGCCCTCCCCTAGCCTTTTCCCTTTCTTGCTCACAAGGATGGGACAAAGGCTGGAGCCACCATCTTTGCCTTAGAGATAAAACTATATTTTGAAAATGGCAGAGATATTTTTATAGTCCCAAACCTCTTAGCTTCTAATAGAGAAAATCCATTTCTATTATTCTGTACTACTGAATTTCGGAGTCTCTTTGTCATTGTAACTTAGTCCATATCCTGTCTACTATGATAGCTAATCTTTATATTGAAAGTTTATCAAGTAGCAGACACTGTGCATCGCATCATTGAACCCTCACAATGATATCGTGGGAAAATAATGTTAGAGATGAGAAAACTAAAACTCAGAAGGGGTTTGCAATGTGCCTGGGGCCACACAGCTAGTAGATACTGGAGTTAGAACTCAAGCCTAGGACAGCTGCTTTCAGAAACTATACCTTTAATCACTGCTTATCTCTTTGCTCTGATGCGCAGCCTTAAAGACTCACTTGAACCTCACATCCTGCTGTGAGGTTTGCCAAGAGTCCCCATAAACACTTAGAAACATGCTTCTCATGTCATAGATACTCAATAAATGTTTGTTGAATAAATATCAATTGGCTTTAGGAAAGCAGGCTTTTTGGAAGTTCCTAACTGATGCTAAAGCTGAAACTCCAGTACTTTGGCCACCTCATGCGAAGAGTTGACTCATTGGAAAAGTCTCTGATGCTGGGAGGGATTGGGGGCAGGAGGAAGAGGGACGACAGAGGATGCGATGGCTGGATGGCATCACCAACTCGATGGACATGAGTTTGAGTGAACTTTGGGAGATGGTGATGGACAGGGAGGCCTGGCGTGCTGCAATTCATGGGGTCGCAAAGAGTCGGCACGACCGAACGACTGAACTGAACTGAACTACAATCAGATGATATAGTTAACTGCTTCTGCTTAGTCAGCAGCCCTCCATCCCTGTTTTGTATAGAAAACTCTCCCAGTTGCTTAATACCAGACAATTTTCTCTATGAAGAATAACATATAGTGCTGCACTTTGGGTCCATGTCCTTATGCATCTTACCTGCAATCAGCAGAGAGCATATGTAAGCAGAGTAGGCAGTTGGGGAAAGCACACAGCCAGTTGTACTCATCTGTATTTATTTACACAGCTGTCCTTTCCCTTGTTCAAGCAGAAGACTCCAACCCAGAAATCAGAAACAAAAATAAAATTAGGGGGCTTTTTGAAGACTGCTGGGCAGTATCCTGCATCCTGGGGTCTCAGCAGGGATGTGGGGTCCAAGGACGTTCAAAGTTTCCTTTGTGTGGTGTCAAGGGTACTAGTACAAAGCGAATAGTGCTGAGAGCTCGGGGCTGTGAGAGAGGTTATTATAAAGTACTTACATCCTGCTGTGAGGGCTGAATGTGTTCCCTTCTTCAGGGCTCTTATCTGGAGCTCTGTGATAGAAAAGGAATAGGAGAGAACGCCTGAACTGTTCTAGTGTTGCCTTCAGCCCTCCCCTGGGAAAACTTTTAGCAATAAACACAAATCAAAAGGAAACTGAAAACGATTTTTTCAAATGGGTCTTCAAACAGCCAGTCTTTATTTGTTCAAGTGGGGGGACTAAAAGAAGAAATTAAAGCCAACTTTCTTTCTAATTAAGTTCCATGGACCTCCCAAAATACAACACAGATGCTGTGATGAACATTAACAAGCTCTCTGATGGAGTGTACTTGAACTCAGTAGGACTAAGACAGAGAATGATTTAGGGGAAAAAAAAAAAAAACTCCACACACAGAGAGAAACACCCTAAAAGCTTGTAGTAATGATGACTTTTATTAGTTCTTTAGGAGGTTACATAATAAAGCTGAATCCTTTTTCATCAATACATTGTCAAGTAAATTCATTCTTCTCTTTTGATTCCAGTAATGATGCACATTTAAGATTATTCTTTCTTTTCTTATGGGAACCTCCCATGTTAACACATCTAATTAAAAGTAAGCATTATTTCGTTTCAGAACATATGTTTAGATATAATGTCCCTGCTGTGGAATTCCATAGAGTCTCAGGGGTGGGGTGCAGGGGTTGGAGAGCTGAGACTGATCCATCACCTAGAGGAATATGTGCATTAGGAAGAGCTAAGTGATCACTGAAGAGGCATGTTTGATGCATCATGTGTAATCAGTTTTAGTGCAACTAGATCCCAGGGAATGGGGTGAGTGTAAGGCAGGTGATTCTAGCTTCAACTTCAGAAAGTCAGAGATGATTTGGGGGGTATTTCTGCTTCAGTTTTAGCTATACCTGCTATATAGTTGCTCAGTCATGTCCAACTCTTTGCGACCCCATGGACTGTAGCCTGCTAGGCTCCACTGTCCATGGAATTCTCCAGGCAAGAATACTTGTTCTGGGTCCATAGAAATAATCCCACAGATACCATCAAGAATAGGAAAAACACACGACATAGAGGGAACCATGTATGGAAGTTGGCATCACTTCAGAGTTAATTAATTTGAGGTAAGAGTCAGACAGAAACAAGCTATGTGATAGTGCCAAGAAAGATAGATGATGCTTCTGAAACTGAAAAAAAATTGAACTCAATGTCCAAATTTCAAACGGAGGCAATGCAAAGTTGGATTGAGGATTATTTGCCTGTGAGACTGTATTATCTATAAATCATGTCAATGAGGAAAAATTAAAACCAATGAGAAAATTCATCTTTATGATTTCTGTTAAGTTTACGTTGGGGTGAGGGAAAATACCGACATAATTAACATAGAAGAGGGACTTCCCTAGTGGCCCAGTGGTTAAGAATCTGCCTTATAATGCAGGGGACCCAGAGTCTATCACTGGTTCGGGAACTAAGATCCCACATGCCAGGGGAGCAACAAAGAGTCCTCACTGTAACCACAGAGAGCATGTGCTCTGGAGCCTGTGAGCCACAACTAGAGTTTTTGCACCACAAGGAAAGATCCCGTTGAGGCCATGAAGATCCTGCATGCCTCAACTAAGACCTGACACAGACAAATAAATAAATACATAAATTTTTAAGAATTAATGTAGGGGATTAAGTGAGGGGATCTGTTTCAGGCCACCAAGGCTTTGCATATGGAGTGAACTGAAGCAGAAGATGGACATTTCTGTGTCTCTTCACATCTCTGTGTACTCTCTCAGTTCAGTTCAGTTCAGATGCTCAGTCGTGTCCGACTCTTTGCGACCCCATGAATCGCAGCACACCAGGCCTCCCTGTCCATCACCGTCTCCCGGAGTTCACTCAGACTCACGTCCATCGAGTCCATGATGCCATCCAGCCATCTCATCCTCGGTCGTCCCCTTCTCCTCCCGCCCCCAATCCCTCCCAGCATCAGAGTCTTTTCCAATGAGTCAACTCTTCGCATGAGGTGGCCAAAGTACTGGAGCTTCAGACTTAGCATCATTCCTTCCAAAGAAATCCCAGGGTTGATCTCCTTCAGAATGGACTGGTTGGATCTCCTTGCAGTCCAAGGGACTCTCAAGAGTCTTCTCCAACACCACAGTTCAAAAGCATCGATTCTTCGGTGCTCAGCTTTCTTCACAGTTCAACTTTCACATCCATACATGACCACAGGAAAAACCATAGCCTTGACTAGGCGGACCTTAATCGGCAAAGTAATGTCTCTGCTTTTGAATATACTATCCAGGTTGCTGCTAAGTCACTTCAGTCGTGTCCGACTCTGTGTGACCCCATAGACGGCAGCCCACCAGGCTCCCCCATCCCTGGGATTCTCCAGGCAAGAACACTGGAGTGGGTTGCCATTTCCTTCTCCAATGCATGANAAGCATCAATTCTTCGGTGCTCAGCCTTCTTCACAGTCCAATTCTCACATCCATACATGACCATAGGAAAAGCCATAGCCTTGACTAGATGGACCTTAGTTGGCAAAGTAATGTCTCTGCTTTTGAATATACTATCTAGGTTGGTCATAACTTTTCTTCCAAGGAGTAAGCGTCTTAATTTCATGGCTGCAGTCACCATCTGCAGTGATTTTGGAGCCCAAAAAAATAAAGTCTGACACTGTTTCCACTGTTTCCCCATCTATTTCCCATGAAGTGATGGGACCGGATGCCATGATCTTCGTTTTCTGAATGTTGAGCTTTAAGCCAACTTTTTCGCTCTCCTCTTTCACTTTCATGAAGAGGTTTTTTAGCTCCTCTTCACTTTCTGCCATAAGGGTGATGTCATCTGCATATCTGAGGTTATTGATATTTCTCCTGGCAATCTTGATTCCAGCTTGTGTTTCTTCCATTCCAGCGTTTCTCATGATGTACTCTGCATAGAAGTTAAATAAGCAGGGTGACAATATACAGCCTTGATGTACCCCTTTGCCTGTTTGGAACCAGTCTGTTGTTCCATGTCCAGTTCTAACTGTTGCTTCTTACTTTGCCATTTTTGTTATTATAGGCACACATAATGGCCTGCCTCGGGAGTGCTACCCACCCGCCTCTGCTTGACCCTTGGGCTAGGGTGCCTTTGTTTGGCTCATAGGGAGATAGCCTGATCCTGTCCACCTGTTAAGGGCTGTAAGGAAGTGAAACTAACATATGCCCCTGCTGAGGCTTGTCATTCTAGAAGATATTTGCATGAATTAAATGGTCTTTTTACTTTGTTTCCTCACCTCCCCTCATCTCTGATCCATAAAAGAACCTGGCATCCAGGCCCCAACAAGATGGTTACTTTGAGGCCTTGATCTGCCATCTTCTCCACCAACCAGCTTTCCAAATAAATCTAGAAGATATTTGCATGAATTAAATGGTCTTTTTACTTTGTTTCCTCACCTCCCCTCATCTCTGATCCATAAAAGAACCTGGCATCCAGGCCCCAACAAGATGGTTACTTTGAGGCCTTGATCTGCCATCTTCTCCACCAACCAGCTTTCCAAATAAAGTTGTCTTTCTTGCCTCAACACCCCATCTCAGATTTATTGGCCTATCCTGCAGTGAGCTGAGCAAGCTCGGACTCCATTATGTGTACTCTTGGACTTTTCACCTTACACAGGCCCGAGTGGAGGCCTTCCTCACCCCAGTTAGTGGCAACCCCACCTTTTGAATTGCTCATGTTGAAAATCTTGAGTCATCTTTTTTTTTTTTCCTTTTTATTTTGTATTGGAGTATAGCCAATTAACAATGTTGTGATGGTTTCGGGTGAATAGCTATGGGACTCAGCCATACATATACCTATATCCATTCTCCCCTAAACTCACCTCCCATCCAGGCTGCCACATAAAATTGAGCAGAGGTCCATGTCCTATATAGTAGGTCCTTGTTAATTATCCATTTTAAATCTTGCAATGTGTACATGTCCATCCCAAACTATCCCTTCCCCCATCCATCTCCCTCAGCAACCATAAGTTCATCTTCTAAGTCTGTGAGTTTCTTTCTATTTTGTAAGTAAGTTGAATTTCTTTTTAGATTCCACCTATAAGGGATGTCTCAAGTATTTCTCCTTCTCTTTCTGATTTACTTCATTCAGTATGACAATCTCTATGTCCATCCATGTTGCTGCAAATAGCATTATTTCATCATTTTTAATGGCTGAGTAATACTCCACTGTATATATGTACTACATCTTCTTATAGTGAGTCATCTTTAAATCTCTTTTTCTCTCAACACCCCTCATCCAGTGCTTCAAAGGCTTCTGTTCGCCCTACCTTTAATGTTCATACAGAAGGCAGACTCTTTCTGTCACCTTCATTAGTGTCTGTGGTATGATTCCCCCATACTCTTTCTCTTGGAATTCTGCAGGGGCCTCCTCTCAGGCCTTGCAACTTTAACCCTTTACCCCCTAAGGTCTGGTTTCTGCAGAGCAGAGGTCAATCCAGAGGAAATGTATCAAATGATACCATTGCTCTGTTCACAGCTCTGCCACAGCTTCCTGTTGCAACAGAGTAAAATTCCAGCCCATGGCCTTAGAGCTGCCATCCAGGTCTTCCCGAGCTGCTCCCTGTTCATCCTTGGACTCAGATTTCTACCTCTCCTCTGGTCCCCTGGCACCTGTCGCGCTGGTTTCCTTATCACATATCACGGCTGGTTCCTGTCTATGGAATATCCATGTGGATATTCTCCAGATATCCACACGGTTAATTTCTTCACCTCCCTAAAACCTTTGCTCAAATGTCACTTTCTCAGTGAGACTTGATCTTGATCAACAATTTTTTAATTGGAGTATAATTGCTTTACAATGTTGTGATGGTTTCTGCTGTCCAATGAAATGAATCAGCTATATGTATACACGTATTCCCTCCCTCTTGGACATCCCTCCATCCCAAACCCTCTAGGCCATCACAGAACAATGAGCTGAGTAGTCTGTTCCACCTGCTGACATCATATTCCCCACGCCTCTGCTTTTTCCTTAACGTCTCTCTCCTTTCATCCCTAGTCCCTTACCCCCCTGGGATTTTTGTCTTTTACTGTGTTATCCCCAGTGTTACCCCCAGTGCTGTGGCATCCCCAGTGCTGTGTGGCACTAAGGGGATACTCAGAATATATTTGTAGAACTGAATGATTCAAATACATTTTTGAGGGCAGGCAAAATGAAGACTTAAATTTTACCTTCTATCCCCTCAAAAGGAGACACGGGCAGACTAAATTACTATCAAGCGCTCGTGTCTATTGTTTCCAAATAGCTTTAAAAAAAAAATGAGTCAGTCTATTCATTTTCATTGAGGGTTACAGAAGCTGAACTTGAAAATCAGCTTTTTTAAAGCTATGCATATACAAACCACTTTTTTTTTTAAAGGCACGACTTTTTTTTTTTTTTTTTTTTGCCATGGATATCATTTGAAGATAGTTGAAACTTCTTAGTCTCTGGCCAATTAAGGAAATGTCACCTTTGAGCTAAGCTAGAGAAGATAAAGATACTTCCACTATTTGAACATCTTTGAAAATTTTCTGAATAGCTAAAAAGAGCCTGATGATGAAAGTGATTTGAGCCTAAGGGAAGCATGACTGGCAATTTCCCAGTGGTGTCTAAGAAACTTAAGTCAATTCAAATGTTGAATGCTGAGGGTGTAATTAGGCACAAATAAGCTGAAGTGTAACAGAATGGGAGTTTTCCTGGCCTTACCGACTCTGCATTCTCGCTTCACCTGTGATTCTGAACTATGCACTGTGTTTGAAGCATAAGCAATAGGTAGAAGTGACGTGAAACCCTGACTAAAATCAGACTGGCATCTCACGAGCACTTGGTCTTCACCCTGCAGGACTGACACCCCTTGATGTGGCTAGCGCCACCCAGGCTGGCACATCCCCCAGCTGCGTCCACCGACAAAGACTCATAGTACTTTCTGGCTGAAATAAAAACACCTACTCATTTAGCAGCTGCCAAAAAGAGCATGATCTTGGAAAAGAACAAGATACTGATCTTGAAGCCTAAGGGATAATAGTGAAATTTAAGATTATACCCTGGATAACTAGTGGGATCTTGGTGTAGAGCACAGGGAGCTTTGCTCAGTGTTCTGTGGTGACCTAGACGGGTGAGATGGTGTGGGGAGGGAGTGAAAAAGAGGCCCAAGAGGGAGGAGATATACATACATATATATATATATATATATATATATATATACATATATATATTTAATATATACAGTTATGTAATTAGTTATATAACTGATTTACTTCATTGTGCAGCAGAAATTAACACAATGTTGTAAAACAACTATACTCTAATAAAAAATGGTGGTTGTTTAGTCGTTCAGTCATATCCAACTCTTGCAACCCCATGGACTGTAGCCTGCTGAGCTCCTCTGTCCATGGGATTCTCCAGGCAAGAATACTGGAATAGGTTGACATTTCCTTCTCCAGGGGATCTTCTGACCCAGGAATCGAACCCCAGGTCTCCTGCATTGCAGGCAGATTCTTTACTGGCTAAGCTATGAAGGAAGCCCATACGCCAATAAAAAATAATATAAAATAAAAAACTTCAAGGTAAAAAATAATAATAAACATAGAAATATCTGTTTTAAAAGAAAAAAAGATTGTATCAAGTTGAAAGGTGCCTTATAAACAAACCAAAGAAGGGAAAAGATGATCCTTTATATGAAAAACATGCTCCTTGCTTGTTCAGTCTCTGGTCCATTCCTTAGGCGGGAAGATGCTCCACCATCTTGAGAGCAGCATGGACTGTGAACAGAGGAAGGACAAGGAGGGAAGCCCAGGCTTTGTGCTGCAGAACCCACTGGGTACTGTGTCTGGGGTTGTGGGTATGACCTGGGAGGACAGGGGACCATAATGCCCCCCCCCAACCTTTCCTCCGTGGGACGTACCATATTCCCTGACTGAAATAAAAAATAAGGCCTAAGTTTTCACTGGAAGGAAAAGGAACAGGCATATGACACCCAGAAATCTCAAAGCCAAAGGTGGCTGCTGAAACACTGATAATAACTGTGTCACTGAGAATAGTGTTTCAGGTTGGAATATTATCAGAACTAAGGGAGATGTGGTTTTTGAGATTCAGGAATTTACAGTCAAGTTTTTGTTTTAAAAAATCCCCCCCCACCTTTCCTCCGTGGGACGTACCATATTCCCTGACTGAAATAAAAAATAAGGCCTAAGTTTTCACTGGAAGGAAAAGGAACAGGCATATGACACCCAGAAATCTCAAAGCCAAAGGTGGCTGCTGAAACACTGATAATAACTGTGTCACTGAGAATAGTGTTTCAGGTTGGAATATTATCAGAACTAAGGGAGATGTGGTTTTTGAGATTCAGGAATTTACAGTCAAGTTTTTGTTTTAAAAAATGCAATATCAGTAAGTTACAGTTGTTGCTTGTTCTGTAACAGTTTTTCAAAACTGTACTCAAGCACTGATTTGTTTTTTATTTTTTATTATGGAAACTGTAAACACACACAGAAATTGACAACAATGTATTTAACCTCTCTCCAGACCTGATTCAGCCTTATTTGTTTGTTTTGGTTAAGAGCTTTAAAAAATATTAATACATTCAGAGTGATGAAGATGTGTTACTATGAAGTATTAGTCAGATCACAATAAAGAGTTCCATGTTTATTCAACTGGGCAATATCCAGCAATTGTTTAAAACAGTGAAGTGACTCATTTATGTCCTGACAGGTAGAAATGGTGATAATAGATTGAATTACTATTAGCAACGTTATATTTTACAATATATTGAAAGAGCAGGCTAAGGAATAAAATGAATTTTGTGATAAAATATTTAAAATGTCTTGTGTATGCCTGCAGAGGAAAGAGTTTAGAAGGATACAGTGGTTATTTCTGGCAAATGAATTTTGGATCAGTTGCACTTTTTATTTTTTATACTCTTGTTTTGCCTGAAATTTATCTTAATGGGTTGTTTTGTCTTCACAATTTGAAAAGTAAAGATATTATTAATATTTTATTCTCTTCTTATCAGTACTTAATATGACTACAGTAACTACTAGATGGCTACTTCTATCCTCAGAATTTAGATTCAAATATCACTCCAATGGAGTCCTCAAAAATAACATCTTAGAAAAGCAATAACTTCAAAAAGGTTTACAAGATATCACTGACTTAATGGGCAGGGGAGGTTCTGGGAAGGAACTGACTTAAAGTAATGCTATATTTTCTAAAGCCAGAGTGCTGCATAAATCATTGATCAGGACAACCATCTTGGAAAGTATTTTAAAAGGCTCTGAGCTAACTGTTTGTACTTTCTTAGTTTTTAATATCTTCAGCATTGGTCACTTATGGAAGCAGTTTTAAATTAAAACATCACTCTAAATTTTTCTAAAATGAAATTTGTCAACTTTGATGTCAAATAAGAAAAACCAGCCCTCAGAAGAATATGTGATCTATTGTTCTTTTGGCAACATTAAACTTATTATATCATCTTTTCAATAAAATAATAAAATGTGGTTTAGGTAAATGCTGGGGGATCCATTATTAATACTCCATAGGGTTACCCGAGACCAATGCAAGTGTTAATTGGGAGAGGGGACTGGGAGGAGACTGGGCTTTGGTGTGATCTGGGCCAACCCCATGTGAATTTCCCCTCTTCCCAACAGGTCTAGATTTTTCACATGTTTAACTATGTTCGTTTCATCCACAACTTCATCTAATCCTCTCAATCACCCCAAGAGACAGGAAGTCTGTTCTCATTTTGCAATTCAGTTTCTTGAGTCTTAGAAGTTGAGTAATGAGATGCAGATCCCTCAGTCTGTAAGTGACAGAATTAGACTTTGAACCCACCACTGCTGTCTTTTACCCTCCTTGGCCCCTCCTGCCTTGAACTTGATAAATCCTCTTGTGTAAATTTAGTCTCTAGAATCTCTCCCAACTCTGATCCTCTTCACCATCCCCACAGCAACAGCCTTGGCTGAAAATCTTATCATCTCACCCTAGACTATTACAGTAATTCCTCAGTAATCACTGGTCACCCTTTCTCTTCTCACAATCTCTTGCCTCTCTCATGGAACTCTTTCAGCCCAGGCCCAACTGGCTACTCCCTCTGAAAAAGGAGAAGCAGGCCCAGATATGCCTCAGTCATCCAGGTGCCAGACTATCATTCCTACATCCCATTTCCAATACGAGGAAAGGAGGCTCCTGGAGAAATGGCTAATTCCAGGTCTGGGTTCAGTTCAGTCACTCAGTCATGTCTGACTCTTTGCAACACCATGGACTGCAGCACAGCAAGTCTCCCTGTCCACCAACTCCCAGAGCTTGCTCAAACTCATGTCCATCGAGTCAGTGATGCCATCCAACCATGTCATCCTTTGTCATTTCCCTTCTCTTCCTGACCCAGTCTTTCCCAGCATCAGGGTCTTTTCCATTGAGTCATTTCTCATCAGGTAGCCAAAGCATTGGAGTTTCAGCTTCAGCATCAGTCCTTCCAATGAATATTCAGGACTGATTTCCTTTAAGATGGACTGGTTGGATCTCCTTGCAATCCATGGGACTCACAAGAGTCTTCTCCAACACCACAGTTCAAAAGCATCAATTCTTCGGCACTCAACTTTCTTTATGGTCCTTCTCTCATATCCATACATGACTACTGGAAAAACCATAGCTTTGACTAGACAGATCTTGACTAGATATGGGTTACGAAATATATAAGATGAGCCTGGATGATCTTGTTATACCAGATAGCAAGGATGCTATCAAATACTACCAGCCTCCTGTCAAAAGGACTCAGAACCACTTAATGAGGCTCTACTGGCCAGAGGTAGAACAGTCTGAGCATCAGTAAGGATAATTGATCATATCCATGGGACTCACAAGAGTCTTCTCCAACACCACAGTTCAAAAGCATCAATTCTTCGGCACTCAACTTTCTTTATGGTCCTTCTCTCATATCCATACATGACTACTGGAAAAACCATAGCTTTGACTAGACAGATCTTGACTAGATATGGGTTACGAAATATATAAGATGAGCCTGGATGATCTTGTTATACCAGATAGCAAGGATGCTATCAAATACTACCAGCCTCCTGTCAAAAGGACTCAGAACCACTTAATGAGGCTCTACTGGCCAGAGGTAGAACAGTCTGAGCATCAGTAAGGATAATTGATCACCTTCTTTAAGCTTATGAGTTCATTGTTGTTATGGTTTAGTTGCTAAACTGCGTCCAACTCTTTGTGACCCCATGGACTGTAGCCATCTGGGCTCTTCTGTTCATGGAATTCTCCCGGTAAGAATACCAGAGTAGGTTGCCATTTCCTTCTCCAGGGGATCTCCTGCATTAACAGGCAGATTCTTTACCCACCAGAGAAGTTCTATGAGTTCATAATCAGAGAAGGCAATGGCACCCCACTCCAGTACTCTTGCCTTGAAAATCCCATGGACGGAGGAGCCTGGTAGACTGTAGTCCAGGGGATTGTGAAGAGTCAGACACGACTGAGCAACTTTACTTTCACTTTTCAGTTTCATGCATTGGAGAAGGCAATGGCAACCCACTCCACTTCTTGCCTGGAGACTCCCAGGGACAGGGGAGCCTGGCGGGGTGCCGTCTCTGGGGTCGCACAGAGTCGGACACGACTGAAGCGACTTAGCAGCAATGGTACCTAAAACAAAACAATGACTGCAGAAGACTTCACTGGTCCCCATTGGAAGATGCTAATAAACAAACCGTCGTTTTGAAAAATAATAGATTAAACAATTTTCTTGATTGATCACTTGATCTTACTCATTTAAATTAGGTGTACACTGGGTGACCAAACATTAGATGATACAATAACTGTCTTCTTACAAGTCTTCCAGCTAATAACTTGAGACAGCATGATAGAAATAGAAGATCACCATATTGCCACACCCCAGTGTATAGATGAGAACAGAGCTTCAGGAAGTGCCCTGAGGACAGCTACCCTGTGATAGTGGAATCTGGGCCACCACCCAGATAAGGAGTTGTATAGTTCAAGTCATTGTGAATGCGCTGAACACCAAAAGGCCCCAGAGGAAGCACAGAGAGGAGAGGGCATCCAGTTAGCCTGCTACATGTCATTACATGTCAGCACAGGAACTCTGGAAGGAATTAGAACCAACTTCCAGCCAGGCTTGCTATCTTTGTGCAACCACGCTGCACATCTTTATGAAGTAAGTTTTCATTCTGGCTGAGTGAATGCAGTGCAGTTTGTCTTTAAATAATCCACAAGGTAGAGGAATTTAAACGGAAGTGTGCTCTCCTGGGTAGAAAGGAAAACCTTTTCCTGACTCTCCGTTACCCAGTGGAGGTTGCTAGTTAAGTGAATGTCTGTCCCCAAACCTCATTCCCCCTCAGTTCCGTTTGACACACGAGTGTATGTTCCCGGTTCTTTGTCTCATCACAACAAAGATTTGGAGCAACGGACATTAGAGCCCTCGGCGCGTCACAGCTCTCGGGTCTTGGACAAACCGTGTTATAGCTTTTAGGCAAATCAGTGTTACAGCTCTATTTTATTTAGAAGATAGCAGGAGAATCCATCCTCGAAGCGTGAGGGCATGCCAACCCAAAGATTTGAAGGGAAGAGAGTGGAGGAGCACATGGGAGAGGGTGAGAGAAGGGGGGAGAAAGAGAAAGAGCGCACGCACGCGGGAGAGGAGGAGAGAGAGAGAGAGAGCCGGGCTTTGGCTCCTCCTTGTATATGCTTTTCCTCCACCTGGGCCTGCCCTCTGCAAATGGGGCTTAGCCAGGAGTGCTGTTTGTTCTACCTGAAGTCTTCACTCTGGTCCTCGGACCTTCTTTTGTTCTATTCTCGCAGGCTTTTCCCTTCCTTGTCTTTTAGCCACCGCCATTTTGGACTCCTTTTCCCTATTCTACCTACCTAACAAGTTCAGACACTCAGTCATGTCTGATTCTTTGAAACCCAACGGACTGCAGCATGCCAGGCTTCCCTGTCCATCATCAACCCGCAGAGCTTACTCAAGCTCATGTCCATCAAGTAGGCGATGCCATCCAACCATCTCATCCTCTGTTGTCCCTTCTCCTCCCATCTTCAATCTTTCCGAGCATCAGGGTCTTTTCAAATGAGTCAGTTCTTTACATCAGGTGGCCAAAGTATTGGAGTTTAGCTTCAGCATTAGTCCTTCCAACGAACATTCAGGACTGGTTTCCCTTAGGATGGACTGCTTGGATCTCCTTGCAGTCCAAGGGACTCTCAAGAGTCTTCTCCAACACCACAGTTCAAAAGCATCAATTCTTTGGNAGAAGACTCTTGAGAGTCCCTTGGACCACAAGGAGATCCAACCAGTCAATCCTAAAGGAAATCAGTCCTGTTTATTCATTGGAAGGACTGACGTTGAAGCTGAAGCTCCACCTGAGGCGAAGAACTGACTCCTTGGAAAAGATCCTGATGTTGGGAAAGATTAAAGGCAGGAGGAGAAGGGGACAACAGAGGATGGGATGGTTGGATGGCATCACCGACTCGATGGACATAAGTTTGAGCAAGCTCTGAGACTTGGTGATGGACAGGGAAGCATGGTGTGCTGCAGTCTGTGGGGTAGCAAAGAATTGGACACAACTGAGCAATTCAACTGACTGAGATGAGAAACAAAGCAAAAACCCTATTGAAACATCGGAAGAAAATCTTGGAGAGTACAGTATTTTTATAACTTTAGAATGGGTAAAAGTCTTTTAAAGAAATATTTAAAACCAGCAGCCATGAAATAAAAGTAACAGTAGCAAACTTATTGCTTAAAATTTCAAGCCTCAGATGAGAAAAGACACCATAAATGATAATGTTGTTGACCAAAGCCTCAAGATGTCGCATAAAACATCATTACTTTGTCTTTAGGAGTAGTATTGTGCTAAGAAGTGGGAAGTATATCGTTAGAGTTCAGGACACAAATTTGGAGACAGCAGAAGTTCTCCACCTTTCTGCACCATTATTCCTCTGGCAGTCTTATGAAATCCCTTCTCAGAGTAAATAAAAAATACATAAGCATAATGCAAAAGATTACAAAGGGAACCAATTATTTTGAAATTCAGTTATATATATATATATATATAT
>SJYX01023573.1:33949-91928 GCA_006410675.1 Oreotragus oreotragus | reverse complement strand
CCCCGGAGAAGGAAATGGCAACCTACTCCAGTATTCTTGCCTGGGCAGTCCCATGGATAGAGGAGCCTAGCAGACTACAGTCCATGGTGTCTCAAAGAGTCAGAAGTGACTTAGCGACTACACATGCACGCATGCATGCCTGTGTTCTATTTGAGAGATATGCGGCAGATTTTGAGGGCACTGTTTCCCTTCTTTTCTGCCATGTTTGCTGCTGCTGCTGCTAAGTCACTTCAGTCGTGTCCGACTCTGTGTGACCCCATAGACGGCAGCCCATCAGGCTTCCCCGTCCCTGGGACTCTCCAGGCAAGAATGCTGGAGTGGGTTGCCGTTTCCTTCTCCAATGCATGAAAGAGAAAAGTGAAAGTGAAGTCACTCAGTCTGTCCAACTGTTAGCGACCCCATGTACTGCAGCCCACCAGGCTACTCCATCCATTGGATTTTCCAGGCAAGAGTACTGGGGTGGGATGCCATTGCCTTCCCCGTTTCTGCCATGTTTAATACGATATTATTTGCAGCACTGTGACTGGGGTAGAGTCAGAAAGAGAAGAGAAAGAGCAAAAGGTTGCAGGAGATGAAAATAGATTCTGCTTTTTTGTGGTGAAGCTCACTGCTCAGAGATATGACTCCTTTCCTCTGTGCAGAGAGGGTAAGATCCACTCCCTAAAGATCCCCAAGAATACTGAAGTGGGTAGCCATTCTCTTCTCCAGGGGATCTTCCCGAAGCAGGGATCAAATCCCAGTCACCATATTCCAGGCAGATTCCTTACTATCTGAGCCACCAGGGAAGCCCAATAAATGTCCAGTTCTTCCAGTTAGTATCCCAGTTACTAGTCAGAAGACATGGATGTACATAGTTAGGGCTGTTGTGGTGGTGGTTTAGTCCCCAAGTTGTGTCTGACCCTTGCAACCCCATGAACTGTAGTCAGCCAGGCTCCTCTGTCCCTAAAAAGGCTCTTTTACTCATTTCTAAGTAATGTATTATTTCAGGGATTCCCCAGCCCCCAGGATCTAATGCCTGATCATCTGAGGTGGAGCTGATGGAATAATAACAGAAATAAAGTGCACAATAAATGTAATGCTCCTGAATCATCCCAAAACCAATGCTCCCAACATGGTCAATGGAAAAAATGTCTTCCATAAAACCAGTCTTTAGTGCCAAAAAGGTTGGCGACCACTGTATTATTGGATGTGGGACATAGGAGGTCACTGGACTCTTTCATGGGAAAATGTGGAAATTGTGACACTGTAGAACAGTGGATTTCTGTCTCTCAGCATGAAGGGTGTGTATGTGTCTGTGTACGTGTGTGTAATGTGTGTATATTTGTGGGTAGGATGTGTGTTTCCCTCCTTTCTTGCCTGCTTCCTTCCTGTCTAAAGTATTTTTAAAGAATTTTAAAAGGAAGAGACCAAGTAGCATAGAAAGCATGTCTTTTTCAGGGAAAATTAATGTTCAGCGGGTTCATATTTTTCCTGTAGTATCTAAAATTCAACACTTTGTCTCCATAAAATAGCAAATTGTCCTATACATTCAACAGCCACAGGCATCCCTGATGGCTCAGCGATAAAGAATCTGCCTTTAATTCAGGAGACACAGGTTCAATTCCTGGATCAGGAAGATTCCTTGGAGAAGGAATGGCAACCCACTCCAGTATTCTTGAGGAAATTCCCATGGGCAGAGGAGCCTGGCCAACTATATAGTTCATAGGGTTGCAAGAGTCAGATACAACTTAGCAACTAAACGACCACCACCCCAACACCCTAATTATGTACATCCATGTCTTCTGATTAGTAATTAGGATGTTAGTTGGTAGAACATGGACATTTATTGGCTTCCCTGGTGGCTCAGACTGTAAGGAATCTGCCTGGAATGTGGTGACCGGGGTGTGATCCCTTCATTGGGAAGATCCCCTGGAGAAGAGAATGGCTACTCACTCCAATATTCTTGCCTAGAGAATTCCAAGGACATTTATTTGGTTCTGTGGCTGCCTAGTCAATGTTTTTTTTAAAATCATAGCTTTCTTTGTAAATCAAAGTGAAAATCCACATTGGGAACTTTTTCCTCTGGGAAAAAACATAGTATTACTTATAGGAGATTTAATTACTTAGATAGTTTTGCTTATATAGGCAAGAGAAGCAGTCTAAGAAAATTAAGAGTCTACTGTTTAAAGCCTTTATTGATTTGGTTTATTGTTAAAGGGATAAAAAATAACTTCTTAAAGTTCTGACACTATAAACAGAGCTCCTTGATGAGAGCTGAGTTCCTGCTGAGATAAAAAGTTACAAAGCAAAAGAACAGTCTCATTATATTTTTAAAATCCCAGGGAGAGCCATTGTTGCGCCAAAGCAGTGTGGTCAGACAGCCTGGGACCCGGTGTCAGTGCCCAGGAGATTAGGAGCAAAGAGCTTTACAAGTTTCGAATTTTTTCTAAAACAATTAAGATTAAAGGAGTTAATCAGGAAATCTGAGGTTATATAAGGGGTGAGCCGGTCAACCAGCTCATGTGTCTGGTTTGGGGCGCGTGTTTGGAGTGGCCAAGCTTTTCCGTGGAAGATTGGACTTCAGGAGAATTCTTCCAGAATGAAAGAAGTGGCCAGAAACATGACAGTTTGAAAAGTGATCCCCATCGCACTGACATCTGAGAGCATCCTGGTCCCTCCAGAGACAGCCGACTGAAAGAAGCAGAGGAACCATCTGGTACTCAAACCCTGATAGGACTCAACCCGCGGGCCCTGACAGCAGGAGGAGGACAGTGGGTCATGTCTAGTGAACCAGCTTGCCTCCCTTAGCAAGTCAGCCTGGCTGATTTGGAGGCCAACAATGGTGGATAGGGAAGATCCCCTGGAGAAGGAAATGGCAACACACTACAGCATTCTTGCCTGGAGAATCCATGGGCAGAGGAGCCTCCCGGGCCACAATCCACGGGGTTTCAAAGAGTCATATTTGACTGAAGCGACTTAGCATGCACGCAAGCAACTATATAGTCACTGGCCACCTCGAAACCTCCTTCCTGAAGGTGGCATGGCTGCTGCATGAGAATACATGAGAGAAACCAGGAGGGGCTCTGGAATGTATCTTCTGAAGTGCTAGGGCTCTGTATTCACCATAAATTCTTCTTGAATTAGTGGAAAGAGATCATTCACTGTGTAAGCAAGAACTACCCAGGAATACTACTCAGCCATAAAAAAAGAATAAAATAATGCCATTTGCAGCCACATGGATGCAGCCAGAGATTATCATACTAAGCGAAACAAGTCAGAAAGACAAATACTATATGGCATCACCTATGTGTGCATGTGTGTGCATGCATGTGTGTGCGTGTGTGTGCATGCGTGTGTGTGCATGCTCATTTATGTCCAACTCTGTGACCTCATGAACTTCAACCCACCAGGCTCTTCTGTCCATGGGATTTCCCAAGCAAGAATACTGAGTGGGTTGCCATTTCCTCCTCCAGGGGATTTTCCCCACCCAGGGATCAAACCTACATCTCCTGTGTCTTTGTGCATTGGCAGGCAGATTCTTTACCACTGAGCCACCTGGGAAGCCCATGATATCACCTATATGTGGAACCTAAAATATGACACAAGTGAATATATCTATGAAACAAAATTACCCACATAGAGAATAGACTGGTAGCTGCCAAGGGGGAGGGGTTGAGGGAGAGATGGAGTAGGAGGTTCGGGTTAGCAGATGTAAGCTTTTATACATGGAATAGATAAGCCACAAGGTCCTAGTATAGCACAGAGAACTATATTCAATCCTCTATGATAAACCTTAATGAAAAAGAATATTTTAAAAATATAGTATATATATGTATGTATATGTGTAACTGAATCCCTCTTCTGTACAGCAGTAACTAACATAACATTGTAAATCAGCTATGCTTCAACTAAAAAAAAAATAAAAGAACTACCCAGGAAAACCCCAAAGCTTTCTGCGATGATGTATGAAGGGACAGAAATTCTAGGAAAACATTCAATTCTCTTGGACTTAGTTGGAGCTGGGTTTCTAGGAAGGCATATAAAACTTGAATTAGAGACACAGGTTCCTTGGTATGTGCCAGTTGTACTTCGTCAAGTCTGCGCTAGCCAAAATGACATCATTTATCTTCTATAGAGCTGTGCCAAACCACACTGATCAAACTTTATTGACAGTAACAGCTTGGATATGGAAGGGCACCTATTTTCTTTGCTGAGCACTTAGTGCCAGGTTTCTAACAACCCAAATTTGACCTTGTTTGACTCATAACGTCCAACAACAACAACAAAAAACTGCTGTGTAGAAATCACACAGCAAGCAATGTGTCGATCAGGACTCGCTGTAAATGCAACAGTGCTACCTGCCCATTTTCTTTTCATTTGTGACGCTGATAGCCTGTTCTAGCATCGTGTTCAGAAAACATAACCAATCCACTGCACCTGCAAAAGAACCATTTCTGCTCGCTGGGCGGAATAAAAAATAGGCACCAGCTCTGCAATTGGAATGTTGGTCTCATTACCCAGACTTGAACACATGCAGATTATATTGTTCACACGTTTTCTTGATTTTATTTTTATAAAAATGCACTTTTCTTAGCATCAGACCTCAGCAACACTTGATTTTTATTTTTGATGAGGAATCTGGCAGAACATAGGCAATTAGCTAGGAGCTGTGTCAATTTAGGAAACCTGATTAGCAGTTAGATCAAAATTCATCTCAGAATTTAGGTGTAAGTCCAAGTGGATAAAATATCCTTCTGGAAGCATTAGCAGTTTGGCTTTCAATGGGACATTGGATTAATTCAGTCTGTGCTTCCTTACTACACAACATCATTTCAAGGTATAAATTCAATTTATGATATGGAAAATGGATAAGATATTCATAAGCTGGCCTTGATTTAACAGGGATGACAAATTAAATATTCCGATAAATGAAACGGTCCAAATAACTGAGCTTTCTCTGTACCCTAATGTTGATTTTTAAAATCAGAAAAAAGCAACATATTTTAAACCATGTCTAACATTTATGATAAGGCCACTGATAAGTTCCACGCTTCCATTTGTCACCTGTTAAATAAGAGGATTAAATGAGATGAGTTTTAGTATCTATTCTTTATGATCTAAAACAGATTTTAAACCTGAGATCTACCAAACTTAGATGATCCATAAATGAGCTCCAGGAAATTCACAAAACATCATAGCCAACACTGCATGGATGAACTTACATGCTTTTTTTTTTGGTTGGGAGACAATCCAGAGATTGTATCCCATACTTGAACTCTGGCTCTCCAATAGATTTAAGAGGGTCTAATATTCAGTCTGTGATTCAATTAACCCTTAAAGCTTTATTGTTTCTTTGACAGTTCATAAGGTTCCTGGGGGTGGTCTGGTATTTAAGGGTATCCTTACATGACCGTTGGTAGCACTGGCTCATGTTTATTTGGACTGTGACTTCCTCAGTACAGATTATTATTGCATACATTCACCTCATCTTGGGTCACCCACAAAGGTGGAGACTGTCCTTTCAAATTAAGGCTAAAGATGTCAGGTGGGGAAAACACTGTGGCTTAGAGATGTGTCATTGAGATGGTCAGTGAGAGCCTGGGGAGTGAACCTTGGGTGTTTTGACCTCCTAGGCTGGTGTTCTTTCCATTACAGTGTGTTAGGTAGACTGTCATAAAAGCTACATTTTAGCACATGCAACTCAGTATTTCAGAAGCCATTTAGGTTACTTAAGGTCTCCAAACTCTAGCTGCCCACCTCTCCCTCAAAAACGGATCCAGAATGAGTTAGACTAGTGGCTAATATGAATTTTAGTCTAAAAATGGAAAATCCTGCCCTGAGCATACAGCTCTTTAGGCACCAGCTCCTTAATTCTAACAAAAACATCCATCTTGTGGATTCCACAGAGCTTTCAGGTAGAAAATGCTGCCCAGTCCTCACAAGCTCTTGGAAGTCAGCCAGTACCCCCATTACGTAGACGAGCAAAATCAAGACTCATAGAAGTGAGACGACATGTCCAAAGCCATGGAGAAAGGGGCAGAGCCAGAAAGCAATGCTGATCTCAGAACTCCAACTCTGCACCTGTTCGTGGCAGCTGTTTCTACAATATTCTCATGGCATTGGATGTAAGCGATGGGCACCCTGGCTGGGACATATGTGGTCAGGTCAGACCATTTTCATAGACTTAAGCACTGGAGAAGATGTCTGCAAAATAAATTGTATGGTAAAATAAGCAGTGTGTTCCCTGGAGTGTAGATTTGAAGAATTTTTCTACAAGTTCAGAATCTTTCTGCATACCAAGCAAAGGACAAATATATCTCTAACCAGCAAGAAAATAGCAAGACTAAACTCCTCCCCAGTTCTAAATGCAGCCAACACCTTTATGCAAGAACTTTTTTTGTGGACTTTTTTTTTTCTAGAAGCAAACAGAGCCTACTTCAAAACAGGGAGACTATGAGAGAGATTTAGGACAAGAAAGGCTATTATTTCTCCTTATGTGTTACTTATCTTTTGCAAATTCAATAGGCACTGAAACTCAATAATTGTTCTGTTATCTTCTGCCAATTTTAAACCTTTTTCCTAAATAGTTACATGATGTTAAGTGGCTGGAAGAGGTATTTTTGTGATCAGGCTGTACTGAAGGCACATTATAATACACTGGAAAGATGCATAATTAATTTGTTTCGATTTTGACTTTTGAAAGATTTACATCTGGACATAGATATATAAAACAATAGAGTGTTTTGCCAGTACAAAGGTAAGAATGGCTCAACTTCAGCTAGTTTGATTTTGTCACTGCAGTGGTAGACCAGCAACTCCAAAATGTTCTCATTATAGACATGCAAAGAACTTGGTTTGGGTCCTGTGATGCTGCTTTTTGAACTCCAGCCCTGCTGTTTTGGCGAGAAGCCAAGAGGACGGGAAACTAACATGAAACCCAGTAAGATGCTTGCCATCATGTTTAGGCACGTTATACACATTTTCTTATCCAACTCTACAACAGCCCTGGAAGGCTGGTGCTATTGGCTTCTACTTCTGAATGAGAAAACAGAGGCTTGAAGAGGTCCAATCATTCCTCCAGAGCCACAGAGATAATGGATTCCAAATTTGAACCCAGATCTCTCAGCTATTAAACCCATACTCTTTTGGATTATTCAGCAGCTTCTTTCCTGGGCTTCCATGGTTCCAGCTGTAAAACATGATCACTAAACATAGCTTTTAGGGCTTCCCTGTGGCTCAGCTGGTAAAGAATCTGCCTGCAAGGCGGAGACCTGAGTTTGATCCCTGGACTGGGAAGATCCCCTGGGGAAGGAAACCGCAACCCCCTCCAGTATTCTGGCCTGGAGCATTCCATGGACTATTCATGGGGTCACAAAGAGTTAGACATGACTGAGTGACTTTCACTTAACAAAACCTATCTTTTAGAATTGTTGACTTATAAGATTAATTTACCCAGAACAATACAGATATACAGGAGGTCTTCAATAAATAATTTTTCTCTTCCTACACTTTGTTCTGATAACAATTCTTAGTTTAGTAAATCAATTAGGGGTTTTTATTTCTTCTTCTTTTTTTTTTTTTAGATTTAGATTTTTTTAACTTTAGATTTTGACCTAACTCAGGTCTTTTTAAAATGTAGAAGCAAAAAGATGACTCTCAATAGAGGTGCCAGTATGGTTTTAGAGGACAAGGAAGACAGGAGTAACTTTCTTCCATTTTCTGTCTGGTGTGAGTAGCTTCAGCGCAGGGAGTAGGGTGGTGCTGTTCTGGTCCCAGGGAGAAAGTGCGGGGTGGCCAGGTGTCTTTTTATCTGTGCATCAAGACCCTGATGCTGGGAAAGATTGAGGAGAGGGGAGAAAGGGGACGACTGAGGACAAGATGGTTGGATGGCATCACCGACTCAATGTACATGAGTTTGAGCAGATTCCAGAAGATAGAGAAGGACAGGGAAGCCTGGCGTGCTGCAGTCCATGGGAGTCAAAAGAGTCGGACAAGACTTAGCAACTGAACAAGACCCTTGTAAATACTTTTAATTTCACTTTATAATGCTGCTGAAGTCCTGTTGCTTTGGGGAAGGGTTGAAACAAGACAACAGTCAAGCTGCACCATGTTGGCCTGCAGTATTTCTGAATGGCCTCGGTTGCCATAAGCAGGTTGCCCAGTGCACTGCCCAGGCCTGGTATGTGGTAGAAAGTGTGGACAAAATTTCACCAGAACTGGTGGGAAGTGTCAATATATCCTTGCTTGTAGGTGACAACCTGCTTACAGAGACACTTGGGAAGAAGTACTTGTCTGCAAGATGACTATGTATGTGTGTATATTCGTATTTAACTTTGCTCCTTGGCTGAAGGCCCTGGAGCCCTCTGCATGCAGATAGGGAATGCATCTAAACCACAAGTGCCAGGGAAGGTGAAATGAATCCGGGTAAGTGGAAGCAGTTGAGAGAAGTGGTGATTCGGTCTTAGAGATTTTGACATTCTCATTTAGCAAGCACTGACTCAGCACCTTTTTTTAAACTGAAAGTACTGGGCACACACTTCATCTTGAATGCACTAACCATCTGGTGGAAGACCAGACTTCCAAACAGATACTATAATACAGTATGGTGGGTTCCATGTTTGAGGTGTGAATGGAGTGTAATGTAAACAAAGCAGACAGGGTGACCATTTTGCCAGACAGAAAAGTAGCAATAATATCTAGGTATTTTTAAAAGATAAATGGGAAATTTACAAACAAAGGAAAGCAGGAGATGGAGAGCATCCTAGACAAAGCATGTGCAAAGGCCCTGCATCCACAACAGGGGAGCTGTGAGGAATCCATGGGGCTTGGCCATAAAACAACAAGACCAGAGATCAAAACCGGGGCCAGGGTGAAATGTCAGGGGTCTGGATGACAACAGTTGAAAGACTCAAGGCTAGGTCAGCCACTTCTCGGATGTGGCTCTGAACAACGCACATTACCAGTCTGAATCTTGTTTTCCTCATTGATAAAGTGAAGAAACTAACAGTACCTATTTCAGAGAGTTGTGGGGTTGAAATAAAAATAGCCTAATTGCTACAATTCCAGCAGTAGCAGGGCTCAGTAAATGTCTACTCTTAGTAGTGGTAGGCGTCATAGCAGTCATTAATTTTACAATAAAATCAATAACTGAACATGTGAATAGTGTTCATATTAGACTCCTCAAGTGTCTTTCATAAAGAGAGTTTTATTGGGCTGTCCCGTAAAACTCTCTGTGAAAATGGAAAAGTTCTCCTTCTGCACTAGCCGGTTCATTAGCCATTAGCTGCATCTGGCTCTTGAGCATTCGAATGTGACCAGTGTAGCTGAGAAACTGCACTTTTTGTTTGATTTTATTACCTTCAAATACTACTGTGTAAGACAGCGAAGGTGCAGAGTCATGAAATCATAGAAATTTTTTTTTTAACTTTATTTTACTTTACAGTACTGTATTGGTTTTGGCATACATTGACATGAATCCATCATGGGTTTACATGAACTCCCAAACATGAACCCCCCGCTCCTACCTCCCACCCCACATCATCCCAATGTTTAATGTACAAGGAACTCTAGAGACTGGTATAAACTTTCCTCGTTCTTCCC
The DNA here is from genome assembly GCA_006410675.1 of Oreotragus oreotragus. NCBI lineage: Eukaryota > Metazoa > Chordata > Mammalia > Artiodactyla > Bovidae > Oreotragus > Oreotragus oreotragus. The sequence goes on along the minus strand of SJYX01023573.1, from coordinate 82,349 downwards.
CCACCCCCACCCCCACCACTACCATGTCTCACATATGGAAATGGAGGCTCAGAGAGGAAAACTGACTTTCCCAGGGTCACACAGCTAAAAAGACTTAGCAGTAGAACCCAGCAGGTCTTCTGGCCTCCTGGGCCAGGCTCTTATCATCCTGAAGTTTGGTCAGATTGCCCTCTCCACTTAAGAAAGTATAGTATCTGTCGTCTAAGCTTCATGGTTTCTGGTGTCACCATCAGCCACCCCTCTTTTCCCCACCATGTACCTTTCTGCTCCTTTTGTCCTCATACACATGCTGTACCCATTAGATCCCCAATAATCCATAACTCACTGACAGATATCTTAGTCCCTGATTTTGACACATGCTAATGGGAAACCCTATGTATTGGCAACAGCTCATTTAGAACAAAATGCCCAGACCACTGTTTTCATAACTAATACTTTTTTGTTGTAGTTGTACTGGAGTATTATTGATGTTGTTGTTGTTACTTTGCCTGGTGGTGAAAACAAAGTGTCAACAAAGACCTTCTTTTAGTATTTATAAAATATGAGCCTAAATTCTTTATCCTTGGAACACTAAGGTGATTGAACAACTCACTTAGCAGGTCATTGGTTGAAGAGAGATGATGAGGTACAGACACAGTCCTTGCAACAACCAGTGTAGGCATCCTTGAACTCAGAGGCAGATCTGCTGGGGGCCTCTTGTGGTACCTGGTCTACAAATAGAGCTCTTTCTTTCCTCTGTGGACAGAAGCTTCAGCCCTTCTCTGTTGCAGACCCTGGTGAGGAGTGGCATGTGGTGTCTGGGAGCTGACCTGAAGCTTTGCAGCCTGGTTCTCTTCCTTCCTGAGCCTTGGGCGGGTCAAGGAGGGGCAGGGTGCATAGCGGAGGGAGGCATGGGCAGGTCAGCTGCTGCTGCTAAGTCACTAGCACTGACTTACTCTTGGGTCTCGCAGTGCTCTACTGTGAAGGGGGAGAGCTTAACTCTTGCCCTCCTGAGCACTTGCCATCACGCCCTGCATGGAGAAGGGCGTTCACAGTCTTGAACTCTGTCTTCTCTCGGCCTGCAGGATTGCTGAGCTCTGTGCTCCAGACACACTGTTGTCTGCGGTTCTAGAAGATTCCTTCAGGCTCCCCTTTCTGCCTGAACTGTGACTTTCAGTCAGTTTAGCTCACTCTTACTCACTCCTTGAAAGGGAAAGTGTTAGTCGTTCAGTTGTGCCTGACTCTCTGTGACCCTGTGGACTGTGGCCCACCAGGCTCCTCTGTGCTTGGAGTTCTCCAGGCAAGAATACTAGCATGGGCTGCCATTCCCTTCTCCAGGGGGTCTTCCCGACCCAGGGATCGAACCTGGGTCTTCCACATTGCAGGCAGATTCTTTACCATCTGAGCCTCTAGGATCTCCTGCAAAAGCTACTCCTCAGATAAACATTCCCTGACTTCCACCCTCAAAAAGCAAATTAGCACCTCCCCACTCCCTGAAAATCTCTCTCTCACAAACTCTCTCTCTCACACACACACACACTCTCTCTCCACCCCCCTCACACTCCCCCCTCACACACACACTCTCTCACACACACACTCTCTCTCTCACACACACTCTTTCTCTCTCACACACTCTGTCTCACACACACTCTTTCTCTCTCACACACTCTTTCTCTCTCACACACTCTCTCTCACACACACACATACACTCTCATACACTCTCTTTCACACACACACACTTTTTCACACTCTCTTTCTCTCACACACGTACCCTCTTTCTCACATACTCTCTCTCACACACACACTCCCTCTCTCTCACACACACACATACACTCTTTCTCACACACACTCTCTCACACACATACTCTCTCACACACACACTCTTTCTCTCTCACACACACACTCTTTCTCACACACTCTCTCACACACACACCCCCTCTTTCTCTTCTCACACACACACACACACAAAGTAGATCTCATTGCATCTTTATTTGATATTTTCTTTATGATTCTTGTCATCTGCTCATAGTTTGAAATGACACATCATTTCATGATTATTTATTTAATATTGATCTCCTCAGACTGTAGATTCTATGAGGGTAGGGATTGTTTCTATTTTATTCTGAAGCTTTAGTCCAGTCCCAGACACTGTGTTGGAGCTTAGAAAATATCCATTGAATTGAAACATAAATGAAATAAAAGCAGCATACCAGTTAGCTACCAATTGTTTTAGCAACTAAAAACAAGGAATGATTGTTTGTTGAGTGAGTGAATGAGCGAATGGCCTGTCCTACTGAGATTTCTGTGTTAGCTTCTCCTTCAGTGGATGCTTTCGGGGTGGTATTGCCTGAAGACTAGCTGGGACACAGCTGAGAGTGACTGACAAACAACAAAAGCAAAGTAATGAGTGAATTTGTGGTTGCCTTGTAAACGTGACTGTGAAAACAGCCAATATTGAATATTTAGGAAAACGAAAGCTCCTCCTCACTCATCCCACCCCCTCCCACCTCTACACCGCACCCCCCACCTACCCCGAAACCAGGGCCAAGACAATTTGCTCACCTCTCCATTTCATTGTGAATGAGTGGATATTGTGTGGAAGTCATTTCTTGTCTGACAGATTGTAGGTACAAAAAAACTTGTTTTTAACTTTCTTTTGTGGAAAAGCAGAACAGCTATTTGTGATTGAAAAAAAAAATTATTTCTTATCTACTGTCTCCAGGTTCCTTCTGTGCAGATGGATCTTTAGAAGCGCCTTTGCTGAATAAGATGATGGGTGTAAACATGCATGAGATGGGAGTTGACGAGGTCTGGGCTGTAGATGGGTTGGAGTTGGGGGATTCCAGGCAAGTAGAGGCCATGTGGGTTGAACCTCCCGGGCAAAAAGGGGAAACATTGCTATTAGTGGTGATTTTCATTAACTTGTGCTCTGTTATATGCCATGTCACTTTCTCCTTACCATCCTCCACCTTCCATCATGAAAAACCTTCAGCAAAATTCCTCACTGATGCCTTGAGTGGTAGGTTTCCCTTTGGATAGCTGTGGAATTCAAAGAGTCTTACTTAAAGGTTAACTAGCAAAAGCTGCCACAGTTGCAATACTCAGAACAATCACAAAAAACATGATCGTGTAATGAAAGGACACTTCTGTGATGTTCTTTCCAAAAACCCATAGCCTCTGGCTAATGAGAAAAACATCAGATCAACAGAATTGGGAGATATTCTCCTGGATGTGCATGTGTCCAATTCTTTGCGACCCCATGGACTGTAGCCCGCCAGGCTCCTCTGTCCATGGGATTCTCCAGGCAAGAGTACTGGAGTGGGTAGCCATGCCCTCCTATCTTAGAGCTTCCTAGCCCAGGGATCAAACTGACAACTCTTATGCCTCCTGTATTGGCAGGCAGGTTCTTTACCACTAGCGCCACCTGGAAATCACTTTCTCTTGGACACCTGACCAGTGTTCCTCAGGACTGTCAAAGTAATGAAAAAGGAAAGGCTGACAAACCATCACAGACAAGATGAGACTAGGGAGACAGGAAAACTGACTGTAATGTGGTACCTGGAACAGAAAGAGGACGTGAATGGAAAAAGGATGAAATCCAAATAAAGTCCAGTTAATATTGGTTTTAATTAAAAGTTTAATAGGCATAAATCAATGATAATTTCTTTGTTTTGACTAAAGTAGGATGCTAACAGTGATGAAACTGGATGAGGGGTAAGGGGCAGTTGTCTGCAACACTCCTGCAACTTTTCTGTAAATCTGAAATTCCTCCAGAACAAACAGTTTATTTAAAGGTAAAGCCTCATGACTAAAATAGTGACTGCTTTCTGTAAATCTAAAATTATTCCAAAATAAGCAGTTTATTTAAAGATAAAACCTCAAAACTAAAATAGTCAATGTTGGCTCTTTGTTAAACTAGTAGGGGAAGGAAGTAAAATAAATTACTAAAGTTTTTGGGCTTTTTTTTTTTTTTTNTCTCTCACACACACACTCTCTCTCTCACACACACTCTTTCTCTCTCACACACTCTGTCTCACACACACTCTTTCTCTCTCACACACTCTTTCTCTCTCACACACTCTCTCTCACACACACACATACACTCTCATACACTCTCTTTCACACACACACACTTTTTCACACTCTCTTTCTCTCACACACGTACCCTCTTTCTCACATACTCTCTCTCACACACACACTCCCTCTCTCTCACACACACACATACACTCTTTCTCACACACACTCTCTCACACACATACTCTCTCACACACACACTCTTTCTCTCTCACACACACACTCTTTCTCACACACTCTCTCACACACACACCCCCTCTTTCTCTTCTCACACACACACACACACAAAGTAGATCTCATTGCATCTTTATTTGATATTTTCTTTATGATTCTTGTCATCTGCTCATAGTTTGAAATGACACATCATTTCATGATTATTTATTTAATATTGATCTCCTCAGACTGTAGATTCTATGAGGGTAGGGATTGTTTCTATTTTATTCTGAAGCTTTAGTCCAGTCCCAGACACTGTGTTGGAGCTTAGAAAATATCCATTGAATTGAAACATAAATGAAATAAAAGCAGCATACCAGTTAGCTACCAATTGTTTTAGCAACTAAAAACAAGGAATGATTGTTTGTTGAGTGAGTGAATGAGCGAATGGCCTGTCCTACTGAGATTTCTGTGTTAGCTTCTCCTTCAGTGGATGCTTTCGGGGTGGTATTGCCTGAAGACTAGCTGGGACACAGCTGAGAGTGACTGACAAACAACAAAAGCAAAGTAATGAGTGAATTTGTGGTTGCCTTGTAAACGTGACTGTGAAAACAGCCAATATTGAATATTTAGGAAAACGAAAGCTCCTCCTCACTCATCCCACCCCCTCCCACCTCTACACCGCACCCCCCACCTACCCCGAAACCAGGGCCAAGACAATTTGCTCACCTCTCCATTTCATTGTGAATGAGTGGATATTGTGTGGAAGTCATTTCTTGTCTGACAGATTGTAGGTACAAAAAAACTTGTTTTTAACTTTCTTTTGTGGAAAAGCAGAACAGCTATTTGTGATTGAAAAAAAAAATTATTTCTTATCTACTGTCTCCAGGTTCCTTCTGTGCAGATGGATCTTTAGAAGCGCCTTTGCTGAATAAGATGATGGGTGTAAACATGCATGAGATGGGAGTTGACGAGGTCTGGGCTGTAGATGGGTTGGAGTTGGGGGATTCCAGGCAAGTAGAGGCCATGTGGGTTGAACCTCCCGGGCAAAAAGGGGAAACATTGCTATTAGTGGTGATTTTCATTAACTTGTGCTCTGTTATATGCCATGTCACTTTCTCCTTACCATCCTCCACCTTCCATCATGAAAAACCTTCAGCAAAATTCCTCACTGATGCCTTGAGTGGTAGGTTTCCCTTTGGATAGCTGTGGAATTCAAAGAGTCTTACTTAAAGGTTAACTAGCAAAAGCTGCCACAGTTGCAATACTCAGAACAATCACAAAAAACATGATCGTGTAATGAAAGGACACTTCTGTGATGTTCTTTCCAAAAACCCATAGCCTCTGGCTAATGAGAAAAACATCAGATCAACAGAATTGGGAGATATTCTCCTGGATGTGCATGTGTCCAATTCTTTGCGACCCCATGGACTGTAGCCCGCCAGGCTCCTCTGTCCATGGGATTCTCCAGGCAAGAGTACTGGAGTGGGTAGCCATGCCCTCCTATCTTAGAGCTTCCTAGCCCAGGGATCAAACTGACAACTCTTATGCCTCCTGTATTGGCAGGCAGGTTCTTTACCACTAGCGCCACCTGGAAATCACTTTCTCTTGGACACCTGACCAGTGTTCCTCAGGACTGTCAAAGTAATGAAAAAGGAAAGGCTGAAAAACCATCACAGACAAGATGAGACTAGGGAGACAGGAAAACTGACTGTAATGTGGTACCTGGAACAGAAAGAGGACGTGAATGGAAAAAGGATGAAATCCAAATAAAGTCCAGTTAATATTGGTTTTAATTAAAAGTTTAATAGGCATAAATCAATGATAATTTCTTTGTTTTGACTAAAGTAGGATGCTAACAGTGATGAAACTGGATGAGGGGTAAGGGGCAGTTGTTTGCAACACTCCTGCAACTTTTCTGTAAATCTGAAATTCCTCCAGAACAAACAGTTTATTTAAAGGTAAAGCCTCATGACTAAAATAGTGACTGCTTTCTGTAAATCTAAAATTATTCCAAAATAAGCAGTTTATTTAAAGATAAAACCTCAAAACTAAAATAGTCAATGTTGGCTCTTTGTTAAACTAGTAGGGGAAGGAAGTAAAATAAATTACTAAAGTTTTTGGGGTTTTTTTTTTTTTTTTTTTAGTTTATTTAAACAAAGTAATCACGAAAAGGAAAACTCCGTGCTAAGCAGACAGTGACATTTGTTGTCAGTGTCCCTGTTGCCAAAGGTCAAGGTTTTGGCTCCCTCATGCAGCACGGTCATCACTGCTAAAGGAAAAAACAAAATTATTCTGACACTTGTTGAAATGATAAGGAAGACTTTATTCAAGACCATTGAAATAGGAGTTAAGACTATAGAAACAGGGGAGAGAGATGGGGCTTATCTCTGAATATAACAATTTCAAATGGGGATTGATAGCCAAGGAGCAGGGTGAGAGGGTCAATGGACAGAAAATCACTAAGGAGAGATATCAAGGAGAGGGGGCTTCTCACTAAACCAACTTGGCAGGAATCTTGCCGAAAGCAGGCCAAGTACACCAAAGGTGAGGGGGGCTGAGGAACTTGGTCAGACATCCAAGGTGATGAGAAATCAAGGGGGCAGGGGTAATTCATCAAACTGACTTAGCAGGCTTCTGGCTCAGACTTGCTGTTCAGTCACCAAGTCATGTCCCACTCTGGGACTCCATGGACTGCAGCACGCCAGGCTCCTCTCTCCTCAGCTGCCTCCTAGATTTGGCTCAGATTCATGTCCACTGAGTCAATGATACTATCTAACCATCTCATCCCCTGCCACCCTCTTCTCCTTTTACCAGACTGGGCTAGGCAGGCCACAGACAGGATGAGGAAGGGCACAGAGGGGCCCCAAGGTTGAGATCAAGACAAGAAGAGGGTTCAGAGGAACCTGACTTAGGTTGAGAGGGGCTTTATTATCATCAGTCATGCCATGTGATTCCCACTTGAGTGATGCTCTGTTATGAGCGTTTACCCTGCTTGATTCCTATCCAGGTGATTTAGTTGCGTCCATAGTCTTGGGGGGCTCCCCTGATAGCTCAGCTGGTAAAGAATTCACCTGCAATGCTGGAGACCTGGGTTTGATCCCTGTGCTGGGAAGATCCCCTGGAGAAGGGAAAGGCTACCCACTCCAGTATTCTGGCCTGGAGAATTCCAGGGACTATAAAGCCCATGGGGTCGCAAAGAGTCAGACACAATTGAGTGACTTTCACTTTCACTTTCTTTCATAGTCTTGGCATAGTGCAACCTGGGAGCAGATTCCACCTGTGATTTCACATTCAGCATCTGGATCTTGGCCATTGGTTTTTCTGGGTTGATGTTATATGAACCAGTTTCCTCCCAAATTGATTGGGTTGTGGGTCTGGAGACAACAGGCTTTGAGAATTTGGCCTGTAATTTTACAGATGGTTTGGTACCTAGAATCCATTAGGCAGTTCTTTCCCAGAGCAGAAGTCATTGTTCCAGTCAAGAGATCCTTATGCAGATGTAAGGACTTTACTTACGGAGCAAACACGAATCTCATCATCTGATGGTTGAGATCAAGGGCCAGGAGGGCTTTATTTCCCTCTGGGCCGGCCGAGCACATTCATTCGCACTAACATGTCCAGGTCTGCAGGGCTTTGCAAAAATCAATAAGCTCAGTCCCCATTTGCATTACTCTTGGTGTGAAATGTCATGGCTACTTGGATCAGTGTGCTTCCACATAAAGCCAAGTAACGAAATGAGGACAGCCAGGCAATATCAAGCAGAACAAGTTTTGGGTTTTGACCTGTATTCTGGCCTAAAATTATCTTCACAATAGCCCCATTTCTCCACCTGGCTTTGGCTGTGGGGCAGCTTAGAGCTCCATCTGCAGAGAGATAGATTGTGTCATGGGGAGAGCTTGGGGGAAGGGTTGATGGAGGTTGACATTGGCACATGGACCGAGCTGGTGAAAACTTAAGTTCAAAGTTGTTGTTTTTTTGGTTTTTTTTTTTGGTTTCAGTTCCAAAAAAAACTTCATAAGCTAACACATTCTAACTCTCCCAACTCTTAAATAAATTCTGAAAGGACATAAAAGAAGGTCATAAAATCCAAGAAAATCTATGTCTACCTGTAAGGTCCTCTTGTTCTGCTATTACCGAAATTGTGTTTTTTCCCTTAGGGGATATTTTAATATATGGAGAAGGTGAAACGGTGGCTAGCATATTGGGCAAAATGTAACCATTATTAAGCAATACACTGACAAGTTGTCAGCTTTTACCCTAACATTGGTGGTTTTTTAAGTATCCCACCAGTGAATAAAGCAGCAAACACAGGAGCCTTATGTCTTGGAAGAGGCAGGCAAAAAAATATAAATGTTTCATTATTTCTGAAGTCTTCACAGGGTTTTTTTTCACCCTCCTTTCATTTTCCTTCTTGCAAAGTTCTTTAATTTTAATGCCACCTCTTAGCCAGCTTTCAAAATAAAATTAATATATGTCTATGACTTCATTTCTTTTCAGCAGTTTATAATATTTAAGGACAAGCCAGTCATAATTTATTTATAAAATTTGATCCCATTTCTGTTTCTCTATTTTGTCTCCTAGAAAGCAGAGGAAAATAGCCCTAAATAGATCTGAAAAAAATTAGACATTGAACTTTACTTTCCCCCAAATACTACAAATAAAATTAGAGCATTTGTCTCAAGAAGAATTAAGGGAAAGAACATTGCATCATTTGGAAATCAGATTACTAAAATATCAGGTCTGGATAATTAAGTTTGTACAGGTCAGGAAATAAGAAAGTCGATTTATTCTGGTTTTATGCCTCATCTTCTTCCAACCTAGATAGCATATTCAAAATCAGAGACATTACTTTGCCAACAAAGGTCCATCTAGTCAAGGCTCTGGTTTTTCCAGTGGTCATGTATGGATGAGAGAGTTAGACAGTGAAGAAAGCTGAGCACCGAAGAATTGATGCTTTAGAACTGTGGTGTTGGAGAAGACTCCTGAGAGCCCGTTGGACTGCAAGGAGATCCAACCAGTCCATTCTAAAGGAGAGCAGCACTGGGTGTTCTTTGGAAGGAATGATGCTAAAGCTGAAGCTCCAGTACTTTGGCCACTTCATGCGAAGAGCTGACTTATTGTAAAAGACTTTGATGTTGACAGGGATTGGGGGCAGGAAGAAAAGGGGATCACAGAGGATAAGATGGCTGGATGGCATCACTGACTCGATGGACGTGGGTTTGAGTGAACTCCGGGAGTTGGTGATGGACAGGGAGGCCTGGCGTGCTGTGATTCATGGGTTGCAAAGAGTCGGACACGACTGAGCGACTGAACTGAACCGAGCTGAAGTTTTTTAAACCTATTGTATTTTTCTATATTTCTTCTTTTGTCTTTTCTACTGTTCTCTTCCCCTTACATTTAATCTTAATGTATATAAATCATCAGTTCAGTAAAGTCACTTGGTCGTGTCGGACTCTTTATGACCCATGGACTGCAGCACACCAGACATTCCTCTCCATCACCAACTCCTGGAGCTTACTCAAACTCAAGTCCATCGAGTTGGAGATGCCATCCGACCATCTCATCCTCTGTCATTCCCGTCTCCTCCTGCCTTCAGTCTTTCCCAGCATCAGCGTTTTTTCCAATGAGTCAGTTCATGACATCAGGTAGCCAAAGTACTGGAGCTTCAAGCTTCAGCATCAGTCCTTCCAAAGAATTTTCAGGACTGATTTCCTTTAGGATTGACTGGTCTGATCACCTTGTAATCCAAGGGACTCTCAAAAGTCTTTTCCAACACCACAGTTCAAAAGCATCAGTTGTTTGGTGCTCAGCTTTCTTTATAGTCCAACTATTACATCCATACATGACTACTGGAAAAACCATAGCTTTGACTGTACATACCTGTGGCATTAACCCATAACTTTCCATTCCCCTTAAGCTTCCTGTGTTTTTTACTCTATACTGACTTGCTTTATAAAGTTATATTACTTTTCACATGCTCACAGTTCATCTTCTTAAGTTAAGAAGTTTACTAATGATCCATGTAAAGTATTTAACACAGTGAACATTGTATACTCCAAATATGTTTCCTTCTCTTGACTGTTTTGTACCATTTCTATTGTTTTGTGTTCTCCATCTGATTGATTTTCTGATTAACATTCTGTTTCAATAATGAAGTAGGGCTAAATTAAGTGGGCAAAAATAGAAATCTATACTATACTCACTGATCCTACCATAATGAAAACATCAGGGTAGGGCTAGTTTCTGGAAATATTTGATTACAATTTGCTTCACAGAGTATTCCCCGGATTTTCCAAGATGTGTTGAGAAGTTGCATCTCAACATATCTTGGAAAATAGAAGTCTAATCTATTCTTATCACCATCAAAGAGGTAAAGTTGAATAAGTATATGGCTTATTAAATTGTTTATTCAAACATATTTGAGGATTGAATATCTAGCACTGACAATCCTTTGTATTAAAATACCTAGCTTTAAGTATCTGTGACTGTTCTATAGATGAATCTCCAATAGGTTATTTACAAGTGTCACTTTTTTGATCATGAACACAGCAGGCAGCACAATGGAAAAAGGTGATAATAAATCTGAGGCTGGATGTAGTTATATACTGGCTCTAGAGAAACAATCATAGGCTCATTGATTAAAATCAAAATCTACTACTGAAATCCTCACCGTAGGCAGTATGTGTGTGTGTGTGTGTGTGTGTGTGTGTGTGTGTGTGTGTATGTGTGTGTGTGTGAGTTGCTCAGTCGTATCCAACCCTTGGTGATCCCATGGACAGTAGCTCACCAGACTCCTTTGTCCATGGAATTCTGCAGGCAAGAATACTGGAGTGGATTTCCATTTCCTTCTCCAGGGGATCTTCACAATCCAGGGATGAAGCCAGGTCTCCTGCACGGTAGGCAGATTCTTTACAGTCTGAGCCACCAGAGAATGCCTAGGCAACATATAATTCAAAAACTAGAACAAAATGAAAAAAGTCAATGAAACCGTGTAGCTTAGATTGGGACTTGAACCAAGTCTTTTGATTGAGATCACACATCCGGTCTCAGGACATAGTGAAGTTTGGATTCTTTATGTCTTAATGCAGAAAAAAATTCAGTGTGAGACAAAGTGATATGTAAGAAGTAGATTTATTTAGAAAGATACACATTCTATAGACAAAATGTGGTTGGCTCAAAAGGTGAGAATGGCCTTGGAGAAACAACACTACACAGAGTGTGGACCATCTAAGAATGCGAGAGGTCCTGAAATACAGGGTGGTTAGTTTTTACGGACTGGATAATTTCATAGGCTAACAAGTTGGAGGATTATTCCAACCATTTCAGGAAAGGGGCAGAAATTTCCAAGAATTGGTCCACTGCCCATTTTTTGACCTTTGATGGTCAGTCTCAGAACTGTCGTGGCATGGTGTGTGTTTCATTTATCACATGCTAATATAATACAACAAGCATGTAATGAGGCTCAAGGTCTACTGGAAGTCAAACTGTCCATCATCTTGAACCTCGTTGGTTCTAGCCAGTTAAAGATGTATCCTCAAGGGCTGTGTCATTCTTTTAGAGGTTGTGTCCTGCCTCTTCCCTCCTGTTTCATCAGCATGTTTGATGACAGAGAAAATGGTGGCAGGGTCTGCACTTCTGTTTAAACAGGAGGAGCTTAGTGAACAAGCTGCTGTTAACTCTCATGCCCATTTTTAATCAACTTGGAAGGAAGAGAAATTTGGGGGCAGACCATTGTGAGTCTGAATACAATCTATGGCCTAGTAGTTCTAGAACTTATGGCAGATGACTAAAATTATAAAAAGAAGAACTGGAGCTCAGATCATCAGCTCTTTATTGCAAATTCAGGCTCAAATTGAAGAAAGTAGGGAAAACCACTAGGCCATTCAGGTATGACATAAATCAAATACCTTATGATTATACAGAGGAAATGATGAATAGATTCAAAGGATTATAACTGGTAGAGAGAATGCCTGAAGAACTATGGATGGAGGTTTATAACATTGTACAGAAGGTGGTGACCAAAATCGTCCCCAAGAAAAAGAAATGTAGAAGACAAAATGGTTTTCTAAGGAAGGCTTACAAAGAGCTGAGAAAAGAAGCTAAGTGAAAGGCAAAGGAGAAAGGGAAAGGTATACTCAACTGAATACAGAGTTTCAGAGAATAGCAAGGAGAGATAAAAAAGCCTTCCTCAGTGATCAATGCAAAGAAATAGAGGAAAACAAGAGAATGGGAAAGACTAGAGATCTCNCAAACCCTCTTACTGCCCTACTGTGCAAATGGGGGTATTGAAGGTGTTTAAGTGACCTGCCCAAGGTCGCGGAGCTGTGACTGGCAGAGGCTGAGTGCACACTTGGGCTCTTGTTGCTTCTGAAGCTCCCCCTGGTACTCGCATGTTACTGATGCTTCCTGTGCTTCCGGGAGCTGTTTTCTGTGAAAGCAGATAGAACCGCCGAAGGTCCACTTTTGTGACTTTCTTATTAATGTTCTCTGTGGAAACATCATTTTTATGTGTTGGGCTTACCTGAAATGACACTTACCTGAAAATATGACAAAGCAAAAGATAGGAGAATTAATCCGTGACTTTTGTGAGCTTGGACACAAGTTTTCTGAATGTACTTGCCACTAAAATGAAATTTATGTTGGCTGTGTCACCTTGTCTGAATTGTCCAATTCCGTTTCAAGTGAGCCTCTTGGTAAAACACAAAGGTTGGACTCAAAACATTTGTTTATCCTGGAGCTTTCTAGCAGATCCAGTTCCTTGAATCTGTTGTAATGAGGCTGATTTAGTAACAATCAGGCTATTGTGCTCGCTAAAATAAAATGTCATCCCAATTATTCTTTAAAATATCAACTTCAGTTGAAGTAAATCTCTATCAAAATATATTTGCATTCCTTTCAAAGAGATGGTAACTGACCACCAAACATTTCCACTAGGGTTTTGAATAAGTGATGTACATCGGAGATGCTTCAAACATTCTTTGAGAATGGAGCTATAGTCATGCATGACACAATGAAAGACATTTAAAAAGTGATTGTATTAACATGCAAGGCTTGGTTGTGAATCCAAGCCCTGAGATGCTTCGTCTTCAATTCCCATGAATAAAAATAAACTCTGTAAAGAAAGTTGCTCAATAATATCACACTGGGAAATCTCCTAAATTACTTAATAGTCTTCAGACTGTTCTTTAAAGTACTAAATAGTCTCTAAAAGGATTTTTTCATCTCTTTAAACAGCAAGTCTGTTATTTTTGACAGCTGGGGGGAAAATAAGCTGCTGTGGTTACGGTCCTTTGAGTACAACGCCCAACAGGAACTATTTTAATTTATCACTGAAAGAGGGCTCTGCAGAGAGGAAAGAGAACGGGTGGAAAGAATGCAGGAGAGAGAGAGGAAAGGAAGAAGGGAGGGAGGGAGGGAGCAGGGAAGTAATCGTCAGTGCCTGCTGATGTTGAAGAGACAGCAGACAGACTTAACAAGACTCTCTGTCTAAACTCACCATACAGTTACCTTTGCATAAGTGCAGCTTGGTAGTTCAGTGGACAAAGGAGACCCAGGTTTGATCCCTGGGTTGGGAAGACCCTCTGGAGAAGGAAATGGCAACCCACTCCAGTATTCTTGCCCGGGAAATCCCATGGACAGAGGAGCCTGGTTTATAGACTAGGATGAGCTTGTTTGCAAAGCCGTTCATGTTCAAAAATAGAAATAACATTCTAGACAGAGACCCAGACTCAACTGCGTACAGACATGCATTAAGCTGTGTTTTGACTGCAGGTCTCTCCTTGCAGGTGGCTGTTGTCAAGGTCACCACCGTATGTGAACACAGGGACAAGGAAGAGGGTAGGGTGATGGGGGGCATCTGACATCCTTCTGCCACTCCATCTCACTTTCAGCAGTGCCCAGGGCAGCCAAGCCCACGGACCCTGGTGGTCACGTTGTGGGGTCCAGGGCACCTTCCCGGCTGTGTCAGGTTGCTTAAAGAGGGTTTGCAAGCATTCGGGGGAAAGCACAAACCATAACTCTTGCTCAACATACAGACCAGCAGGGACCCCCGAGGCAGGGAGTACAGTCCAGCACAGAGAAGGCTGTATTATTCAGGTTGCTGGATAATAGGCAGATAAAGCTGGATAAAGCAGACACCACATCTGCAGGCAGCGGCCACTCCATCTTATCCAGCGCCAGCACCCGGGTCTTGCCTTCCAGACCCACACAGGGCTCCTCCAGAGCCAGACAAGGGCGGAGAGGGCAGGCAGCCTCCCATGTCATCACAAGAGCTAAAGCGCCCATGTTGGTGGTCAGAACAGCATCCCAAGGGCAGTGATACGTTCTCTCCAGCAACTTGTTTGAAGGCACAGCTCTGAGAGTGTCGCCTTTCTTCACAAGGTCAGAGAAGGCAAAGACAATAAAGGCCAGAAGACCAGGCAGTGGAGTGATGGAACCAAATACCCCCCGAGAAGGCCAGGCCTTTACTCCTGCCCTCGGCTCCATCTCTTCGGGCCCTCCCCAGTGCCTTGCCAACAGGCCGCTGGGAGCAAGAGTGGCCAAGAAGCCAGTGGGTTGGGTTTCCCACTGTTTTTGAGATCACAGTGCACCGCACCCTCCTCATGAGATGATCCATGGGCTGAGTTCCCAGGGCACCTTACAGGGGCCAGCCAAGTGAGGCTGGATGCACCAGCTGCTGGGCTAGGTTCACCTGTAACCCAGATGCTGGAACACTTTGAGTTAAAGGAAGCTTGTCCCCATGTGAGGAATTAGAGGCTCTGCCTCTCTAAGTTAAACTTCAAAGTGACAGTGTGTGAACGGGAAGTACACAGTGTCTGGGATTCCTGGAGCACCAGCCAGATGAGACATTCCAGATCTTTCTCTTCCAAGTCTAATTTATGCCTGGATGCCAGCCTGGGCAGAAAAGGTCCTGTAAGGAGTGCTGTCCTCTTGTGTGGCCTTGTCCCTCTTCTCAAGTCTGAGGGGGTTGAGGGCCACCTGGGGCTGAAGAGTTCCCACGTCAGTCCCTGGAGCTTGTAGTGACAAGCAGGCTAAGCTTTCACCATTTATTCACTGGCACAGGAGCTTTGGAGGAATTTTAGCACACTAACTTTGGGGTGGAGGAAAAGATCAGGCTCATGAAAAACAGAATTGTTCTCAGCCCTCTCCCATATTCCAGTATGACCTAATAAAACATCAGATCTAGCTGCAAGAAGTAGCTCTTTAATCCCCAGGCCTGTGGATTACCTACTTGGTAGATTTTCCTAAACACACTGTAAATCTAGAAGCAATGTCCTCCCCACTGGCCAATGCCCACCCCAGTTACTGTCAACCTCTCTGCAAGTATTCAAGGCAGCCGTTTATTAATTTTCATATTATCATAAGTAAAACCTAGTCAAGAGACATCTTCTGCAGAGGAATTCAGTTTAGTTTTCCAGAGCCAGAGATCAATAGCTTGGAGCAAAAGTCCAAGAGAGTCATGGGCACCATCTTGAAGGGTCCTGGGTCTAGCTGGAGTCCTGCCTCTCTCCTTATTAGCTCAGTGATTTTGAGTAAGTCACCTAGGCTCTCAGCTTTGGATTTTCTGTCCATGAATGGAACTATAGAGTGTAGTGGAGGGGGAAAAAAACCCTAAGAACTGAGCTCTGAGCATTTGAGGGTAAGTGACTTGGTATGTCTCACCCATTCTAAGGCACCCGCTTTTTTTCCTTTATGTTTACCACCTCTGAAACTTGGATGCATCTCACAATCAATGACTGAATTTTAATGGTGCATGAAATAATGGTGCATATGATAATTACTTCCTTTGAGCTTGTGCTTCTGAGCTGGGTTTGCTCATCTGAAAATGAAGCAGTTGGAGCTCTGAATGGTCCACTCTGGGCCTTCCCCCACTGGTGGGGTTAATGAGGACCTGACTTAACCTTTTAGTGACCTTATCCCACCTTTTCCCTGCCTGGTCTAGTTTATTCTCTCTTGGAGAAAGTTCTGAAGGTTCCTGAGATGTCCAAGAAGTAGGGACACATTCTTTTCTGCAGTGATGATTAATGGGATGGTGCCAGTCCCCACCAGGGTCAGAGACTGGTCATGAGCATAAGAATTTGATGTCCAAAATGCTTCTTTATTCACATACAGCTCCTTGATGTGACTGGCAGTGGGGACATGGCTGGGACTGTGCACAGGTGAGTCAGGGCACTGATTACATGTGTCTCCCTGGCTCTGAGCAGGACACAGGGTGGAAACCCTGAAGATCCTAAATCACACCCAAGGAGCTCCCTGAGCATCTTCAGAGATGGAGAGAGAAGGAGCTGGAGGCAGGACCACATGGCCCTAGAACCTCCCCGTCATCTGTAAGACCTACCTCATTCCACCATTAGGATCCCTGCTTTCCTGCCCTAAACATTGAATTTGTTTTGCTTCTTCTTTCACAGTATTAAAAAAAAATTACTTTTAAAGCCTACGAAAGCACTTACCTTTCAACCACATTTGCTTACTTGATTTTGAATCCTCTCTGTTTCTTTCAGAATGCTCCATTTAGTCGGTTTACTATCAAGTTGCATGTGAGTGTTTCATAACAACAAGATAACTTCAGAAAGAAGCACAAATCTAAGAGAAAACCTTTCTGAACTCTCTGCCTTTGTAAACATCCCTCGCTGAACTTGAATGTTCTCAACATGTTTTTAATGCAGTTTTCCAGTCAAATCACATGAGCTCTGACATTCTGCTGGAAATAGCTTCTCGATTCAAGAGCTCTATTTGGGGGACTCATTTTCTACTTTCACACCCTTGTGAAACCGCTTCTGGTAAATGCACAAAGTAGTACTCCATGGTTTCTTATTTTGATTGGCAGAGACCCTAAGAAAATGATAGATTGGTTTGAGCCTACTAACAGCTGATTCTTTCTGGTCTCTGAATTTTTATTTCCAGTGGGAAGTCCCTGACAATGTCATCTTGATGATGCCCCTTGTTTCCAGGCAGTGAGAAGAAATGAAAATGTACAATTTTGGTACAGGAGGGTTGAGGGCATCTGGAAACTGGTGTAGCAGGAGGAGAAGGCATGAGCTTGGATTTCAAGCAGGTGGCAGTTGAAAACGTTGGCTTTGTCCCTTGTCTAGCAGACCTTATTTTCTGTGACCTTTCTTTCTCTGAGCTTCATTCTCCTCTTGTAAATGAGGAGACCGTAGTACCTCACAGTGTTATTCTGAAGATTAAACAAGCTAATATACGAATGTGCCTACTACAGTCCCCATCGAGCAGTAGTATTTGAACTTACCCCTTCCTCTCACTTCCCCATTGCTTTTAGAAGCCTTGTTTATGACTTTGTTGGTTTGAACTTTGATTTTATTTTTGTTTTTCAGTCAGTTCAGTTCAGTCGCTCAGTCGTGTCTGACTCTGCGACGCCATGAATCGCAGCACGCCAGGCCTCCCTGTCCATCACCATCTCTTGGTACTGAGGAGGTGGACAAGGGGCGAGGCGCCCAGGGAGGACTGAGGAGGGCGCCAGACGGCAGAGGCCCCCTACCCTGGGGAGGTGGGGAGACCCGGCTCTATGTGGATGTGCTCGCCAGCGTTCTCCAGGCGCGTCTGGAATCCGCGCAGGTTCACAGGGCCCCGCCCTGGTTTACTTCAGCTCCTCAGGCCCCGGTTTGACCTAATTCTTCCTCACAGTGGGGCCTGGCCTCCAGGTAGCTTGACGGGATGAGGTGTTGTTGAGTCATTTCGCCAGGTGTGTTTGGTCACCAACGCAGAAAAGCTCTTTCATTCAAGGCCGAGTCACTTAGAGGATTAAAATAAGGTCAGAAAGAACATGACCACCAGGTGGTTTCTCCTTCTACCCACAATTTTGAGACGCCTTCACCGAGCCACTTCCCTCCAGGATCTTGTTTCCTCATGTGTGAATTAAAGAGGTGGTGTGGGACCTCAGATGATATCAGTTCAGTTCAGTCGCTCAGTCGTGTCCGACTCTTTGCGACCCCATGAATCACAGCACGCCAGGCCTCCCTGTCCATCACCATCTCCTGGAGTTCACTCAGACTCACGTCCATCGAGTCCGTGATGCCATCCAGCCATCTCATCCTCGGTCGTCCCCTTCTCCTCCTGCCCCCAATCCCTCCCAGCATCAGAGTCTTTTCCAATGAGTCAACTCTTTGCAGGAGGTGGCCAAAGTACTGGAGTTTCAGCTTTAGCATCATTCCTTCCAAAGAAATCCCAGGGTTGATCTCCTTCAGAATGGACTGGTTGGATCTCCTTGCAGTCCAAAGGACTCTCAAGGGTCTTCTCCAACACCACAGTTCAAAAGCATCAATTCTTCGGTGCTCAGCTTTCTTCACAGTCCAACTTTCACATCCATACATGACCACAGGAAAAACCATAGCCTTGACTAGGCGGACCTTAGTCAGCAAAGTAATGTCTCTGCTTTTGAATATACTATCTAGGTTGGTCATAACTTTTCTTCCAAGGAGTAAGCGTCTTCTAATTTCATGGCTGCAGTCACCATCTGCAGTGATTTTGGAGCCCCCCAAAATAAAGTCTGACACTGTTTCCACTGTTTCCCCATCTATTTCCCATGAAGTGATGGGACCAGATGCCATGATCTTTGTTTTCTGAATGTTGAACTTTAAGCCAACTTCTTCACTCTCCTCTTTCACTTTCTTCAAGAGGCTTTTGAGTTCCTCCTCACTTTCTGCCATAAGGGTGGTGTCATCTGCATATCTGAGGTTATTGATATTTCTTCCGGCAATCTTGATTCCAGCTTGTGCTTCTTCCAGCCCAGCGTTTCTCATGATGTACTCTGCATAGAAGTTAAATAAGCAGGGTGACAATATACAGCCTTGTACTCCTCTTCCTATTTGGAACCAGTCTGTTGTTCCATGTCCAGTTCTAACTGTTGCTTCCTGACCTGCATACAGATTTCTCAAGAGGCAGGTCAGGTGGTCTGGTATTCCCATCTCTTTCAGAATTTTCCTGTGTCCTAACCCCAGTTCCCAGTAGGGAGAGGTGTTCACCTTCACCCACCAGCCTCAACCCAGAGAACCTTCTCCAGGGACCACCTCACACATCCAGGAAGGTTCAGAATGGCCCTGCTCCTAAGAGCAAAGTCAGAAACTCAAATGTTCATCCCCCTTAAGCTGGACAAAGGAGCATGAGAGAAAGCCCAGCCCAGCAGGATTGAATCAACAGCCACTAGACATGGTCACTCAGAGAACCATGTACATAGGACTCTAGCAAGAACCCGAACCCAGAGAGGAGTACTGATGGTGGGGTTCCACAAATGTCAAAACAGACAAAGCGGAACCATCCGTTGTTTGCACACATATATTCAAACCATAAGCTTATGAATAAAAGCAAGGAATGAGGACCAGAGAATTCAGGAGAGCGTGGACGGCTTTGACATGGGAGGCACATGGGAGTCTCCTGAAAAGTGCTGGTGATGGGTGCAAGAGTGTTAGCTGTATTGTTTCTCCTTAGTCTGGGAATTTAGGTTTGTAGGTTCTTTTCTACCAATATTAATAACAAAAAGGTAGAAAGCAAAAATAAATCTTATATCTTCTGAATAAGTTTTGAAGTCCTGTGGTGTCCTTTCCTCCTCATAACTTTTTCTAGCTCTTTGCTAGTTTTAAGTCTACTTCACACAGATAAATAAAACTCCACAGGATATATAAACTTAGACGTATAAGCTTTTGAAATCGATGATGGCGATGGAGAAGGGATGGGGATAAAAACTATCTTGTTGCTAATAGTTCCCTCTGCAAAATGCACTTTGCAGAAGTGTGTGTTCTCAGGGATAAAGAGGACCCTCAGAACCGGGATGTACCTGCGTGGTCTCAGAAATCCTACCCACATGACTGCTGGCATCTCTGAGCGGAGTGGGAAATCCATCCAGAAATTCCGGGGGAGCCCAGAGGAGCAGAACAGGAAAAAGTCTCCGCGTGCCAGCAGCACCCACGCCTGCCTCCACGTGGGATCTGGAAAGACCTTTTCTGCCCTCCCAGGGGTCTCGCACTGCTGGAGGCCAGAGGAGGGGGCACTGGAGAAGCCACCAGCATCCTCTGCCGATGGTGTAATTCTCACAAGGCCAGGGTGACCGCAGCAGTTACAAAATCTAAGTGGGCATTGGGTGGTGGGAATGGCAAGAGCCTGGGTACCCAGAGAACCTCATCCCGCAGATGAGAATACTGGCATGGGGACTTTCCTGGTGGTCCTGTGGTTAAGACTGAGCATCCACTGCAAGGAGCACAGGTGCGATCCCTGGGGGAGGGAATAAGATAAAACGGACCTTTTCCAGTCCTGTGGCCACTGCTGAGTTTTCCAAATTTGCTGGCATATTTTTCAGTCAGCAAAGTGTAAAACCTGGGTGTTTTATGGCAGTTTTCATGGTACACATTGTATGCAATGTAAACTTGAGAGAGAAAAATGAGCAAAATCTGTGACTTAGACAAGGCTGGAAAAAATGTTATGTGGAAGAGAGTAACATTTTTTCCCAATAACTATGAACAGACTTTAAAGAGTCTAAAAGAATAAATGACTTCAGCATATAAAATTCTTCTCGTGTGTGCTCAGTTGCCTCAGTAGTATCCAACTCTTCGTGACCCCGTGGACTGTAGTCCGCCAGACTGCTCTGTCCATGGAATTCTCCGGGCAAGAATACTGGAGTGGGTTGCCATTTCCTTCTCCAGGGGAGCTTCCTGACCCAGGGATTGAACCTGGGTCTCCTGAATTGGCAGGTGGATTCGTTCCCACTGAGCCGCCTGGGAAGTCCATAAAATACTTTTATTTCCTCCTAGATATCTCCATATCTTGAAGACAACCATGACATCTCCCGGGACTAAATCATCCTCCCAGGATAGAGCTGGGGACATGGTCTCTTTCCAGACCTGGATTGAACCTGGGTCTCCTGAATTGGCAGGTGGATTCGTTCCCACTGAGCCGCCTGGGAAGTCCATAAAATACTTTTATTTCCTCCTAGATATCTCCATATCTTGAAGACAACCATGACATCTCCCGGGACTAAATCATCCTCCCAGGATAGAGCTGGGGACATGGTCTCTTTCCAGACCGCTGGAGAGTCAGGTCTCCTCAGCTGCATCGGAATTCTGGAAGGGAGTGGAAGGTGAAAGCCAAATCCTGCCCTGAAGGTCTGGGTCACCTCAGATTCTTCGCCCAGACCCTCTTTCACTGGCACAAGCCTCTAGCTGGCCATTAATTTAAATATACATTTTCCAGGGACTTTCCTGGTCCAGGGGCTAAGGCTCCGTGTTCCCAATGCAGGGGGAGCAGGTTCGATCCCTGGTCAAGGAACTAGATCCCACATGCCTTGACTAAAACCTAGGTTGGCTGCGCTGGGTTTTAGTCAAGATATGCATTTTATATATGCATTTTTCCAATGTAAAAAGCCTGTACTGTCCATACGCTAAAGATTCTGGCTGTCTCTTCCGTCCCAACACAAGTTCCTAAGGTGTTGGCCAAGAGAACCCAGGCCACCTCCCTCAGATTTGAGGACAGTGTGACCCACAGCTCTGTCCTGACCTCACAAAGATATGCTGGGAGGTCGGCTGCTGTAAAGTGTTGAATCCTAGCAAGAGGATTTGTTCAAATTTTTTAGACTTTCATATTTATTTAAGAGGAAGTTGTGTTTTTTTTTTTAAAGTTTACTTGTCTGAATTTTCTAATTTTCTATAATACATATATATTGCAACCATAATAGGGAGGCTTCCCTGGTGGCTCAGATGGTAAAGCATCTGCCTGCCATATGGAGGACTGGGATTTGATCCCTGGGTTGGAAAGATCCCTTGGAGAAAGAAATGGCAACCCACTCCAGTATTCTTGCCTGGAAAACTCCATGGACGAAGGAGCCTGGTGGGCTACACAGTCCATGGGGTCGCAATCATAATGATACAAAGTTCATTTTTTAAAAAAAGAAAACTATACCCAAGTCACTGTGGGAGAGTTCGTATCCAATTGGCTTGCCTCTCCTAACCAGATTAATCTGATTAAGACAATAGATGGGGTCAAAGGTGACTTAATATCAGTATGTTACCAACTTCCCTGGTCCTTTTTTTCTTTTTTGCAGTTTTGAATCTCACTTATTTTAGCAATGACAGTATTCTTACACAAGGATAATTTTAATAAAGATCCTTTAATGAGCAGCTCTCACTTATACATATTTATGAATCATCTTTGGTGCTGTAAGAGCCTATAGAAGTAATAACCTCATACAGAGAAATGTAGTTACATTGAAGAAAAAAAGTAAAAAATAAATAAAAAATAAAAAGATCACAGGAAAAGCATCTGGCTCCTGCTTTAACTTTTCCTAAGTTGACCATAAATAAGCTGTCTACAGTAGCTGCCCCTGAGACAGGGGACAACAGAACATAGTCACACATGATGAGCTGGTTTCCAGAGGCGCTCTCTTCCAATCTAGATCTCCTCGTTCATGGTCAGGACACATGGAGATGTGGAAGTCTTTTATTGGCCATGCTAGCCTGCCAGAAGATTTCCATTCCGCATTCTGCTTTATTAACAAAGAATGTGGAAGTGGTTGCAACCACAGTAGAGGAAGGTGAATGCAGAGACAAACATTATTGTGTCCACTTAAAATTTGAGGAAGTGACTCTCAAGGGCAGCACTGGACAATGCACTCGCCCTCCTGTCCATTCTACTGTGACAATCAGACTGTGCCCAGCCCCTCCCCGCTCTGAAAGCTGAAGCTACCATCACATATCCCTCAAGAGATAATTTGCACATTTCTCTTCCCCATCCCCAGCCCCAGCCTTTAAATGTCAGTGCAGTCTCTAAAAACTAAGACAGGTAGATCATGGCATCCAACTTTTGAAAGATTTCAGCCTCTATTCAGTCAGTTCAGTCACTCAGTCATGTCCAACTCTTTGAGACCCCATGGAATGCAGCACGCCAGGCTTCCCTGTCTATCACAACTCACGGAGTTCACTCAAACTCATGCCACACATTGAGTCAGTGATGCCATCCAGCCATCTCTTCCTCTGTAGTCCCCTTCTCCTTCCACCATCAATCTTTCCCAGCACCAGGGTCTTTTCCAATGAGTCAGTTCTTCTCATCAGGTGGCCAAAGTATTGGAGTTTCAGCTTCAATGAATATTCAGAACTGATTTCCTTTAGGATGGACTGGTTGGATCTCCTTGCAGTTCAAGGGACTCTCAAGAATCTTCTCCAACACCACAGTTCAAAGGCATCAATTTTCAGTGCTCAGCTTTCTTTGTTGTCCAATTCTCACACCCATACATGACTACTGGAAAAACTATAGCTTTGACTAGACGGACCTTTGTTGGCAAAGTGATGTCTCTGCTTTTTAATATGCTGTCTAGTTGGTCAGAGCTATTCTTCCAAGGAGTAAGCATCTTTTAATTTCATGGCTGCAGCCACCATCTGCAGTGATTTTGGAGCCCCCCCCCCAAAAAAAAAGCATCTCACTGTTTCCATTGTTTCCCTATCTATTTACCATGAAGTGATGGGACTGGATACCGTATTATTTTTCTGAATGTTGAGTTTTAAGCCAACTTTTTCACTCTCCTCTTTTACTTTCATCAAGAGGCTCCTTAGTTCTTCTTTGCTATCCTCTGTAAGGGTGGTGTCTCTTGATTCCAGCTTGTGCTTCATCCAGCCCAACATTTCACACGATGTACTCTGCATATAAGTTAAATGAGCAGGCTGACAGTATTCAGCCTTGATGTGCTCCTTTCCTAATTTAGAACCAGTCTGATGTATAACTGTTTTAAAACACATCCTTAAGGGACTTTTCTGGTTAAGACTCAGGCTTCTAAAACAGGGGGTGCAGATTCAATCCCTAGTTGGGGAATTAAGATCCCACATGCCATGCAGTGCAACCAAAAGAAAATAAATTAACTAAATAAATGAATATCCTTTACATTTTTCAAAAATGAAAAGGATCTTTAGCTTCTGTTTTTGTTTAGTCATTATGTCCAACTCTTTACAACTCCATGGACTGTAGCCCACCAGGCTCCTCTGTCCATGGAATTTTTCAGGCAAAAATACTGGAGTGGGTTGCCAGTTTTCTTCTCCAGGAAAGCTTCCCAACTCAGGAATCAAACCCCCACCTCTTGTGTCACCTGCATTGCAGGCAGATTCTTTATCACTAAGCCACCTGGGAAGCCTGATCTTTAGCCTAGGTTTAACATTAAATGAGCTCTAATTAGACATAGGGATCATTCCAACCCAGGAATCAAACCCAGGTCTCCCACATTGGAGGCAGAGTGTTTACCAGCTGAGCCACCAAGAAAGCTTAATTAGACATAACCAGACAATATAGTTAATGAGAGTCTGGGATTTCTCAGTCATGCTAATTTGTGATTTTGGTTTTGTTTCTGGAAAGCAAAACAAAATAAAACAATACCATAGGACATAAAGCTCCAACCAGCAATGGTTTAGTGATCTCTGTTTCCTCGATCTACTTTATAAACTTTGAAACAGATGAAAGACAGAAGTGTGTCTGTGAATACAAGAGAATGGATATCCCTTACTAGATTTGGACATTTCCCAGACATTTTAGAGGCATCAACATACCAGAGAAGCTTGTGAAAAACTGGTATTACATCACCTTTGACTCCACTCATTGTATTAATTAGGAGAAGCAAACAAATTGTAAGCAAGCAAGCACCTTCCAAAACAGCATCTACTTTGACATCATTGACTATGCTAAAGCCTTTGACGTGTGGATCACAGCAAACTGTGGAATATTCTTAAAGAGATGGGAATACCAGACCACCTTACCTGCCCCCTGAGAAACCAATATGTAGGACAAGAAGCAACAATTAGAACCAGACACAGAACAACAGACTGGTTCAAAACTGAGAAAGGACTACGTCAAGGCTGTGTACTTACTTACTTGCTTACTTAACTTATATGCAGAGGATATCAGGTGAAATGCTGGGCTGGATGAAGCACAAACTGGAATCAAGATCTCTGGGAGAAATATCAATAACCACAGGTATGCAGATGACACCACTTTAATGGCAGAAAGTGAAGAGGAACTAAGCCTCTTGATGAAGATGAAAGTGAAAAAGCTGGCTTAAAACTCAGCATTCAAAAATCTAAGATCACGACATCCAGTGCCATCACTTCATGGCAAATAGATGGGGAAAATGTGGAAACAGTATCAGATTTCATTTTCTTGGGCTCTAAAATCAATGTAGACGGTGACTGCAGCCATGAAATTAAAAGACATTTGCTCCTTGGAAGAATAGCTATGCCAGACCTAGACAGTGTTTGCCATCACTTCATGGCAAATAGATGGGGAAAATGTGGAAACAGTATCAGATTTCATTTTCTTGGGCTCTAAAATCAATGTAGACGGTGACTGCAGCCATGAAATTAAAAGACATTTGCTCCTTGGAAGAATAGCTATGCCAGACCTAGACAGTGTTTTTAAAAGCAGAGACATCACTTTGCTGACAAAGGTCCATATAGTCAAGGCTATGGTTTTTCCAGTAGTCATGTATGGATGTGAGAGTTGGACCATAAAGAAGGCTGAGCACTGAAGAATTGATGCTTTCAACCTGTGGTGCTGGAGAGGACTCTTGACTGCCCCCTGGACATAAGGAGATCAAACCAGTCAATCCTAAAGGAAATCAACCCTGAATATTGTTTGGAAGATCTGATGCTGAAGTTGAAGCTCCAATACTTTGGCCACCTGATGTGACGAGCTGACTCATTGGGAAAGACCCTGATGCTGGGAAAGACTGAGGGCAAGAGGAGAAGTAGGCAACAGAGAATGAAATGGTTGGATGGCATCACCGACTGGATGGATGCGAGTTTAAGCAGGCTCCAGGAGTTGATGATGGACAGGGAAGCCTGGCATGCGGTAGTCCATTGGGTTGCAAAGAGTTGGAGACGACTTAGTGACAGAACAACAGCAAACAAATTGTGCACCAACCTCTGTGTAATGAACTGTATCCCGATGGCTTGGATATAGTTCTTTTTATAATGAGCTTTGCATTATTACGGTTTTGATATATATGTACTGTAGAAAACTTGAAAATTCCAGAAGCAAACTTAAATATATAACAGTTTTCTTTTCTAACTGCCCCAAAATCACCACTGTTCGGCCTTAGCACATAAGTGTATTTTTTCAAAAAAAGTTATTGATGCCTGGGAACAAGGCCTGAAGCACTGCCACCACTGGTAAATGTGGACCTACTCCAGAGGCAACGGCCCTCCGTTTCTGGGACAACTTTCAGACACACTTCCTTCAGGAACATTTCCTGAGAAGTGCAGTCAAGCTTTAAAAGAGAAAATTTGTGAAGCATGTTCCCCAGAGACATGTCTGAATTAAATTGCCTTTATTCTAAGACGTGTATAGTTTTTTCATTCTAATTCTTTTATATGGGAAGTCATTGTCACCCCTTGAGTCAATCAGCTCAGTATTCAGAGGATTCTGGTCTCTGACCTCATAAAACCTGCCTGTTAGCCTCATGCATCTTTCCCTACTTTTCCATTAACACTTGAACAGAACAAAAAAAAAAAAAAAAAAATCAGATTTTCACTGCCCTACCTCACCTCCCAACATCATAAAAATAATTGTTTCAGGGATCAGATACTGTCATGTATGTGCAAAGGTAATTCAGAATCTTGTACTCGGTCAGAGGGAAATCTAGAGGAACCAACTACAGTTCAGGACTATGAAAAGGCTCAGTAAAAGCATTGACCTGCACTACCCCTTATACATCATGAGGGTCATAGTAGAGTATGGCTTTCCTTACTGAATATGGTCTGGGAATGAGTGTTTTTTGTTTTGTTTTGTTTCAGAAAGCTAACATCTCTTTCCTTTAAGGAGGGAGTTTTTGAAATCTTACCTTAAGACTCTTTTTTGACACATATCTTCCTGAAATGTTATACTCTCCTGATTCAGAAAAGAAAGCAGGTTGTGCATGAGCCTTGCAGCCCTGGGTGACTCGAGGTCATTGTTACGGAACCTCAGTGATGCAGCGATGCCATGGGATGCTGGCGTGGTTCAGCCTTTATTCACCCTCCCGTCCTGAAGCCTGGCTCTGCTGGGAGCCATGACTGGCCCTGACCTGTGCCACCCTGGCAGGGCCTCTACCCACTGTGCAGCCCGTGGCCCCTTACCTTCAGTTTCCTGCCCTCCTCCCTTCCCGTTTCTTCCGCTACTTTGCCTCTCTTCCTTTGTTTTAGGTTTGGCATCTGGAGAGTTTGGCTTTGAAATCAGAACCAGTGCCTACAAGTTAGCTCAACTGTTGCTTTCCTTTGGCTTTGGTTTCCCCTGGAGCCTTTACCTTCCAGTCCCAGAAGCCTTCAAGACCTATCTTGTCACCTTTACTCTTCCTGGCTGTTTTTTATTCATCTTTCTCCCAGGCGGCTCTCTGGACTATTAAGAGTTAGTCAGTTGGTGTGGCTTTTTTTTACCACTTGTCCAGTTGAAAGACCATCCTGCAATCACTTGGGATCCATAAAGTAATCCATGAACCCCTCTGAATGCCATGCCTCTCACACTCCGGTTTAAAGTAGTAAAGTGTAAAACCTCCTTCTGTTATACACCAAAGCTGTACTTTGTGAAACAATAACTTAGTGACTAGTTCAGTTCAGTTCAGTCACTCAGCCGTGTCCGACTTTTTGCAACCCCATGAACTGTAGCATGCCAGGCCTCCCTGTCCATCACCAACTCCCAGAGTTCACTCAAACTCACGTCCATCGAGTCAGTGATGCCATCCAGCCATCTCATCCTCTGTCATCCCCTTCTCCTGCCCCCAGTCCCTCCCAGCATCAGACTCTTTTCCAATGAGTCAACTCTTCCCATGAGGTGGCCAAAGTACTGGAGTTTCAGCTTTAGCATCAGTCCTTCCAAAGAAATCCCAGGGCTGATCTCCTACAGGATGGACTGGTTGGATCTCCTTGCAGTCCAAGGGACTCTCAAGAGCCTTCTCCAACACCACAGTTCAAAAGCACCAATTCTTCGGTGCTCAGCTTTCTTCACAGTCCAACTTTCACATCCATACATGACCACAGGAAAAACCATAGCCTTGACTAGACAGACCTTTGTTGGCAAAGTAATGTCTCTGCTTTTGAATATGCTATCTAGGTTGGTCATAACTTTCCTTCCAAGGAGTAAGCCTCTTTTAATTTCATGGCTGCAATCACCATCTGCAATGATTTTGGAGTCCCCCCAAAATAAAGTCTGACACTGTTTCCACTGTTTCCCCTTCTATTTGCCATGAAGTGATGGGACCAGATGCCATGATCTTCGTTTTCTGAATGTTGAGCTTTAAGCCAACTTTTTCACTCTCCTCTTTCACTTTCCTCAAGAGGCTTTTTAGTTCCTCTTCACTTTCTGCCATAAGGGTGGTGTCATCTGCATATCTGAGGTTATTGATATTTCTCCCGGCAGTCTTGATTCCAGCCTGTGACTAGTAGCAGGACTTAGTAACTTTCGGCAGGCCTTGGCACACATAGAGAATGATAACATTTGCACAGCACATTAGGATAAACTAGCGGAAGAGTGGAGTGTCCAGGGCCAGTCGCCCTGCTGCCCTGAAGGTTGAGGGATTCAGTGTCTACATAAACACCTGTAACCTACTCTTAGTACCCGTTTGGGAAGCCTGATCTAAAGAGCCGTCCTGTTACCAAAGAAGCAGAGCTCACCTGTAGGAATGGAAAAAACTGGCAGCTGTGCTTTGTGTGTCTGTATGTGCTTAGTCGTGTCTGACTCTTAGTGACCCCATGGACTGTGGCCCCCAGGCTCCTCTGTCCTTGGCAGTTTTCAGGCAAGAATACTGGAGTGGGTTGCTGTTTCCTACTCCAGGAGATCTTCCCCACCTGGGATCAAAGCTGCATGCCCTGTGTCTCCTCCATTGGCAGGCGGATTCTTTACCACTGTGCCACCTGTGAAGCCCATAAAGTTGTTGTTTAGTCACTCAGACATGTCCAACTCTTTTGCAACCCCATGGACTATAGCCCGCCAGGCTCCACTGTCCCTGGGATTTCCCAGGCAAGACTCATGGAGTGGGTCACCATTTCCTTCTCCAGGTTTGCAATGAACAAGCAGTAAGTATTAATTCAAAGATAGCTAACATTTATTGACTTTTCACTAGTCTAGAACATGCTATTTTAAATGCTTCGTGTGGCTATCAGGGAAGAAGCTGGGCTTCATGAGAGTGGAGTTATAACCTGTTCTCAGCCTATTTTTGTTCAACCTATGAATTACAATGGTTTTTAAAAGGTTATTAAAGACATACACAAAGAAAAATACACAACAGACATGACTGTAGCTCCAAAGCCTAAAAATTTATTGTCTAGTCCCTATAGAAAGTTTACCAACTTCTCTCAGAGAGGTTGGCAAAGGGTAACAAGCCTCCAAAAGAGATGCCAAGGACATGAGTGAGCAGAAAGAAGACTGGCTCACCACTCCACAGTGGCTGAAAGTCAACAATGAGACTCAGCAGATAAGAACAAGAGTTTTTATTTACAACTCAACAAACAGCAGGAATATCACATGGTGTGTTCCTCTGCCACTAAAGGCCACAGGACACGATGGGTCCAGACGGTGCCAGGGCAGGCAGTTATGCTGCAGCTGAGGAGCCCAGAATCCATGGCTCACCTCTTATAGTGAGCAGTGAGCAAGCCAAGGAGCCAGTAGTTAGATGGTAGTCGTTGTTTAGGCACTAAGTCGTGTCTGACACTTTTGCAGCCCCATGAACTGTAGCCCACCAGGCTCCTCTGTCCATGGGATTTCCCAGGCAAGAACACTGGAGTGGATTACCATTTTCTTCCCCAGGAGATCTTCCTGACCCAGGGATAGAACCCACATTTCCTACCATGGCGTGCATGCTAAGTCGCTCCAGCTGTGTCTGACTCTTGGCAACCCCATGGCCTGTTGCCTGCCAGATTCCTCTGTCAATGGGATTTTCCAGGCAAGAATACAAGAGTGGGTTGCCATTTGCTTCTCTACTCCTACACTGGCAGGCAGATTCTTTACCACTGAGCCACCAGGGAAGCCCCACTCAGATGCTAGTCACCATGTGTCACTTTGACTGACTTAGTTGGCTAGGAGAGTAGCTGCAGAAATGGCTCAGGGTCAAAGGGCCATGAGCACTTGTAGTTTGGCACACACGGGAAAGAAGTATACAGGTGTCTACACCTTTGGCAAGCTGCTTTTCTGACAATGAACTGTCCCTTTCATCCTTACTGTAATCCTGTGAAGGAGACAGAACTCATCCCATTTTGCAGATGAAGAAATTGAGGCTCAGAGAAAAGAAAGTAACAAATGAGCTTGCCCAAGGTCAAAAGTGACTGGCGCAAGGTTGCACAGCTCATAGGTGGTGAGAAGTGATTTAACCCTGACTTAACTCTGATCTGTCCAGATGCAGAGCCCCAACATGCCTCATTTCATTGGGCAGGAAGCCAAGAACCACAAGGCCTAGACTGAAATCACAGACCTGATAAAGTAATTCATTGTTTTGCCTTCTTGCTTTGATACCAATACTGCTGAAATTTGGCATTTTTACAGTGTATGGGGCCAGCAATGCACAACCGATTTGAAGATTTACATATGTTTAGATGCCAGCAAAAGTTTGCCAGAAACTTTCCTGGTAAAAAATGGATTTGGCTAGGCTTTACCTTTCCCGGTTGTTTTGAAAGGTTTCCTTTGAGATGGGAAAGACAAACACAGATTTAATTACCCTTCTCTTGCTAATGTTCAAACTGCCTAATTAGACTAAAAGCATTAATTGCAAATATTACAAACAGCAGCTCACTATAAAATATTCCCTCATAATTTCTCAAGGCCCATCAATTAAACGAAGTCTCAGACATCTTCCTAATCCTTTGCATCATTCTCCCTGCAACTCCACAGGCAAATAATCATTTTACATAGAGCAGAGAAGCAGTTGCAAAGACATGCTGTGTGTGTGTGTGCCTGTGTGTGGAAAAGGAACTCAAACAGCAGAGAAGGTTACTGGAAATGGGAATGTGAGCACATGCGCATGAATTTCAGTGACAGTGCTGGCTCTCATGTGAAGCTAGTGTAAAGAACATGCCTGCCAAAGCAAGAAACTTAAGAAAAGTGGGTTCAATCCCTGGGTCAGGGAGATCCTCTGGAGGGGAGCATGGCAACCCACTCCAGTATTCTTGCCTGGAGAATCCCATGGACAGAGGAGCCTGGTTCCAGGCTCCTCTGTCTATGGGATTTCGCAGGCAAGAATTCTAGAGCGGTTTGCCAATTCCTTCTCCAGGGGATCTTCCTGACCCAGGAATTATACCTGTGTCTTCTGCATTGGCAGATGGATTCTTTACCACTGAGCCACCAGGGAAGCCCTATGAATATAATCATAGGTCCAAATAAATATAGTCTTGACCTTAGCAGAGCTCAGAGAATAATAATAATATAGATCATAGGTGAGCTGTGTCAACATTAGAGGTTAATTTTGGAGTATATCCTTTGGTTAAGAGCAACCTTTGGTAGAGTTGGTAGATTTGGATAGCTATAGACAGGCCACTCTTGGGGATCTGTGTAACTGACAGGCAGGAAAGAAAGAGTTCAAAAAAGAAAAATGAGCTGGATCAAAAGGTAACTCTGACTCCCTTGAAATTTTGCTCAGTTATCTAGTTGCATACATTGTGGTTTTTTGAGCAAATCTCAAATGTAGGGTAATATAAGACTGGGCTTCCCTGGTGGCTCAGATGGTAAAGAACCCACCTGCAATGCGAGTGACCTGGGTTAGATCCCTGGGTTGGAAGATCCCCTGGAGGGGGGCATAGCAACCCACTCCAGTATTCGTGCCTGAAGAATCCCCATGGACAGAGGAACCTGGCTGGCTACATCCTGCCAATGGGGTCACGAAGAGTTGGACATGACTGGGCAACTAAGCACACACATAGGTCTCTAGGGTTTGATGAAAGCCATCAGGAAAACTTGCAGGCTAGAAAGCTTAGTCCACCCCAGCTCAGCCCAACCCCTTTAACCAGTAAATACACATCGTGTCTATTGCATACCAGCACACATAGTTTAAATGTCAGGTGAGATAAGGGAAGAGAAAGAAAGAAAAAGTAACAACGGAAACAATGAACAGAGGGATGAGATAATGACCAGACACGTGCTACTGTGGGGAAATTCATATTCTCTTATGACTCTTCACCTTAATTCTACTCTTCTATATCCTCTTCTCTATTTTAAGAAAAATAGGCATTGCCAATTTCCCTTTTTAGTGATCTAAAAAAAGTATCCTGATGAATATTTTAAAAACGTTATTGCCTAAAGTAGTTGAAATTATTACAGTGCACTTCTAACAATGCTATGGAGATAGAATTCACAAGTGTGTACCTGGAATAAGAAAGCGGGCAATATTTTTCCATCCTCATAGTGACGTGTAATGTATGATGACCCTCAGGACTCCAATATCAATCCATTGTTTTGAAAGAATGAGGGTGCATGTTGAATGATAAGCAAAATAAATTTTATGTGAAATATACTCATATTCCACTTCCCCCACCCAAACCCTATCCGCTCATCCTGGCTTGCTCTCTCTCTCTTCTGAAAGCATCTGTTATTGAAAGAGCTTGCCAAAAATGTCACTGCCAGATTTTGCTGGACATGGGCTCTGATCATTTCCAAATGACAGCAAATCAGCTGTGGGATTTATGCTCTAAGTAATCATTAACCATGGGCCCTGCATTGACTGGGTGGAAAATAGAATGTTCTTAATCTGCCTGATCTGAGAGGTCAAGCTGTGCCACATGCTGCCTGCTCCCAAGGATTCAATACCAACCACAGTGACTGCAACAAAAAGACAGTTTTGCCATGAAAGATAACACATGCCTTTCCCAGTGATTAGAAATGCAAGCACCCATGTGAATATTTTCCACATTAGAATTAAGTTGTCAATATTACTTTTCCATGTACATGAAAATCATGAGAAAAGGCTCAGATATTAATTTCACGAAATAAAAGAAATAAGGGTTAGTCATTAGTCAGCATTAGTCAATACAGAAGTCATAATTTACCTTATGTTACTTCTCTTCTAATTGAATGTCTACTTCTATGATATACTCATATTCTCACAAAGAAAATATTTTCCAAACTCCCCTCAATATGTTCTTCAAACATTTATTAAACTAATGTAATTCAAGATCAGAATTTACCTAAAATTTCTATTTTCACAGCTATCACCAGCAAAATATCTATGTCTAATTCTTTTCTTGAAATTCAGATATTAACCACTGAACCAGTGGTAATGAATTGAGACTTGTGGTTTCCCATCAGTGTGTAAGGAGTTTGGAAGTTGCCGCTCCATCCTAACAAAAAGAAAAAGACCTGAACTGAAAAATCAGCAATTCTTTTTAGATTAATTTGAAAAGGAGATCACAGAGCAAACTGCTGCTACTGCTAAGTCACTTCAGTCATGTCCGACTCTGTGTGACCCCACAGACGGCAGCCCACCAGGCTCCTCCATCCCTGGGATTCTCCAGGCAAGAAAACTGGAGTGGGTTGCCATTTCCTTTTCCAATGCATGAAAGTGAAAAGTGAAAGTGAAGTCGCTCAGTCGTGTCCAACTCTTCGTGACCCCATGGACTGCAGCCTACCAGGCTCCTCTGTCCATGGAATTTTCTAGGCAAGAGTACTGGAGTGGGGTGCCATCGCCTTCTCCAAACTACTGCCCCCCAAATTGGAGAGAGGTCATGGAATATAACTTACCTAAGCAGAAATCTCTATAGGATTGGAGACGCAGGGTGGACAAATCTGACGGTTAGGAACTCCAGTGGGACCCAGTCATAGGAAGTCTACCACATCCTCACACTGAATAACAGAGAAAACTCCCCTCATGGTCCAGCAGAGGGAGGGGAAAGAGAACCACTCTGAAATACACCAGAGCATTTTGTTCTTCTTAGTAAGAGCTGCCCTTAGGAGAAAGGTTTTACCAAAGCCTAACCTGATGAGGTTTTATTAGAGCCTACTGCAGTCCCCTCTATCCATACTGTCCCACCTAAAGTAGGGAAAAACCTGAGAAGCGCTGGTGAAGTTCACGGTCCAGGGTCAGGCTTGTCAAAAGACAAACCTATCATAGGACTAGAACATGCTTCCCCTTCCACAAACCTTACCACACATTGCTAAGGGCCTAGTTACCACAGTCTCATCCATTTTATTGTGTCCATCTTTCATCAGAAAATTACAAGGCGCAATAAAAAGCAACAACGCTGCTTGAAGAGACTAAACAAGCATCAGAATCAGGATCAAGTATGCCAGGAATATTTGAATTATTATACTAAAATGGTTTCAAGCTATGGTGAATCAGCTAAGGGCTTTTATGGGAAAAAAATAGACAACATGCAAGAATAGATAGATAATGTAAGTGAAGAGATGGACATTCTATGAAAGAATCAAAAAGAAGTGCTAAAAATTGGAAACACTATTTGTAACAAAAAATGAGCAATACCTTTGATGAATTCTTTAGCAGACTGGACAAGGCTGAGGAAAGAATCTCTAAGCTTGGGGATCTGACATAGTAACTCCCCATACTGGAAATCAAAGAGAAAAAAGACTGAAAAAGGCAACAGAATATCCAAGAACTGTGAGACTCTTGCAAAGGGCTTAATATATGTGTATTGGAGTAACAAGAAAAGAAAGAAAGGAACAGAATAGTATTTGAAGGCATAATAACTGAGAATTTCCTCAAATTAATTTCAGACACCAAATCATAGATCCAAGAAGCTCAGAGAATACTGAGAAGAATGAAGGGCTTAAAAAATAACAACAAAACCCTACACCAAGACATTTCACCTTCAGACTTCAGAAAATCAAAAAGGAAAAAATCTTGAGAGAAGCCAGAGGAAGAAAAATATCTATAGAGGAGCAAAGATCAGAATTACATCTGAAGAAACAATGCAAGCAAGAAGAAAATAGCACGAAGCATTCAAAGTGTTGGGAAAAAAAGAATACCAACACAGAATTTTGTACCCTATGCAATTAATCTTCAAAGTGAGTGAAGCCGCTCTGTCGTGTCCAACTCTTTGCAACCCCGTGGACTGTAGCCTACCGGGCTCCTCTGTCCATGGCATTTTCCAGGCAAGAGTACTGGAATGGGTTGCCATTTCCTTCTCCAGGGGATCTTCCCAACCCAGGGATCAAATCCGGGTCTCCTGTATTGTAGGCAGATGCTTTACCATCTGAGCCACCAGGGAAGTCATCTTAACCTCAACCTTCAAAAGTGAAGGAGAAAGAAGAATTTTCTCCAACAATAAAAAACTGAGACAATTGACAGAGGGGCCTGGTGGGCTACGGGCTGTGGGTTGCAGAGTCACACATGACTGAGTATGCAGCTCATATTGCTGATAGATCTAGCTTGCAATAAAATCTTAAAGACGTCTTCAAGAGAACGAAGAAATGGAGTAGCCCTCATAGTCAACAAAAGAGTCCAAAATACTGTACTTGGGTGCAATCCCAAAAGTGACAGAATTGATCATTGTTTGTTTCCAAGGCAAGCAATTCAATATCACTGTAATCCAAGTCTATGCCCCAACCACTAATGCTGAAGAATCTGAAGTTGAATGGCTCTATTAAGAACTACAAGACCTTCTAGAACTAACACCCCCAAAAGGATGTCCTTTGCATCATAGAGGACTGGAATGCCAAAGTATGAAATCAAGAGATACCTGGAGTAACAGGCAAGTTTGGGCTTGGAGTACAAAATGAAGCAGGGAAAAAGCTAACAGAGTTTGCCAAGAGAACACACTGGTCATAGCAAACACCCTCTTCCAACAACACAAGAGAACACTCTACACATGGACATCACCAGATGGTCAACACCGAAATCAGATTATGATTATATTCTTTGTAGCCGAAGATGGAGAACTCTATATGGTCAGCAAAAACTGACTAGGAGGTTGACTATGGCTCAGATCATGAAGTCCTCGTTACCAAATTTAGAGTTAAATTGAAGAAAGTGGGGAAAGCTACTAGACCATTCAGGTGTGACCTAAATCAAATCCCTTATTATTATACAGTGGAAGTGAGAAACAGATTCAAGGGACTAGACCTGATAGAGTGCCTGAAGAACTGCAGGCAGAGGTTTGTAACACTGTGCAGAATTTGTTGTTTGCTTGTTCAGTCGTGTCTGACTCTTTGAGACCCATGGATTGCAGAACTCCAGGCTTTCCTGTCCTTCACCATCTCCAGGAGCTTGCTCAAACTTGTTTCTGTTGAGTCAGTCATGCCATCCAACCATCTCATCTCATCCTCTGTCATCCCCTTCTCCTCCTGCCTTCACTCTTTCCAAGCATCACATCCATATATGACTACCAGCAAAACCTAGCTTTGATTATACTATCGTCAAAGTAATGTCTCTGCTTTTTAATACACTGTATAGGTTTGTCATAGCTTTTCTTCCAAGGAGCAAGCGTCTTTTAATTCCATTACTTTAGGTCCTTTCAAAACCATGTTAAATACTGAGCATTTGATGATTTGCTATTTCACCCATTAGCAAGCTTTTCATGGGGGAAACCAATAAATAATACAAAGATGAAGCAACAGAGAGCATCACTTTAGCACCAAATTATAGCACTTAAAGATTATCTTTTCCTTGGTCTTATCCTACTGTGATTCACTAATATTTTTATGTATGCAACAGTAGCGGGAGTTGGTGATGGACAGGGAGGCCTGGCGTGCTGCAATTCATGGGGTCACAAAGAGTTGGACACGACTGAGCGACTGAACTGAACTGAACAGTAGCTCTTTAGACAAAACATTCCAGATACCAGCTTTCAATAGAAGTGACTGTGCAAAGTCATATAAAATCCAAATTATAAAGGATTTATAAACTTCTCTTCAGTTCAAATAAATGTATTTTTAATTAATTGCTCTTTTATGACTAGCATCATTTCTATTAAATAGCTAAATGTTGGCGATTTGTACCCCCTCCATTAAGAAGAAAAGCATCGAGCATTTCTGATTAAATTCTTGCCTCTGTTATCACTGCCACTTCTTCAATGAGTTGAAATTGAACATTTGGGAAATTGGATCTGATTTGGTGATCCAGAGAAGGAGAAGTCACATCTTATCTAAGCCACTCCAAAGTAACAATAGTGGACAATATTGACAAATCACTTGAAGCCAGAAGTTCTTTTACATGATTAACTCAACAAACTATACAGATAGTTTTTATTATCATCTCCATTTTGTAGATGAGGAAACTGAGGCAAAGAGATGCTAACAAAATTGCTCACAGTTGCATAGATATTAATTATGGGGCCTGGTTTAAGAACTGATCAGTTTAGCTTCACATTCTATACTCTTAACCTCTGCTCTTAGAACCCTACTGAAAGATGAGCATATGGGTATGAAGCTCCTGGTAGTTTGTGTGTGTGTGTGTGCGCTAGTATCTGAGAGAAAAAGAGAGAGAGAGAGAGAGAGAGAGAGAGAGAGAGAAACAAACACTGAAGGAAACAGTGAAGAATCAGAATTTTATGCAATTATTTAAAAAGGAAAGGAAGGGTAAATCTAATGTACTTGAGATGGTGGGCCACACACCTAGACCTGTGATCTCAAATATTTTCTGGATATGATCAATTAGTTCAGTTCAGTTGCTCAGTCATGTCCAAATCTTTGTGACCCAATGAATTGCAGCACGCCAGGCCTCCCTGTCCATCACCATCTCCCAGAGGTCACTCAAACTCATGTCCATTGAGTCAGTGATGCCATCCAGCCATCTCATCCTCTGTCATCCCCTTTTCCTCCTGCCACCAATCCCTCCCAGCATCAGAATCTTTTCCAATGAGTCAACTCTTCGCATAAGGTGGCCAAAGTACTGGAGTTTCAGCTTTAGCATCATTCCTTCCAAAGAACACCCAGGGCTGATCTCTTTCAAAATGGACTAGTTGGATCTCCTTGCAGTCCAAAGGACTCTCAAGAGTCTTCTCCAACAAGACAGTTCAAAAGCATCAATTCTTCGGTGCTCAGCTTTCTTCACAGTCCAACTTTCACATCCATACATGACCAATGGGAAAAACCATAGCCTTGACTAGACGGACCTTTGTTGGCAAAGTAATGTCTCTGCTTTTGAATATGCTATCTAGGTTGGTCATAACTTTCCTTCCAAGGAGTAAGCGTCTTTTAATTTCATGGCTGCAGTCACCAGCTGCAGTGGTTTTGGAGCCCAAAAAGATAAAGTCTGAAACTGTTTCCACTGTTTCCCCATCTNCGTGCTGCGATTCATGGGGTCGCAAAGAGTCAGACACGACTGAGCGACTGAACTGAACTGAACTGAAAACCTTAATCATTTTAAGTTATACAGTTCAGTGGTAGTAAGTATATTTGCAACGTTGTACAATCTTCAGCAATATCTACTTCCAGAACTTTTTATCATCCAAAAAGAAAACCCTACACCCATTAAGCAGTTGCTCCTCGCTTCCCCCTCTTCTCTCAGCCCAATATGCTGCATAGTTCATATAAGTAGGATCATACAATATGTGGCCTTTGGTGTCTGGCTTCTTTCACATGCATAATGTGACAACATGTATCAGAACTTCATTTCTTTTCATGGCTGAATAATATTTCACTGTATGGACACACCACTTTTGTTTATTCATCAGATGATGGACATTTAAGTTGCTTCCACCTTTGGCTATTGTGAATAGTGCTGCAGTGAAAATTCATTTATATGAATTTTTATTTTAACACCTGTGTTTCAGTTTTTTGGGGTATGTACCTAGGAATAGTATTGCAAAGTTATATGGTAATTACATGCTTAACTTACTGAGGAACTGCCAAACTGTTTTCCAAAGTGTCTGCACCACTTTTCATTCTCATTAGCAATGTATGAGAGCTCCATTTTCTTCCACATCCTTGCTAACACTTGTTATTTTTCATTTTGTAGAAAGTGATCTTACTTTAAAGAAGTAAGTCTAATCCGGCTGTGATGGGTCTGTGTTGCTGCAGGGCTTTTCTCCAGTTATTGCGGTGGCTTCTCTAGCTGTGGAGCACAGGCCCTAGGGCACGCGGGCTTCAGTACTTGTGGCATGTGGGCTCAGTAGTTGCATTGCCCAGGCTCGAGAGCACAGGCTTCATATTTGCAGTGCACGGGCTTCGTTGCTCTGTGGCATGGATCCAACCCGTGTCCACCACATTGGCAGGTGGATTTTTTAACCTTTTTAACTTTGACTATACAGAATTTTGTTGGCAAAGTGATGACTCTGCTTTTTAATACACTGTCTAGGTTTGTCATAGCTTTTCTTACAAGGAGCAAGCGTCTTTTAATTCATGGCTACATTCACCATCTGCAGTGATTTTGGAGCCCAAGAAAATAAAATCTGCCACTGTTTCCACTTGTCCTCATCTATTTGCCATGAAGGGATGGGAGTGGATGCCATGATTTTAGTTTATTGAATATTGAGGGTTTTTTTTTCAATGGTTTAAAAATTATCTATTTGGCTGTACCGGGTCTTTTTAAAAATTAACTTATTTTAACTGGAGGCGAATTACTTTATAATATTGTGGTGGTTTTTACCATACATTGACATGAATCAGCCACAGGTGTACGTGTGTCCCTCCATCCTGAACCCCCCTCCCACCTCCCTCCCCACCAGATGTGTATAAGAGACAGGTAGAAGGTTAAGGATGTGGAAGCAGGACTCCTGGTTGTAATTTTATTAGCTTGTATACAACAGTAATGTAACTTTTTTGACTTTTGAACATTCTATGCAAATCCTGAACTGGAATTAAGCAAAACAATNCCCACCTCCCTCCCCACCCCAGCCCTCTGGGTTGTCCTAGAGCACCAGCTTCGGATGCCCTGCTTCATGCATCAAACTTGCACTGGTCATCTGTTTTACATGTGGTAATATACATGTTCAATGCTATTTTCTCATCTGTTTGCCATGAAGGTGATGGGACCAGATGCATGATCTTAGTTTACTGAATGTTGAGTTCTAAGCCAGCTTTTTCACTCCTCTCTTTGCTTCTTCAAGAGGCTCTTTACATCCTCTTCACTTTCTGCAATTAGAGTGGCATCATCTGCATATTTGAGGTTGTTTATACTTCTCCCAGCAATCTTGATTCCAGCTTGTGATTCATCCAGCCCAGCATTTCGCATGATGTACTCTGCACAGAAGTTAAATATGCAGTAGTATCACTTTGCATGCTTGTGCTAAGTTGCTTCAGTCGTGTCTGACTCTGTGTCAGACTATGGACTACAGCCCCCCAGGCTCCTCTGTCCATGAGCTTCACCAGACAAGAGTACTAAAGTGACTACAGCCTTCCAGACTCCTGTGTCCATGAGATTCTCCAGGCAAGAATACTGGAGTGGATTGTCATGCCCTCCTCCAAGGGATCTTCCTGACCCAGGGATTGAACCTGCATTGGCAAGTGGGTTCTTTACCGCTATCACCACCTGGTTAACCAGGGCTAAAAACTAGTATTTCTGCAACTACATCTTCTATCAGCAATTGCCACCCATCAGAGTCAAAAGCAGGAAGCGTCTCTCTTTCTCCACCTTCTGTTCTCCTGTCACTGCCTCTTATTTGCAGACCTGAACAGCAAGCTAAGTTAGCAAAAGAGCCTGGGAAATGCACAGAGCGAAGTCTAGAATGGCAGAGTAGAGTTGAAGGGCAAGGAGTAAACTACTGGCACAGGTCCAGGAAAATAGGAGAAAAAGGAGAAAACTAGAGAGTGGGAAATTCTACTTTCTCTATTCCACCCTTAAAAGCTGGAGTATCTAGAAACTTTGAATAAAAAATTGACCTAATAGTATGGTAGTTAAGAGACTGGACTCTGAGGCTAGATGGCCTAGTTTAGAATCTAGACTCTGCCACACTCTAGGTGAGTGGCTTTGGGCAAATTGTTTAATCTCTCTGTGTCTCAGTTTCCTTATATGTAAAATAGGGATAATAATATCACCTTCCTTTTAGGGCTATTGTTAAGAATTATGTGAATTAATACATTTAAAGCACTTAGAACAGTGCTTAGTATATAATGGTCACTTGATGAATGTTAACCATTATTATTTCTTCCCCCAGTTTACCACCATTAAGTACTATGGAGAAAGCAGTAAGCTTTCATTTTTCCTATATCCTGTTGGTTTTCAAGGAAATATTTTGCTTAACATGATAATAATTGATGAGCTTAGAATCCTTACCCAGCAATTTTTCTTTGAAGTGAGAATCTTTAGTCAAGAAGATTTGCAGGGAGGAGTTGTGAGATAGATAAAATAGTTAAATTTGTTCCTGCTAATGGTTGACATTGATATATATTGTCAGAAAAACATATACAGTGAAAGTAAAACTGAAAATCCAGTTAATAGCTACTAAGATAAAAAGGAAAGAGAAGTGTTGGGAAAGAAATGGGATGAGATGTCAGTAGCCCACGCTTTTAAGTATCTTTCTATTGCAAACAGAAAAGGGATTTTCTCCTAGAGACTAAGTGTAGAGATAAAGATGTCTATGGGATCCATGGGCTTCCCTGGTGGCTCAGATGGTAAAGAATCTGTAAGCAATTCAGGAGACCTGGGTTCAGTCTCTGGGTCAGGAAGATACCCTGGAGAAGGGAATGGCAACCCACTCCAGTATTCTTGCCTGGAAAATTCCATGGACAGAGGAGCCTGGCGGGCTACAGTCCACGGGGTCATGAAGAGTTGGACACGAGTGAGAGCCTAACACTGTCTTATTCTGTTACTCTGATGATTCATTTCCACAGCACATATACATAGTATAGCAGAGTGGTTTTGGAATCATACAGGCTTGAGTTTGAGTCCCAGATGTATGCCCTTGTGCAAGTTACTATCAATTTGTGTCTCCTTTCTCTTATTTGTAAAATGAAGAAAATAAGACTACCTAATTCATTCACTCACTTAAAAGATATTTGTTGTGTAACTACTATTTGACAGCTTTTCTACTAGATCCATAGGGTTGTGGCATTACTGAAAGATCATAAACAAATATAATGTACTCAGCACAATATAAATATTTCATCAATGTGAGTTATTGTTATAAGGTAGAGCCTCAGTGAAAGTTGAATTCCAGGGCTAAGACTTCCAAACCAACATGTCCAAAATCAAAGTCACAATTCCCTCATGATATGCCTTTTAATTATCCCCTACTCCAAACAAACATAAATAAACAAACTCTGGTTTTTTTTTTCCTGGGTTCCCTTTATCTGTTAACATCTAAGGAGTCATCCAGATTAGACATGTTCATCACATTTGGTTTTTCTCTGTCTCCCCCACATTGAACTGGTCACTAGATAGTGGAACACCAGCTCACACTGGCCCAAGAGAGCTGACTGAGCACACGTCTTCCCAACTTCACATCCAGTGATATCTAGTGGATAACTTAAAAGCACCCTGATAAAGTATTTACATCTTGGAAATCAATGAACACTATAAATCAGGGCTTTTTCCCCCTTTTCTTTTCTGAGCCAGTTGTTTACCAGCACATGACTGCTTCTTAGTGCATCCAAATCTGCCACCTTGAGTTCCCACTCCCACTACCCTAGACATGGCTCTCATTTCTTATCCAGCCCTTTGCCTAAAGCCTCCTCAATGGTCTCTTTACCTCTGCCTATCAAGCTTCAGTACTCCCACAGATCTCTCT
Source organism: Oreotragus oreotragus (assembly GCA_006410675.1). NCBI lineage: Eukaryota > Metazoa > Chordata > Mammalia > Artiodactyla > Bovidae > Oreotragus > Oreotragus oreotragus. The sequence goes on along the minus strand of SJYX01023573.1, from coordinate 39,588 downwards.
TTGTAAATGTGAGCTGGATTGTGTTTCATCTGCTTAGAACACCTCATGGCCTAGAGGAGTAAATCCACCTGCTGAACCTGGCATTCAGTGCCCTGCATGTTCTGCCCACCCTACAGTGGTCCAGCCTCTCAGGCATCAGTCTCCCTTCACTGATACCTTCCAATGCGTTCCACTCAGCTATTCATTTTCTTTCTTTCTTTAAAAATTTTATTTGTGTATTTATTTGACTGCACTGGGTACATAGGATCTTCGATCTTCATTTCAGCATGCGAACACTTAGTTGTGGCATGTGGGATCTAGTTCTCCTACCAAGAGTCGTACCCCAGCCCCCTGCATTGGGAGCGTGGAGTGTTAGCCACTGGACCGCCAGGGAAGTCCCTATCCACTTTCTTGAATCCACCATGCACTTACAAAGCCCTGCACCTTTGCTCATGTTGCTCTCAGCCTGGACTGCCCTTCCCTGCCTGGTGACCAGTTTAAGTATCAGTCCCTGTTGGAAGTCTCACAGACTCTTTCCCCTTGCAGTCAAAGTTAATTTCTTAGTGACTGTGCTGTCAGGCTGAGCTTCCCCAAGGGGAGGAAGCAGCGATGAAAGGTGTAGTAATAGCAGTAGCAGCATGCTTTCAATAACCAGAGATCTTTTGGATAGCTTTGCCCTTGCTAGGTTTGAACATAAAAAAGGACTATACACAGCATGGGTGCTAAAGGTGGCTCATCTCTGTGGGGGTCAGGAAATATACCCAGAGATTCATGTGGCTGGAAGGGGCTATCTCTGCTTTCAGCAGAACTGCACCTAAGCCACCTTAGACGAGCAAAGAAGAACTTTTTGAGAATGTCTTATAGAAGAGAAAAAATAATCCTAACAAATTGCTTGCTTTGTCTAGTACCTCCCTCTCACTGTGAGCTTTGTTACCCTAAGTGGGAGGTGCAAGGAATTGGGACACAGGAATCCAGAAAGTGTACCAGTGCATGGGTTGGTAGCTCATTGGAGCTTCAGGTTCATTCTGCTCAGTCTGCCATTGCCGTGATTTCCTCACAGTTAGATTGTTCACAAATGGTTGTTCACCTGCCCACTGTTCCTGAGGTTCAGCCCATCAGGAGTGAAAAACAAAAATGGGGCCTTCAAATGGCAAAGGAACTTGAGAGAAAACAGCAGAGTTGGTACTGGAATGCCCAGTGATATTAACTCACTGTGTGAATGCCCTTGAGTCTCTCCAGTCCTTCCCTGGAAAACCAGAGACATTGCACTGGGTTGGTTGTTGTTTAAAGACTATGGAATACAAGTCCAGTGAGAGAGTGGTGCAGCAGAGAACATAAACATAGAATTTTATACAGTGCTGGCAGCAATCCTATAACAAACAGAAGTGCCCACAAATGATTTTTTGTCACTTTGTGAATTGAGTTCAAGAGGTTCTGACTCTAAGCGCTGTATGTAAAATTAAAGCAGTTAGTGCAGCTGTTACTATTGTACTCTCCAGTCTGGAATTAAGTTACAGGCGGAAAATATAGACTATTTTTCCCCAGTTCAGTTTAATCACTGTTTGGAAGCAGGAAGCTCATTGTTGCTTCTTTGGGGTCCCTTGCAATGCTCAGCACTACTCTGCACACACGAGAGACTCGATAAACGTGAAAGCCAGGAATGGGGTTTAAAGATTCCTGCTTGGGACTTCCCTAGTGGTCAAGTGGTTAAGAATCTGCCTGCAAATGCAGGGGACATGAGCTTGATCCCTGGTCTGGGAAGATTCCACATGCCACAGTGTACCACAACTACTAAAGCCTGCATGCCATATAGTCAAAGCTATGGTTTTTCCAGTAGTCATGTACAGATGATGTGAGAGTTGGACCATAAAAAAGGTTGTGTGCCGAAGAATTGATGCTTTTGAACTGTGGTGCTGGAGAATACTCTTGAGAGTCCCATGGACAGTAAGGAGATCCAACCAGTTAATCCTAAAGGAAATCAACCACGACTATTCATTGGAAGGACTGATGCTGAAACTGAAGCTCCAATACTTTAACCACCTGATGCGAAGAGCCAACTCATTGGAAAAGACCTTTATGTTGCCAAAGATTGAAGGCAAAAGAAGAAGGGGGCAGCAGAGAATGAGATGGTTAGATAGCATCGCTGACTCAAAGGACAAGAGTCTGAACAAACTCTGGGAGATAGGGAAGGACAGGGAAGCCTGGCATGCTGTAGTCCATAACAAGAGAAACCACCCCTATGAGAAGCCTGTGCATTGCAACTAGAGTAGCTGCTGCTTGCCTCCACCAGAGAAAACCCAAGCACAGCAGTGAAGATACAGAGCAGCCAAAACTAAATAAAGAAACTAATTACAAAGATTCCTGCATGACAGAAATCAGCGTGGTCAAAATAGTATTCTCACTTTCACTCCCCACCCTCAAGTTTCTTTTGAGCTTTGTCCCAGCAAAAGACCCCTTCAAGATAGTCCTAAATCAGACCTCTCAGTTAGCTCATCAACTGGATCTTCTCTTCTGCATATGTGTCTTTTCTTGGGGTCAGTTGGGGTACCCCAACTCACAGGACTAATTCCAGGAAAAGTGCTGTGGGGAGGAAGTTAAAATAACATTAGGTTCCAGACTTTGCACCTAACGATCACCTCCCTAAACTTTCATTGTCCTCTGTCGTGTGATGGAAAATGGGACTAGGAGGGGCTCAGCTGTGTTAGCAGGAATCATTTACCCTAGAACAGAATGTATTGATATGCAATAATTTCCTCCTTGGTGCTTGTCTTCTCGTGAAACTTCTGTAGTGCAGCAAGTGGTTCCCAAGTATGGTTTCTACTTTACTTCCTCCAATCATGGCACTTTCCTACCACTCTTCTCAGCACATTGACTCTTCCCCAGGACAGTTCTAGCAATGGGCCCGTGAAACTCTCTTCTCAGCACATTGACTCTTCCCCAGGACAGTTCTAGCAATGGGCCCATGAAACTGGCTTAAGGTCTGTCAAATTTTACTCCCATCCATGACTCCCTGACAGGTTTGCTCTGATTCTGTGTGAATAGCAATATTAGATAGTGTTTATTGAAAATTTCTTACAGACCAAGCAATGCACTAGCCACTTTAGATATGAATCTCATATGGATATGGCCGCATGTCTACGCTTATGACATGAGTAACTTTATTATTTTCATTTTAGCAAGAGAGAAACTAAATTCAGTAAGCAGGCATTAGAGTCAGGATTTGAGCACAGGCAGTTGACTTTCAGAACCTGTGCTGATGACCCGTATGTTATTACCACTCTGAAGTATTCAAATTAGTAAGTACTCAATAAATATTTGAATAAACAGAGCAACGATGAGAGGTCTTTATTTTCCAAAGGACTTCCTCCAAGGCCTCCCTCGAGCAGAGTCCCATGTTTTTACAACACCCTGACCCACTGCTCTGAGCAGGGTTTAGACAGATGGTTGTGGGCAATTAGGTTGTGCTTGACTTTTTTGAGCACAATTGAGTCCCACTTCAGAAAAGGAGAGAGCAGTTCCAAAGTGAAATTGTCTTCTCTGGTCTGTGAATATGAATTCACTGTGCTCAGGCAGCCAGCTTACTCTTAACTACTCTCAGGAGAAAGAGAGTCTTTCTCTTAAGAAAGTCTCAAGACCTAGGGAATAGGTATCCCAAACCCACAACCTCAATAGCTGCAGTTTTCTCATGGGTAGAGGTGGGCATAAAACAGGGAGGATACACAGAACGTCAGTCTGATAACATGATTTCTTTTAAATTATTGGGTCACAATCTTCATATGCCTCAGCCTCTCCCTGATGAAATGGGAGCAGTCTCTTGGGCTTGCTTTCTATTTCCAAAGCAAAATTCAGAATCAAAGTGCTTCTAAGACTGCAAGACTCTCTGAAGGCTTAGCTGATTGCAAGCATTATCTCCAGAAGTTAGGGTGTACTGATGCAAAGAGGTATAATGGGAACAATTCAGGTAAAATGGTAGATTGGGGAGAGGGCAATGAACTGCTGGAATAGGATTTGTTTGTTGTTGCTGAGAAGGTTGCAATGGGACATTATCATTTATAACACACTTAAGAATTACAAAGTACTTTACAAGCATTCTTCAGTGCAGTCCTACAAATTGATGTAAGACTGAAAATAATGAGGGCAAATCTGAAAGAGCCAGCCAGTGGGTAATAGGTATGATTGGTAATTGAAATGAGATAATGACAAACATACCTCTCAGGCCCAGTACAGTATATCTCTAAAAGCCTTGTTCCTTTCCTTTGTAACTGTTTCCAAGAAGACTCTGGATTCACACTGTGACTGGGTAGGAGTGGAGAGTTAGGCTTCTCTGGTGATTTTGGGGTTGCTTAGCATTGCATTTTGAGAGAACTGCATCTGGTTTGCTCTGATCCCCCTCTGTGCTCCCATTGCCTTATTATAGCACTTCCCTCCTTGTACTTTGTTTTGTAGTTGGTTGAGTAGGAGACTGACTCCTCTATTAAACAGGAAGTGTGGCTTAGTCATCTTTGTGTCTTAGTTTGGTGTTGGAAATGTTTTACCTGGCAGGCCCTCGCTTATGTGCCCTCCAACCCCAGAAACCAAATCAATTCTAGTTGATCTCAGTACTGGATGCTCTAAAAATGGGCAGATCAAGCATATGCTTAGGAAACCAGCTAAATAGAAGCACTAAAGGTTTTTTTTTTTTTTAAGAACTGGATATTTGATATTTCAAAAAAGGATTGGCACAAGGAAATGTAGCTTCATACTTTCTAGGATGCTGCTGCTTAGTTGTTTCAGTCATGTCTGACTCTGTGCAACCCTATGGACAGCCGCCTGCCAGACGTCTTTGTCCATGGGATTCTCTAGGCAGGAGTATTAGAGTGGGTTGCCGTGCTCTCCTCCAGGGGACCTTCCCGACCCAGGGATCAAACCTGGGTCTCCTGCACTGCAGGCAGATTCTTTACCACTGAGCCTCTAGGGAAGCCCACTCTCTAGGATCAGTCAGTTCAGTTCAGTTGCTCAGTCATGTCTGACTCTTTGCGACCCCATGAATCGCAGCACACCAGGCCTCCTTGTCCATCACCAACTCCCGGAGTTCACTCAGACTCACATCCATCGAGTCAGTGATGCCATCCAGCCATCTCATCCTCTGTCATCCCCTTCACCTATTGCCCCCTAATCACTCCCAGCATCAGAGTCTTTTCCAGTGAGTCAACTCTTCACATGAGGTGGCCAAAGTGCTGGAGTTTCAGCTTTAGCATCATTCCTTAGGTCATTATATAGGTTCAGTGACATCATCAAGGACTGGTGTTTCAGGTTCAGCATCATTCCTTCCAAAGAACACCCAGGGCTGATCTCCTTTAGGACAGACTGGTTGGATCTCCTTGCAGTCCAAGGGACTCTCAAGAGTATTCTCCAACACCACAGTTCAAAAGCATCAGTTCTTTGGGGTTCAGCTTTCTTCACAGTCCAACTCTCACATCCATACATGACCACAGGAAAAACCATAGCCTTGACTAGACGGACCTTTGTTGGCAAAGTAATGTCTCTGCTTTTGAATATGCTATCTAGGTTGGTCATAACTTTCCTTCCAAGGAGTAAGCCTGTCTCTTATACACATCTAGATGTGTATAAGAGACAGAGGGACAACAGAGGATAAGATGGTTGGATGGCATCACTGACTC
>SJYX01023573.1:5685-33681 GCA_006410675.1 Oreotragus oreotragus | reverse complement strand
CTTTAAGCCAACTTCTTCTTTCTCCTCTTTCACTTTCATCAAGAAGTTTTTTAGTTCCTCTTCACTTTCTGCCATAAGGGTGGTGTCATCTGCATATCTGAGGTTATTGATATTTCTCCTGGCAATCTTGATCCCAGCTTGTGCTTCTTCCAGCCCAGCATTTCTCATATGTACTCTGCATATAAGTTAAACAAGCAGGGTGACAATATATAGCCTTGACGTACTCCTTTTCCTATTTGGAACCAGTCTGTTGTTCCATGTCCAGTTCTAACTGTTGCTTCCTGACCTGCATACAGATTTCTCAAGAGGCAGGTTAGGTGGTCTGGTATTCCCATCTCTTTCAGAATTTTCCACAGTTTATTGTGATCCACACTATTCTATACCATACACTTAAACCTCTACTATCCTTTTTTGGCCCACAAAAGACAAAATAAATCAGCAAAAGCAATGCAAATCATGTATAAAATTGTCACTACTGTAGATTGCAAACCAAAAATACTGGGAATACTTCAACATTGTGAAGATGACTTCATAGGGTCTCTTGTTTCCTGGTGTTCAGCTACTTGGGCACACTATCCAAAGTAGTTCTCTTAAATGTGAATAAATACATCATCACAAGCCAAAGCAGGGTTTACATGAAATCTCTTGCAAATTTAGATCTCTGTAAACCAAAAGGGCACACACAGGTATCACTATAATGGGAAATAAGGTTAGAACAGAATAAGTAAGATCGAGTTAGGAAACAGGTTTAATCATGAGATTAGGGATTTGGCAGTACTCTTGCCTGGAAAATCCCTTGGACGGAGGAGCTTGGTAGGCTGCAGTCCAAGGGGTCGCTAAGAGTCAGGCACAACTGAGCAACTTCACTTTCACTTTTTACTTTCATGCACTGGAGAAGGAAATGGCAACTCACTCCAGTATTCTTGCCTGGAGAATCCCAGGGACGGGGGAGCCTGGTGGGCTGCCGTCTATGGGGTCGCACAGAGTCGGACACGACTGAAGCAACTTAGCAGCAGCAGCAGGGAGATTTATAAAATCTGGAAATGGGGGGTGACATGGTGAAAAATGTCTTAAAGATTAACTTAAAAGTCATGTACAGAGTAGAATTAGGTAAGGGAAGAACAGGATGGGAAGCCTATTTTAGAGCCGTTTTGGAGTGACATTGCAAACAAAGGAAATGACAATAGAGTACCAAACACATTAACAATAATAATAATAATAATTAACGTTTATTGAGTGCTTCATATGTTCCCAGCACCATTCTAAATCCTTACGTGTATTAACGTGTATGCATTTAATGTTTATTTACTATGGAATATATACTATAATAATATTATCCCTATTTTACATTTCAGGCCCCGAGAGGTTAAGTAACTTACCCGTGGTCACAAAGCTAATGAGGAGCAGAGTTAGGGCCTGAACAGAGTGGTCTCCAGATTTCTGTGTATGCTCTGCTGTTTCTCAAGCACTGACTCTGCACAAGTCCTTTGATGGTACTGAGAGTGACAGTGAAGCCCAGTGCAACACAGAACCAGCGTCCCTGCCTTCTCTCTAGCTCCATGGCTACTGAGTCTGAGAAAGTGACTTCTCTTCTCTGGAACAGCTTCTGCTGCCTTCCCTGGCTCCACACTTGCCAGCCTCCAGTCAATTGTCTACCTTCACCAGGGCAATCTACCAAAAGCCTAAAGTTGATTGTGTCACTCTTTTGTTCAAAATCAGTGGGATGAAGTCGGAACTCTTATGCGTCTTATAAAGCCTGCGGGATTTGGCCCCAGGTCATTTTGCCTTCTGGGTTCCAAACATAAGACCGTGCTCTCTCATTCTGGGATACTGTGGATGATGTTCTTCCCCTTTAAAATGTTCCCTATCCTTTCCACCTTCCCTGTTCTTCATGGACTAATCCCTACTCACCCCTCACATCCAATCTGAGGGGTCACTTGCTCCAGAAGTGCTCCAACACCCTGACCCAAGTGTGCCTCCGGCGCCCTCTGATGTGTCTGGACAGTGCCCTGCACCATCACTCATTCAGTTCAGTTCAGTTCAGTCGCTCAGTCATGTCCGACTCTTCACTCATTAGGCAGCACTTTAACATCATGCTTAGTTACTGGCTCACTCTACTGAATGTTAAGTTCTGTGAGGTCAGTGACCTTGTTCATCCTTTTCTCCCCAACCCTTAGCATTGTATCCAATGCGTGTGTCGGGGGAGTTAGTCACTCAGTTGTGTTAGCCACTCAGTTGTGTCTGACTCTTTGCGACCCCACGAACTGTAGCCACCCAGGCTTCTCTGTCCATGGAGTTCTCCAGGCAAGAATACTGGAGTGGATTGCCATTCCCTTCTCCAGATGAGGAAAAAGGGATGACAGAGGATGAGATGACTGGATGGCATCACCGACTCGATGGACGTGAGTTTGAGTGAACTCCGGGAGATGGTGATGGACAGGGAGGCCTGGCGTGCTGCGATTCATGGGGTTGCAGAATCGGATACGACTGAGCGACTGAACTGAACTGAAGTGAACTCAAAAATGGCTAACAAACCCAGCAGAAACCAAACCACACACAAGCTGGATTGTGAAGCCACACAAAATGTGCTGAGTGCCAAGGGAAAGACAGGATTTAGATACTGCAAGGCTGCAGCAATTTAGGAAAGTTTTGTATTGAGGTGGATCAGGTCGAGGTAACAAAGCCAAGAAATAATCTGGGGATGTTAATCCATTAAGGGCCATGCAGAGTGGCCTTTTTCCAGCCTGACTTACTAAAACAAAGCCTGGAGAAGCAAGTGCCTTGGAAAGAGCCAGCACCAAGGAGAGAGCCAGACAGGCCGTTCGTCCAAATGAAAGTTCCTCAACTCCATGGCGTCTTGGCATGGTCCCATAAACAACAGTTGACTATTGCCAGGAAAAAGCTCAGGAAACCCCACTAGACCCCTGGGGAAGATAAGTGGCTTCTTTCCAAGAAACCTCAGGATGTAGTTCTTATTTCACCCCTACATGAAAGACATGAACTTTCTCAGACAGTAATGGTCTCCCCGCCCTTTCTCATCTGCTTGTTTGCAACTTAAAATTAACAATGAAAAAGGCATTGTCTTGAATCATCTGTAAATGTAGAGAAATGGAAACAGTTTTATGTAACATTTCTGTTGATTATAGGATATCTATTATTAGGAAGATTATGGCTTGCTCTCTTCATGCTTTTTGGTGTAGCTAGCTTAAAAAAAAAAAATTCCTTTCCCATATCATTAGTGAAAAGCACAGGATAAAAGTGTAAAAGTTAAACTAATTTTGCATTTTAAAAATTAACTCTGAAATAAAACAGTTTCAAAAAGATGAACCTAAGGACACACACAATAACATCTTGCTTATCACAGACCCAAGAAAAACCATATAAATTATATTAAAATGTTCTGCTAGATTTGTGGATTTTCTGTGTATACAGTGCATAAAGTGAGAAAAAAATCATAAGGTGTGTTTAATGAGTTTGGTGAGAATTCAGTGATCATCTCAAAAGCTTAGTAATGAATGTAGGAATCTTTAAAGCAGTTAAGGGAATGAGCTGACTGTTTAATCAGCTAATATTCTCTCAGTCTTGATTACTGAGACTCCCTCATGTCTCCTGGAAGCTTTGTTAATCCAGGTTTACAAACCCTGCATATAAAGACCGTGATTTGATTCTCACCAATGGAATAAGACAGTCTGTGCAGAAGTGGGACACTGTTTCCCCCACAAGGAAATAAACTGGCAGTCTTTACAAAGATTTGGGTGCTGTCAATTCCTTCATTTGTAGAGAATGAGGCATAGTTTATAGAAATACACTGTTACTGTTGTCAGCAACAAAACTTTAGTCCATATTTTAACCTGGACACTCAACTACTGAATTTTCCACGGCCAAGGAGATAAAGTCAGCTTAGACTGGAAAATGTACTCAGTTCTGTTCACTAGCTCAGTCGTGTCCAACTCTTTGTGACTCCATGAATCGCAGCACGCCAGGCCTCCCTGTCCATCACCATCTCCCGGAATTCACTCAAACTCATATCCATCGAGTCGGTGATGCCATCCAGCCATCTCATCCTCTGTCGTCCCCTTCTCCTCCTGCCCCCAATCCCTCCCAGCATCAGAGTCTTTTCCAGTGAGTCAACTCTTCTCATGAGGTGTCCAAAGTACTGGAGTTTCAGCTTAAGCATCATTCCCTCCAAAGAAATCCTAGGGCTGATCTCCTTTAGGATGGACTGGTTGGATCTCCTTGCAGTCCAAGGGACTCTCAAGAGTCTTGTCCAACACCACAGTTCAAAAGCATCAATTCTTCGGTGCTCAGCCTTCTTCACAGTCCAAGTCTCACATCCATACGTGACCACTGGAAAAACCATAGCCTTGACTAGATGGACCTTTGTTGGCAAAGTAATGTCTCTGCTTTTGAATATGCTATCTAGGTTGGTCATAACTTTCCTTCCAAGGAGTAAGCATCTTTTAATTTCATGGCTGCAATCACCATCTGCAGTGATTTTGGCGCCCNNNNTAGCCTTGACTAGATGGACCTTTGTTGGCAAAGTAATGTCTCTGCTTTTGAATATGCTATCTAGGTTGGTCATAACTTTCCTTCCAAGGAGTAAGCATCTTTTAATTTCATGGCTGCAATCACCATCAAGAAAAAAAGTAGATTTGGGTATATGAAGCACTCTTCAAACTTAATGTATTCTTGGATATTTCCCCTTATGCTGATCTATATATTTAGAAAGCAGGCAGGGTAGGAAAATATGGTACCTATTAAGCACTTACCTGCTTACATGTGCCACATTTGTACAAGAACATTAGTTCTTTTTTCCAGTTGACAAGCTATACTTGAGTTATTGAAAGGGTAGAAAATCTTGGCTAGGAGTACAAGGTCCTTCCCTCTCTTTCTGATATATATTATTCTCTATGTGCTCTAGGAAACTCTTGAACAAGTGCTAGAAAGTTTTGAATTAAAGATTTTTTTCAAAAATTAATTCATCAAATTACATTTTTAACACTATTATCCTACATCATGGATCAAGTGAATTGTGTTCTGATATATTAAGCAGGTTTTATGAGTCTTCACCTAGGAATTGTCTAAACCTTTGTTCTCTCCAGACCTATTGGAGGGAGTATGAGGACTTTTTTGTGTACATCTTATTTCTCCAAGTCTTACATTTAGATAGACTGAGAATCAAATAATATAAAGCCATAAAGAGCTTCCTTTGTCGCTCAGTTGGTAAAGAATTCGCCTGCAATTCAAGAGACTTCGATTTGATTCCAGGGTTGGGAAGAACCCCTGGAGAAGGAAATGGCAACCCACTCCAGTATTCTTGCCTGGAGAATCCCATGGACAGTGGAGCCTGGTGGGCTACAAACCATGGGATCTCAAGAGCTGCACACAACTTAGCGATTAAACCACCACCATAAATGGTATAACATTTCAAAGTAGCAGACCATTACCCACATTGTGCATTCTGGAAAATTCTTATGGGAATTCTGGGAAGTTAATTGCTCCCTAAGTAGAGATGGGGCTCAGATAAATGAAAAGAATAGAGGACACTTTTGACATGCCAAAAGGTAGAAACAGAATCAGAAAGTTGGGGTTTTTCTCAGTGTGTATAACAAACTCTGAGGACTCAACTTGACTAGACTAAGGATAATAAAATATGATATTATTACAAAATAAAGTTAAAAGTAGTACATAGAGTTAGGAATATAGAGGGCCTTGAATGCTGGGCTAAAGACTTAGTGAATACTAATAATGGTAATTGTGGGGCTTCCTATGTTGTGCTAGTGGTAAAAAGCCCACCTGCCAATGCAGGAAATGTGAGAGATGTGGCTTCCATCCCTGGGTTGGGAAATGGCAACCCACTTAAGTATTCTTGCTTGGAGCCTGGTAGGCTGCAGTCAATAGGGTCACAAGGAGTTCGACACGACTGAAGCGACTTAGCACAGCACAGCACAGCAATGGGAATTGCAGACTTTCTAAATAGGTATATCATGGATAATTCAGTCATTTACAAAGACCCTGTTTCCAAATAAGGTTACAATTACAAGTACAGGTTAGGACCTCAGCATCTTTTGGGGGACATAATTCAACCCATGATGACATCCAATTACTTTCCGTATTTACAGAGACAATCAGGAATGAATTATTTCTGATTCTGAAGTAATCATCTGCTACAGAAATAAAATTATACTTTCAAGCCTTTAATAATTCTTGCTTTCACTCAACTTTATTAGTATTTATTCTTAAATTGAGTCTCTTCACCCAAGTAATTTTTGAGTTGTAACAGAAAGTCCTTAGGATGGTACACCAGGTATAGAACTATGGATGAAAGACATCTGCTTCCATAGGTTTAAAAGAAGAGTTTCCAGGATGCAAAGATGGGATTTTTATTTTGTAAGGCCAGACACATACAATGCTATCCAGCTGAGTTGCTTTCAAAGTCAAAGATTGGTATGAATTATATATTGTTGTGTCTAACCACAAAGAGCAAAATGGCTCCAGCTCCTTGTGCCACACTTGGGGTGGACGTTTCTTGATTTTTTTCACAGTTACAGATAAAAGATACAACATTATAACTAAACATGCTTTGTGACTGCATGTTTTAATAGGAATCTAATAAATTGATCAGCTTTCAGAAGTCAGAAATCACCACCACAGAAAAAAGGTTTGCTAGAGTTATCTCTAAACCATCTAAGTAGTTATGTTTGAATGTAACTATGAGGTTATTGAGGATAATAGCCCTGTCTGGACTCAGCACTTGCATAGTGGTTTATTTCTGTCTTTCTTATACTAGCTGGCCAAGCAAGTGGTTGATGTCCTCTTAAAGGGCACTTTTATGACATAACCAGAACCAGACAAAATTTGACATTCTTAAAGGATTTGTGAAATCTTGCTCCTAACCATGGGATCTCAAGAGCTGCACACAACTTAGCGATTAAACCACCACCATAAATGGTATAACATTTCAAAGTAGCAGACCATTACCCACATTGTGCATTCTGGAAAATTCTTATGGGAATTCTGGGAAGTTAATTGCTCCCTAAGTAGAGATGGGGCTCAGATAAATGAAAAGAATAGAGGACACTTTTGACATGCCAAAAGGTAGAAACAGAATCAGAAAGTTGGGGTTTTTCTCAGTGTGTATAACAAACTCTGAGGACTCAACTTGACTAGACTAAGGATAATAAAATATGATATTATTACAAAATAAAGTTAAAAGTAGTACATAGAGTTAGGAATATAGAGGGCCTTGAATGCTGGGCTAAAGACTTAGTGAATACTAATAATGGTAATTGTGGGGCTTCCTATGTTGTGCTAGTGGTAAAAAGCCCACCTGCCAATGCAGGAAATGTGAGAGATGTGGCTTCCATCCCTGGGTTGGGAAATGGCAACCCACTTAAGTATTCTTGCTTGGAGCCTGGTAGGCTGCAGTCAATAGGGTCACAAGGAGTTCGACACGACTGAAGCGACTTAGCACAGCACAGCACAGCAATGGGAATTGCAGACTTTCTAAATAGGTATATCATGGATAATTCAATCATTTACAAAGACCCTGTTTCCAAATAAGGTTACAATTACAAGTACAGGTTAGGACCTCAGCATCTTTTGGGGGACATAATTCAACCCATGATGACATCCAATTACTTTCCGTATTTACAGAGACAATCAGGAATGAATTATTTCTGATTCTGAAGTAATCATCTGCTACAGAAATAAAATTATACTTTCAAGCCTTTAATAATTCTTGCTTTCACTCAACTTTATTAGTATTTATTCTTAAATTGAGTCTCTTCACCCAAGTAATTTTTGAGTTGTAACAGAAAGTCCTTAGGATGGTACACCAGGTATAGAACTATGGATGAAAGACATCTGCTTCCATAGGTTTAAAAGAAGAGTTTCCAGGATGCAAAGATGGGATTTTTATTTTGTAAGGCCAGACACATACAATGCTATCCAGCTGAGTTGCTTTCAAAGTCAAAGATTGGTATGAATTATATATTGTTGTGTCTAACCACAAAGAGCAAAATGGCTCCAGCTCCTTGTGCCACACTTGGGGTGGACGTTTCTTGATTTTTTTCACAGTTACAGATAAAAGATACAACATTATAACTAAACATGCTTTGTGACTGCATGTTTTAATAGGAATCTAATAAATTGATCAGCTTTCAGAAGTCAGAAATCACCACCACAGAAAAAAGGTTTGCTAGAGTTATCTCTAAACCATCTAAGTAGTTATGTTTGAATGTAACTATGAGGTTATTGAGGATAATAGCCCTGTCTGGACTCAGCACTTGCATAGTGGTTTATTTCTGTCTTTCTTATACTAGCTGGCCAAGCAAGTGGTTGATGTCCTCTTAAAGGGCACTTTTATGACATAACCAGAACCAGACAAAATTTGACATTCTTAAAGGATTTGTGAAATCTTGCTCCTTAAACCCAAGAGCACTTCCATGACATAACCAGAACCAGAAAAAATTTGACTTTCATAAAAGATTTGAGAAATCTTGCTCCTTAAACCTTCAATGTAAGTTCTTTGATGAAGAATAAGTTCCTGGATAAATACTACCTCATCATTTCCTGTCTATTTCAGAGGAAAATCAATCATATGTTAACACACAGTGATATTGCAGGATGTTCTTACAGAAGAAATATTCAATGAGATAAAGGATTAAAAGATTATGAAATTTAGTGTCAGATTAGATCTGGGTTTGAATCCTGGTTCAGGTATTTGATAAGCTGTGTGATCTTAGAGCCACACTCTTACCATATGAAAAGTAAAACACCCCCGTCATAGAAATTGTTATGAGGATTAAATGGTGTAAGATATGTACAGGTGCTAAAACAATGGTTATCATAGGTAAGGATTCAGTAAATGGCAACTATTAGTTAAGAAAAGGATGAATCATGTTGAATGTTTTCTCCTTTTAAGTGTGACATGGTAATATTTCTGGAAAAGCACATTAAGAAGCTTTTACTGAATCTGTGGTTTTTCAAATATTTCTGTGGCCACCCTTATGGCAGAAAGTGAAGAGGAACTAAAAAGCCTCTTGATGGAAAGGTGGACAGGTGATGGAAAGTGGAGAGTGAAAAAGTTGCTTAAAGCTCAACTTTCAGAAAACGAAGATCATGGCATCTGGTCCCATCACTTCATGGGAAATAGATGGGGAAACAGTGGAAACAGTGTCAGACTTTATTATTTGGGGCTCCCGAATCACTGCAGATGGTGACTTCAGCCATGAAATTAAAAAGATGCTTACTCCTTGGAAGGAAAGTTGTGACCAACCTAGATAGCGTATTGAAAAGCAGAGACATTACTTTGTCAACAAAGATCCGTCTAGTTAAGGCTATGATTTTTCCAGTGGTCATGTATGGATGTGAGAGTTGGACTGCAAAGAAAGCTGAGTGCTGAAGAATTGATGCTTTTGAACTATGGTGTTGGAGAAGACTCTTGAGAGTCCCTTGGACTGCAAGGATATCCAACCAGTCCATCCTAAAGGAGATCAGCCCTGGGTGTTCGTTGGAAGGACTGATGCTGAAGCTGAAACTCCAGTATTTTGGCCACCTGATGTGAAGAGTTGCCTCATCTGAAAAGACCCTGATGCTGAGAGGGATTGAGGGCAGGAGGAGAAGGGGATGACAGAGGATGAGATGGCTGGATGGCATCACCAACTCAATGGACACGAGTTTGGGTAAACTCCAAGAGTTGGTGATGGGCAGGGAGGTCTGGCGTGCTGGGATTCATGGGGTCGCAAAGAGTCGGACACGACTGAGCGGCTGAACTGAACTGAACTGTTGTCGTCTTGTTGCTTTTATCCTATCCATGGCCTGGTTTTCTAAAAGAAAATGACAAGTGTGTTTTCAGTAAGCTTTATGCTAGTTCACTTGTGTTCTTTAGGTTATAGCATCTTTGGTTGGGTTCCCCGGAACTAGACTCTGAGAAGTGGATTCAGGTTGTTGCTAAGTCACTCAGTTGTATCTGACTCTTTACAGTCCCATGGATGGCAGCATGCCAGGCTTCTCTGTCCTTCACTGTCTCCCAGAGTTTTCTCAAGCTCATGTCTACTGAGTCAATGATGGCATCTAACCGTCTTATCCTCTGTCACCCTCTTCCCCTCCGGTCCTCAATCCTTCCTAGCTTCAAGGTCTTTTCCAATGAGTTGGCTCTTTGCATCAGGTGGTCAAAGTATTGACACTTCAACATTTTTCCTTCCAATGAATATTCATGGTTGGTTTCCTTTAGGATTGACTAGTTTGATCTCCTTGCTGTCCAAAGGACTCTCAAGAGTCTTCTCCAATACCACAGTTTGAAAGCATCAATTCTTCAGTGCTCAGCTTTCCTTATGGTCCAGCTCTGACATCAGTACATGATTATTGGAAAACCCATAGCTTTGACTAGACAGACCTTTGTCGGCAAAGTGATGTCTCTGCTAAGAGAGTATTAAGAGCTCCTGGGAGAAGGTTGTAAGGAGCTATGGGATGCAAGGCAGGAATGGAGAAAGAAGCTAAGAGTGCCATGGGCAAAATCCCATTAAGGTTCACTTTAGGCAGAGCTCTGAAAAGTAATTTGGGCCTTGGAGCTGTCCCCAACCTTAGACAAGGAAGCTGGGCTTTCCCCTCCCTCGTTGATCAGTCATTGGCTAAGGCAGCAGAAGGCAGTGATATAAGGAATGCAGAGGCATCTGGAAGCATGCCTGCAGTGTTCACTGTGAATATACCCAGCAAAATTTAGCGGATAAATTTTTCCACTTGTGTTTATAGTGAGTATACATTTCAGGAATGCCTAGACTGTATATATAAACACACATACAGATGGGGACTTCAATTTTTTAATTTCTCTGACTTCTTCAACTTCTACAATTTCAAGTTCAATTTCTACATCAGAAATTAGAAAAATGAAGTATGAGGTCATGTATTTCCTAGGTCAGATCTGGGGAAAGAAGCCAGAGTTCCTACAATATAACTTTTCTAACTTTAAATGTTTCTTTCCTCTTCAGCAGGAATTACAACACCATTTAGCACAAGTCATGAAAAAAAAAAACCAGACAATATTTAAAAATGCAAAGAAAATCAAGGCAGTCATGCAGGGATGGTACTAAACTTTTGTCATCATAACACCATTTTCCCCTTCAATTTAAATATAAATAACTTGCCGAATTGTCTATTATTTCTAAATCACATACTTTATAGAAATATTATTTGAATTATTATTAATGAAACAATTAAAATGAAAAAAGATTCATGTTTGATAAATACTTATTACCCATTTATTTCAGGCAAAAATTATATTTATCAGGGCCTTTTCCACATTTTTGTGAAAACTTGATCTTGTTGTAGCCTCTTAGTCTGTGAAAATAACTCATTCCTGTTTGACTTGTGTACTCTGTTCCAAAAATGGAACAATTTAATAATTAAGTTATCAGCTCTTCCAGGATTGTCAAAATTGATGTTCTACAATCTTAAAACATTGTATCTCTTTCAAAACCAGAAAAATAGAATGAAAGATAATAAAAATTATCACACACAGAGATATTGCAACTTTAAGAAAGATGAGCAGGATTTTATTATCTCTCCGATTATGTGTCCTTCCTGTTTTGCCCCTCTTCTGTTTATTATTTTCTCTTTAGTTTAGGGTTGAGTGAGTGAGTGAAGTCACTCAGTCGTGTCCGACTCTTTGCGACCCCATGGACTATGCATGACTTTCCCCCAGATTACCATAGTAAACCGTTAAGTGTTTTCGACTCCCATCATTCCCTTCCCCGGTTTTGTTGCATGCTGCCACCAGGTTAATCTTTCTAAGCCGAGCTTCAAACATATCCTTCTTTTGCACTAAAACCTTCAGCAGCACCCTACTGCTCACCCCCACTCTCACATTTAAAGTCTTCTATGATTAAATCCTCTACTGTTTCAGATTTACCTGCCACTTGTTTCTGTTCCAGTTATTTAAATAACACATGAATATAGCCCTGTCTTTCCCACTCTTCTACTTTTGTTCTCCCCAAATTTTCTCCACTCTGATCACTGCCTCTTAAAACTGTACCCAGCTGGTAGCATCCCCAAATGTGATTATTTCTGCATGTGGTGATTTTTATTGTTGTTTTTATGATTTTCTGTTCTAAGATTCTACAATGAGTTTGTGTGTTTTTATATTCAGCATTAAACAATAAAACTTATACATAATGTCAGTCTTTTCAAGAATTACGTCCTGTAGTGCCACCTCCCTACAGCCTTCATTCCTGTCAAGCAAATCCTCTCCATTTGTTTTCTTAACACTGTCCCAGCTCCCTTAATCCTATGCACCACACCCCCACCCCCCACTCCAGTGTGAGGCTCTGTCTTTTACTTTGGTCCTCCACATTGCATTGTAGCACATATACATTTCATCTTCATTGCTGAAAAGTTTGTTTCTTCAGGATTTCTCCTTTGCTGTAGGGCTTGATTTATTCTAAATGTGCAGCATTTAACTCTCACGCTGGTTTTTAGCTAAATGTGAAAAAAAAAAAGAGAAGATTCTCTGAAGGCGTTTCATTTATATAATTTCCAGAAAATGGCTTTACAAATGTAACTTTTTTCCCCCTACTGAAAGCATAAATCAAGCAAGGGATCTTAAGTCTTCTTAAAAAAAAAAAAAAATACTCTTTGCGACCCCATGGACTATGCATGACTTTCCCCCAGATTACCATAGTAAACCGTTAAGTGTTTTCGACTCCCATCATTCCCTTCCCCGGTTTTGTTGCATGCTGCCACCAGGTTAATCTTTCTAAGCCGAGCTTCAAACATATCCTTCTTTTGCACTAAAACCTTCAGCAGCACCCTACTGCTCACCCCCACTCTCACATTTAAAGTCTTCTATGATTAAATCCTCTACTGTTTCAGATTTACCTGCCACTTGTTTCTGTTCCAGTTATTTAAATAACACATGAATATAGCCCTGTCTTTCCCACTCTTCTACTTTTGTTCTCCCCAAATTTTCTCCACTCTGATCACTGCCTCTTAAAACTGTACCCAGCTGGTAGCATCCCCAAATGTGATTATTTCTGCATGTGGTGATTTTTATTGTTGTTTTTATGATTTTCTGTTCTAAGATTCTACAATGAGTTTGTGTGTTTTTATATTCAGCATTAAACAATAAAACTTATACATAATGTCAGTCTTTTCAAGAATTATGTCCTGTAGTGCCACCTCCCTACAGCCTTCATTCCTGTCAAGCAAATCCTCTCCATTTGTTTTCTTAACACTGTCCCAGCTCCCTTAATCCTATGCACCACACCCCCACCCCCCACTCCAGTGTGAGGCTCTGTCTTTTACTTTGGTCCTCCACATTGCATTGTAGCACATATACATTTCATCTTCATTGCTGAAAGGTTTGTTTCTTCAGGATTTCTCCTTTGCTGTAGGGCTTGATTTATTCTAAATGTGCAGCATTTAACTCTCACGCTGGTTTTTAGCTAAATGTGAAAAAAAAAAAGAGAAGATTCTCTGAAGGCGTTTCATTTATATAATTTCCAGAAAATGGCTTTACAAATGTAACTTTTTTCCCCCTACTGAAAGCATAAATCAAGCAAGGGATCTTAAGTCTTCTTAAAAAAAAAAAAAAAAGTGCTAGTGCTAGGCTCAGATCAGGCTTCTTACTGGATTCTACTACTTACTAGTTCTGCAATATTGGGCCAATTACTTAAACTTTTGATACCTCAGATAATTCATATGTAAAAGAAGGATAACAGTAGCACCTATGATTCAGTGTTATAATGAGGTTAGAGTTGATGCAGTTAAAGCGTTTAGACTAGTACCTGGCATGTGGTAAATTTCCATTAGTATTAGTTATTGTTACTAGGAAATAATTCCACCCTATTGCATTGGAGCATGTATTACACATGAGTGAATGAAGGCAAAATATTAGCACTGAATCCGAGTTCTTGAGTTTATATTGTCAGGATATTCTTACTGAGATTGCATACTGTCAACAATAACTTGCAAAATTTAATGCTAACATTATATAGAATAAAAGGAGGGAAAAAATTTTCTCAATGTTTTATGGAACTTGACTAAATGACTATCCACAACCCAATTTAAAAAATGAACAATTATGTGCATATTCTTTTACTCTTCCAAAATTAGAATATCTTTATTATCTTTTAATCTTTGCTGATTATAAATATAATAGAAGCTCATTATAAAATCATTTAAGAACACAAAAGTGCTTAAGTAGTACATAATAGTATTCCATGTCAAACTAAGCGTATATCTGTACACACACACACAGCATTCTAAACATATTTTTGGTAGCCTATTTTCTATTTTTTTTCTTTTTAATTAATTATATATCATTAACATCTTTCTATGTCTGTGCAAATGGGTCTCCCTCATTCTTTTTAATGGCTGTATATTCATTAAATATATTACTAATATTGTATTGACAGACATTTAGGACATTATCCAGCTGTTTGTTGTTATAAGTGATGCCATAAACATTATTTTACTTAAATTTTTGGGTGCACTTTTCAATTAATTCCTTGGGATAGATTCTAATATTGGACTCAATGGATCAAAGGGCACACACATTTAAAATGTTAATAGACAAACCAAATTGCCTTCTAGAAAATTGGACCAATTTGTACCTCTAGCAACAATATATGGAAGACTCCATTTTCCCAGTTTTGATCACATTGGATATTATCATTACTATCCATTTTGCAAATCTGATTATTAGCTAATCTTCTATTTTAATGGATCATCTGCATTTTTTCTTTTGTGAAATACCTAATAAATCCTCTGTTCCTTCACCAAATATTAACCCCAGAGAACACAGATTGAATTTATTAATTTCACTGGATGTGTTTATTTTAGTAATTAATTCTAATTCCTTTCTTGCATAAACACAGGTGCATTTAGGGAGTTTTTGCATTTATTGTCTACTTCGTATTTTTTAAAATTTACTCAAATATTGTGTTATCTTCTTCCCTCCTTCAGCGCCATCCCTCAAGTTTCTCACTCTGTCAGGATAATGATACCCTTAACAATAGCAAAGAAATCTGAGGAACAGAGCGTTTACATCTCGTTTGCATCTGCTGCATCAGCATTTGCAGCAGATGTAATATTGCTAATATAAAAGAACTGTTACCTCCTTTCATTAACAGTCTTGGGCATGAGAGGCTGGGATATTGCTAAGGAAATTCTCACTGAGTCTAATATTTAGAGAATATTCCCATTTTTATTTGTAATGAAGTACACAAACACAAGTTATGTTAGGATACAAGTTTAAAGGTTAGCAATGTTTTAAAAACAGTTGTCAGACTCATGTGAAACATCTGGTGAAATGTGGATTTTTTTTTTCTTTTACTTGATTACTTCGAACATTATACTGCATAAATACTTAGGAAGTATTATATTTTATAGAAAATGTGCTCTCTGGAACCAAAATAATAATAGATAATCTGTCATTAAGTTTAAGATATATGTTTTTAGTTAAACTTTGTATTTGATTCTTGAGTTTGGCTATAAGTTACTCACTAAAGATGGAAAATTTTAATTGTATTAGTGGCTTTATTAGTTATTGACTTTGGGCTTAGGCTAGTGGGTAGTTTCTAGTTACACAAACTGTCCATTTCCAAACTCTTAATCTCCATAACGAGGGAATTAAAATATATATTATCGGGGGTCTATCCAATTTTATCGTGTCACCATATCATGGCTCCATATTAATATGATGGTTTTAGAGGATGTATAGTGTCCAGGAATACAACTGAATGTAATGTAGACTGAAAACAAAAAACTTGAACTAGAACAGAACAGGGGCTTCTCAGCTAGTGCAGTGGTAAAGAATCTGCCCGCCAAGGCAGGAAATGCAAGAAATAAGGTTTGATCCCTGAGTTGGGAAGATACCCTGAAGGAGGAAATGGCAACCCACTCCAGTGTTCTTGTCTGAAAAATTTCATGCACAGAGGAGCCTGGTGGCCTACAGTCCATGGGGTCATAAAGAGTAGGACATGACTGAGCATGCATGCAAGAACAGAAAAATTATAAGAACAACTATTTTATACCTGGAGTAAGCTTTTTAAAACATTTGATATCTTTAAAATCATACTCAAAAACCTTTTTGTTAAAGAAATTGGAGTGGAGAGAGCAAGTTTTCACATTTTTTTGTACTTCCCTGAACAACTTTATTTTTTTCTAAATATGCACGTATATTACTTATCTTTAAATGTTGGCTGAGATATCTAGATGGTAAAATTATAAGGGTTTTTTGGTTGTTCTTTATACATTTCTATATTTAAAAACTAATAAAACATTTAAGTATCTTTACAGAGTGATTTATATACATAAAAAGAGTAGGAATGTTCACTGGAGTGGTGTGGTGCCAAGACTTCTAGAATGAAATCCAAGAGCCTGGGGTTCTCATGTCTCCTCAACTCACCCTCTGACCTCAGGAGGATCCATAGCTGCCTTTTTCTTTAACTCAGCAGCATCTTTGTTAAGCACATCTACTGTGATGAAGCTTTACAGCTTTATATTCTTGTCAGGAATTTCAGAGACCAAACTGTTGCAATAGTATGATAAACCACCAGTTTGCATTTTAACAACAATTTTTAATTAAATCCTTGATCATATATAGCATTATTTTCTCCATTTTTTACAGGCTGATAGAAAAATATTTCTTACTTTATTGAGTGTTTGAGTCTTAATAATGCTGAATTTGAACACCTTTTTCCTAAGTTTATTATCCATCTCTCCTTTTGTGTGTGTGTGATTCTCATGATTACATCCTTTGCCCTTGATAATATAAACACACAAGAACAAGAGAAGGAAGCAGTAATGAGAGCCCTACCTCTGAGGTCAGGGAAGAATCTCCTCCTCAAGACTTGAAGGATGAGTAGAGATGACAGCTGTGTACAAGATGAGAAGAGCTATTATCTCCCAGATCAAAGTCCACCTTCATGTACTCTGCTTTGTGAGACTGGGACTACAACTCTGACAACAATGTTTTTATTTTGCCAGCTGCTTTCCTGCTAGGTTTTGCCAGTGAGAAAACTGGAAGGAAACTGGTAGACAGGAGTTGGGGAGATAGGAATTGAGGCTTCCTATGTACTTGTTATTACCGTCTGTGTCTCCCCAGTGAAAACACTGCAGTCTGGCAGTAGCAGTTGGTTTCAATCTCCAGCTGTTTTTTGTTTTTTTTTTTACATTCTAAGAACCAGCTTCATCTTGACTCCTCAGAGATGAGAAGAGCAGCCTGATGTTCCCCTGTCTCTGCTGCTGCTTAGTCGCTTCAATCATGTTCAGCTCTTGTGTCCGTGGATTCTCCGGCGAGAGTACTATAGTGGGTTGCCATTTCCTACTCCAGGGGATCTTCCCCACCCAGAGATCAAACCCGGGTCTCCTGCATTGCAGGCAGATTCTTTCCTGCTGGGCCACCAGGGAAGCCCTTTCTGTACTTACTCCTTTCTCTTTCTTTTCTTTGCCCACCCCCAAACCTACTCCTGGGATACCAGTACTAGTAGGGTACCCTCCTCACAGGTCTGAGTCCACAGGTTCCCCTATACACTGCCAAGTTCTGTGAACTCAACTGAAGCCTCGTCCTTTGGTTTTTCACAAGAAGCTGCTTACAGTCTCGGTTTTGCCATCTATTTAGCCCATTATATTAAATTATTTCTTTGGAAATACCTAGTGTGATTTTTGTTTTTCCTTGCTGGACCCTGAGTGACTTCTGTGGCTCATTTTTCACCTATTGAGGTTGGGGGCTGCAGGAAAACTGGATTTTGAGACCAGCAGGCAGTTGAAAACACTGAACTGTAATTGAAAAAAAAATGTTAAGACTAGAAATATCAGAATGATCTGCTTCTGCTTCCTTCTCCACATAAACCTGGGCTTCAGTATAAACAATCACTTCTAGCTTTGACTTTACTGACATGTAGAAATGTGTTGATGCTTTTGTTATAAAGATGGTTTTTGCTATGAGAGTGCCTGAACAGCTAACTTTGGAATATCTTAAGTTATGGAGCAATGGGACAGAATAAAAACTCAGCAAAAAATTTCCAAGCTTCATGCTATCAATTAAACCAAAATTTTTACATGGTACTGTGCCCTCTAAAGTTTTTAGAGTGGTGATAGAAATGAAAATGTCCCATTATTTTGAGTGGTTTGAATAAAATTGGAGTGAAGATGCTAAATGCTGTAATCTCCCACAACAGAAGGACTTGGAGTGGATGATCCCATTATCATGCTTTAAGAGGCTCTCTTCTTTCTTCCACCAGATTTCACAAAAGGAAATCCAAATACTACTGGAGAGTTTTAGATATTAGGCTAAAGCTTTTTGAGATCCTTGAGAATGGAAGACGAACAGAAAGGTTGAGAAAACACAACACTACAAAAAACTATATCATACTATTATTAAGCCGTCGAAAACTTTTCAGTATACTTGAGACTTCTGTTCCCCTTATGTTGCCAGCCAAATGAAGTAGCCATCTTAGTTCATAAGCTGATGTGAGATGATACTTTTGAAAAAGATACCGCTTTGGGGAAAGACCTCTATATGTGCCTTTGTAAGATAATAAGTTCAGGGGGAACCTAGCTGAGATACTCCAATGGTTTCAAGGCAGTTTAAATGTAATAAAATAGGCGTGAAATGCTCTAATAAGTGCTCTTAAGTTAGGCTTCCTCAGTCTGATATGTAGAGGTTTAAAGTAGAAAAGCCTTCTTCAAATACAACAAAACATGAGGCAGGATCAAGAATGGCTTATATAAAACCAGCCTGAGTACGGCTTTAAAGTTTATAATATGCCACAATAATGAAGGAGCACACTCTACAGTTGTAACAGGCTGTTTTCTCCCCCCCGCCCCCATTTCTTATTTGTTGGACTTTTACTTTTTTTTGTCCTTTCAGTTGCCTCCATTGTTTCATGCTCATTTGTTCAACAGGGAATATTTCAAGTATTTTGTTGTGAGAAAAAGTGTGTCAGTTTTTCTTTGAGACTCTGTATTCGTATATTATTTTCTACTGGTTCTGTTTCTTAAAATGTGATTAGTTCTATGACACATGAGAATAAACATGTTCAGCTATCGGTAAGGTCTATAAATCAGATTTGAAGTCCTTTGACCTTAAGTTCTTAGAAGTTTGACTTTAAGTTTTACGTTTTCACTTCACATATTTTTGATCTTTTTAGTCTGAATTTTTAAGTTTAATATTATTAGCGTCTTCCATTTCCTAATTTTTATTTAAATTTTAGAGATAAAGTGAAAGAAGAAACATTAGGAATAACATCCTTGTTTTAAGTATGAAGTAAGTCCATATCTGGTAAAATGCAGGCTGATGGACTCCTTAACTATTTCTTCATATCTAATCTTCAGTATGGAGGCTTCCCTGGTTGCTCAGACAGTGAAGAATCTGCCTGTAACGCAGGAGACCCAGGTTCTATCCCTGGGTCAGGAAGATCCTTGGAGAAGGAAATGGCAACCTACTCCAGTGTTCTTGCCTAGAAAACTCTATGGACAGAGGAGCCTGGCAAGCTATAGCTCATGGGGTTACAAAGAGTCAGACACAACTGAGGATGCACACATACACAATCATCAGTATTTAATAACTATTTCACGTTTTAATTCTTGGGCCAGAAAGAATGTTTTTAAAAGGACATGCTTACTCATTTAAAAATGTGCAGTTACACTGAAGTTTTTTTTTGGAGTCCAATTTTTGTTATTGGACTGGACAAAATTAGGATGGCAGTGTCCAGCTTGGTGGAGACAGAGATCCCAAAGCCACAGAAATCAGAACATGTTCTTGTGTTTCCAGGTTAGATCAGCATATAAGTGAGTGTCGCCAAAAGGTATGTGGGTAACACTGCTTGTTGCCCCAGAGCCACTAAACAGACCAGGTCGGTGGGAAGGAAAGTTTGCTGTATTTCAGATGCTGGCAGCTGGGCAAGGGGAGGGCAGACGTCTGTCCAAAGGCTGACTCCCCCTTCCAGGCAAGAATACTGGAGTGGGTTGCCATTTCCTTCTCCAGGGGATCTTCCAGACCCAGGGATTGAAACTGAGTCTCCTGTATTGCACTGGATTCCTGCATTGCAGGTGGATTCTTTACCACTGAATCATGAGGGAAGATCCTTGTTCTCAGCTGCTAACCATCTATTAGTGGTCTGACCTGAGGAAATTCACTCAGATTTATGACTCGATTTTTTCCTCTACTAGGTAGAAATTTAATTTTTTAATTTATCAATTAGTAAAATTTTTAAATGAAAAACCATTTATAAAAGTTTTGAAAAGTGTAAAAGTCCTCAGTTGACTATTAATTAAGCAACAAACATTATCATTTGGATTACTATTAGCATTGGATACTATGATAGCTAGTAAGAAAAGTAAGTAATAATACCTGTCTTCGTAATATAAACACAGAAACCTTCAAAGTCAACATGGTTATGGAAAAACCATGGGGTAAAATGGGGTAAAAGAAACATGATAAAAATAAAAACAATTTCCAAGGAATAAAAAAAAACTGTGGCAGTAATTTATGATTTTGTTTATGATTACACACTTGTTAAGTAGTTATGCATTCTTTACCCTTGTGTTAGAAGATGATCACCTAGGACTTCTTTCTGTATGGAAATCACAGAGTTAACATGGATAACCAGGGACTTCCTGACTAGCACAGGGAACTCTGCTCAATATTATGTAATGTCATAAATGGGAAAAGAATTTGAAAAAAGAATAGATACATGTATATGTATAACTGAAGTTTGCTGTATACCTGGAAGTATCACAACATTGTTAATCAACTATACTCCAATATAAAATAAAAAGTTAAAAAAATAAAAAATGAATTATAAACAAACAGACATAAGCAAACTCTATGGGTCTTTTCGAAAACTGGTTCTTGATACGCTAAGAGAAAATAAAGGAATGTATAAAATACTCTCCTTCCCTTTCATAATGTATGACTTTCAAGCCTAATGTCTTCTTAAAAATCCTGTTTTGAATATCAGATACTGAATAGTAACTCTTTTATTTTTCCTGGTATTACTTTATACATTCTAATTTCACCACCTCTATCACAGATGTCTTTGTCTGACTATGTACACAGGAAGATAAGAAAGAAAAACACATTCTTTTTTCAACCTATTAGCTGGATTTTTATCTGTTATTTATTATCACTCTAAATATTAATCTATATTATCTATTCATCTATCAATCTATGTGGTTGTATACACAGCAATACCCTCTGTTTTTATACAGGCAAAAAGACATGTCTGGAATATTTTTCAGCAACCACTAATAACATTTTTTTTCTCATGTGAAATTTTTGGAGATATTTTGCTTTTTTCTTTGCACTATTATGAATCACTTGATTTTCTTTTAATATAAGAAGAGTGTATAATTTTTATAGAAAAATATTTTTCTTAAAAATAAAAATGAAGTATAAATTTTAAAATATATACTTATGGTGTTGTGATGAGAATTAAATGAGATTATAGATATTAGGTGCTTCCCAGGGTCTACTGTGGGACATTGGTGGCACTCAAATATATCATTATTTCAGTGATTTTTTTTCATAAACATTTAATAATTATGAATGTTGTGACTTTTTTGCTGTATTTTCTGAAATTGCTGTAAAATATTGTCTTTCATAAAGAAATTTTTACTGTTTGAAAAATTGTATCAGATTAAGTAAAGGTAACTTTAGCAACCAAAATTAGGCCAAAAAAAGTAGTTTGATAGAGGATAAGGTCATGTTTGCACAGAATAAGAATAATTCATAGATTGAGGCAGTTCAAAGAAATTTAAAAATCTAATCGTGAAAGAGAAAAAAATCTAGCATAAGTACAAATATCTTCTTCTTGCTCTATCTCTGTGCATGCATGCTGAGTTGCTTCAGTCATGCCCAACTCTCTGTAGCTCCATGGACTGTAGCTCACCAGGCTTCTCTGTCCATGGGGTTCTCCAGGCAAGAATTCTGGAGTGGGTTTCCATGCCCTCTTCCAGGGGCTCTTCCCAACCTAGGGATTGAACCCACATCTCTTATGGCTCCTGTGTTGGCAGGTGGGTTCTTTACCACTAGCCTCAGCTGGAACAGCTGAACTGCACTGAGTCACTCTGTCATGTCCAACTCTTTGCAACCCCAGGCTCCTCTGTCCATGGAACAGCTGGACTAAACCATACATTGTGGGGAATTTTGAACTCATTTTGGCAGACATCTTTTCTGGTAAAATCTAAAAGTAATTTAACCATTTTAGTGCAAATTTGCTAATAAACCAGACAAAACAGAACTATGAGGGCTCAAGACTGGAAGCACAGTAGTGTGATGGGATTTTGCCTGAAAAAGTTCCCCTAAAGACTTTTGTTTAGTTATAATACTGATATCCGATGGGAAGCAACAGAAATATGTGTAAACTAATTCTTTAGTCTGAAGATTTTTTTAAAGATTTGTTTTTAATGTGGACCATTTTTAAAGTCTTGATTGAATTTGTTACAATATTGTTTGTTTGTTTGACTTTTTGGCTGTGAGACATGTGGGAACTTAACTCTCCAACCGGGGATCAAACCTACACCTCTTGTACTGGAAGGTAAAATCTCAACCACTGGACCACCAGGAAAGTCCCAACTATAAGATTTTTGACTCATAGAATTCCAGACAAAATTTTTTAATTCTCATTTTTAAACTTGCTTTAACTGTAATATTTTTATTCAAGTATTCTGATTCCCAATTTCCATACATTTTTATAATGATTGACTAATTTTCTCTACTTGAAAATTCTTCTATAGCTATTTATTCCTTTATTAATAAAATTCCTTTTTTTAAGAATTAAACTTATTTATGTATTGTCTGTACTGGGTCCTCATTCTGCTCAGGCTTTTCTCCGACTGCGGCCAGTGGGGGCTGCTCTCCAGCTGCAAGGTGTGGGCTTCTCATTGTGGTGGTTTCTCTTATAGCAGAGCACCAGCTCTAGGGTTCAGGGGCCTCAGCAGTTGGCAGTTTCCAGGCTCCAGAAGCTATGTGCTCTGTTGATCAGTCATGTCTGACTCTTTGCAACCCCATGGGCTGTCTCCTGCCAGGCTCCTCTGTGCATGAGATTTCCCAGGCAAGAATACTGGAGCAGTTCGCCATCTTCTCTTCCAGGAGATCTTCCCAGCCCAGAGAGTGTACCTGCCAGATGCCTGGGAAGCCCACTCAATTCTTAAAATGGAGCTGCTGTAACATAAAGTGTTGGCAAAAGGGGTTTGCGAACTCAAGGCAAGTATTTAAGAGACTTTCTAGCGCAGGCTCCCTCATTTGCCTTTGGATTTCAGAAATGCAAGCATAAAATAAAGTAGTTACTGGGGGGAAAATAAGGACTTCAGTGAAATCCAAACTTACAGATCTATTGGCAAAGGTCTAGTCCTAGGAGGAGGTCTAGAGGTCCCTCACCCTGTGTGGACTTCTTGTCAGTTTCTTGAGTCTCTAATCCCTTCTGAAGTTTCAGGTGAGGAACACAGTCATTACTTGCCACTGATTGTGTTCCTTGAACTAGAATTTTTTTATAGTGATTTTACTCTATTTTATTTTTAGAGAGAGTCTATTATTTTCTATCTTTTGAGTAGAGATTACATTCTAGTTGTTTTATGACATGACTAGATGAAAGCACCTTGAAAAGTAACTGGGACATTGGAGACACTCAGCAGTTGTTAATTTTCTTACCTTTTTTTCTAGACTGCGAAATTAATATATACTGCTCACTTTGTTAATGTAAATCTAATGAATTTTCTGAGTCACATATTGAAAAGAACCACATATATACTCAGTCGTTCAGAGGAAAAA
Source organism: Oreotragus oreotragus (assembly GCA_006410675.1). Lineage (NCBI taxonomy): Eukaryota > Metazoa > Chordata > Mammalia > Artiodactyla > Bovidae > Oreotragus > Oreotragus oreotragus. The sequence goes on along the minus strand of SJYX01023573.1, from coordinate 9,905 downwards.
GGAAGCCTTCTAGTTCCTGAGTCATGAATTTCCCATTAACATTTTAATTCTTTAATCCATAGAGGAAGCCATGGCTGGGTAATAACATAATAGAAAGTTTACCTATAAATCTCTTGAAAAATACATTGCATATATAATAAAAGTATAGTCATATTTTAAAAGTAAAATGAGAACTTGTTTTATGTATAACATCCTGTAGCGACATGAGACTTTAAAAATGAACAATTGTTTTTATTACTCCCTTATTAATTTTAGGGTGGACTTCTTGGTTAAAATCATCAGATATGGTCAGTAGGACCATCTTAGAAAAACAAAAGGGTGAAGCTTATGTTTTCATTTTCAGGAACCATTAGGATTTCAAAGGCTTATTACTTAAATACCTTTGCTTTTGTTTCCACAAAGTAACAAAGATGTATATGAAAACCACTGTTTCTCTTTTGCCACTGTGTCCTGAATATAAATGATTGTAAGCATACTTTCTCTTATTTCTTAGACGTTGGTTATGCTTTTAGAATTAAGCATAGGCCTTAGTTAAGAATTAAGACATATGAAAATGAAGAGCATACTCTTGGAAACTTCTTTAGAAAATGAAGTTTATTGAATTAACAAAATATGTTAAACAAAAAAGACTGGTAAAAACTGTTGTGGTTGGTCTTGTATACACTGCTATTAAGAGGAAATCTTATTCATGCTTCTCAGCTCACAGCATGGGAAAATGATATCACCCAGAAAATGGTATCAAAACCTCTCATCCTTATATTATGTGAGCTTAATACAAAATCTATAGACAGTATTTTTTTTATGGTTTATTTTTATTTTTTTTTTAATTTTATTTTTATTTTACTTTACAATACTGTATTGGTTTTGCCATACATTGACATGAATCTGCCATGGGTGTATGCGAGCTCCCAATCCTGAACCCCCCTCCCACTTTCCACCCCATATCATCTCTCTGGATCATCCCTGTGCACCAGCCCCAAGCATCCTGTATCCTGTATCGAACATAGACTGGCGCTTTGTTTCTTACATGATAGTATACATGTTTCAATGCCATTCTCCCAAATCATCCCACCCTCACCCTCTCCCGCAGAGTCCAAAAGTCCGTTCTATACATCTGTGTCTCTTTTGCTGTCTCGCATACAGGGTCATCATTACCATCTTTCTAAATTCCATATATATGTGTCAGTATACTGTATTGGTATTTTTCTTTCTGGCTTACTTCACTCTGTATAATCGGCTCCAATTTCATCCATCTCATTAGAACTGATCCAAACGTATTCTTTTTAATGGCTGAGTAATACTCCATTGTGTATATGTACCACAGCTTTCTTATCCATTCATCTGCTGATGGACATCTAGGTTGTTTCCATGTCCTGGCTATTATAAACAGTGCTGCAATGAACATTGGGGTACATGTGTCTCTTTCAATTCTGGTTTCCTCGGTGTGTATGCCCAGCAGTGGGATTGCTGGGTCATAAGGCAGTTCTATTTGCAATTTCTTAAGGAATCTCCACACTGTTCTCCATAGTGGCTGTACTAGTTTGCATTCCCACCAACAGTGTAAGAGGGTTCCCTTTTGTCCACACCCTCTCCAGCATGTATTGCTTGTAGACTTTTGGATCACAGCCATTCTGACTGGTGTGAAGTGGTACCTCATTGTGGTCTTGATCTGCATTTCTCTGATAATGAGTGATGTTGAGCATCTTTTCATGTGTTTGTTAGCCATCCGTATGTCTTCTTTGGAGAAATGTCTATTTATTTCTTTGGCCCATTTTTGACTGGGTCATTAATTTTTCTGGAGTTGAGCTGCATAAGTTGCTTGTATATTTTTGAGATTAGTTGTTTGTCAGTTGCTTCATTTGCTATTGTTTTCTCCCATTCAGAAGGCTGTCTTTTCACCTTGCTTATAGTTTCCTTTGTTGTGCAGAAGCTTTTAATTTTAATTAGATCCCATTTGTTTATTTTTGCTTTTATTTCCAGTATTCTGGGAGGTGGATCATAGAGGATCCTGCTGTGGTTTATGTAAGAGAGTGTTTTGCTCTCTTAGACAATATTTTAAAACTAATTTAATTTTATCAGGTTTTAATGTTTAAATTCAATAAAACTACCTATTACTATTGCTAAAATAATGCTGGATCATATAGCCAATTGGACTGAATCATTCAATTTTAATTTAAAATTGTTTTCAAGATATCCAAATTCCTATTTTCCATTAAATATCAGCCACTGAAGTCAGAAAATGCGCACTGCTGAGCTCTCATTTCTGTTACTCACTCTACCATGCTGACGCTGGAAAATTTGGCTTTTTTCCATCTTATCCCACTCATAAACAATGACTAAAAATTTTTATTATTATAGCATAATTTATTTACAATGCAGTGTTAGTTTCTGCTGTACAACAAAGTGAAGCAGCTATGTGTGTGTGTGTGCATGTGTGTGTGTGTGTGTGTGTGTACACATATCCTCTCCTTGAGTCTCCCTCCTACCTCATACCCCCATCCTACCCCTCTAGGTCATGACAGAGCATCAGCTTGAGCTCCCTGTACTATATAGCAGCTTCCCCACTAGCTATCTATTTATATATGATGGTATACATATATCTATGTTACTCTCTCAATTTGCCCCACCCTCTCCTTCTCCCACTGTGTCCAGAAGTCCACTCTCTGTATCTGCATCTCTATTCCTGCCCTACAAATAGGCTCATCTGTAGCATTTTTTGGACTTCCCAGGTGGCGCTAGTGGTAAAGAACCTGCCTGCCAACGCAGGAGACATAAGAGACTTGGGTTCAATCCCTCTGTTGGGAAGATCCCCTGGAGTAGGAAACGGCACCCCACCCCAGAATTCTTGTCTGGATAAGCCCATGGGAAGAGGAACCTGAAGGGCTACAGTCCCCGGGGCCACAGAGAGTCAGGCACGACTGAAGCTACTTCACAGGCGTGTAAAATTTTTCTAGATTCTACATATATGTGTTAATAGTGCTGCAATGAACACTGGGTGCATGTGTCTTTTTGAATTATGGTTTACTCAGGGTATATACCCAGTAGGGGGATTGCTAGATGATATGGTTGTTCAATTTTTAGTTTTTAAAGAAGCTTCCATACTGCACCTTTGGTGGGAATGTAAGTTGATACGGCCACTATGGAGAACAATGACTTTTTTAGATGATCTCCAGTTCTCACTTTCCTTTGCATTTCTCTAGCCACCAGGCCAGTCTCTTCTTTACCAAAGCTCTTGGCCTCCATCCAGTCTCTAACCTTCTCACTGAGCTTCCTAAAAGGGGATTTCCTAAAATGAGATTTTATGCTTATGGGTAAACCAGTTCTATACTACATGAATAAAAATCACTTCCCCACAGTGTTCCAGGGGCAAATGTGCTTAGGAAATGCTTGATAAAGCACAAGGGATTTCCTTACCAGCTGGCAGGCCGCACTTTGAAGAGCTTATATATTAAAGTCAGTATAGAGACTTCCTAAGTGTTCCAGTGGTTAAGAATCTGCCTTGCAGTGCAGGGGATGCAAGTTAGGTTCCTGATAACCCACATGCCGCAGAGCAACTAAGCCCATGCACCTCAACTACAGAGTTGGTGCCACATCTGCAGGTCCCTTATGATGGAAAGAGATTCTGCATGCTGCAACTAAGACCTAATGCAGCCAAATAAATAAATATTTTTTAAAAATGATAATAAATTCAGTATCATCCTCAATCTGGAAAAGATTAGAAAAAAAATTTTTAACAGTCCACAAATTCCAAAATAATCCTTGACCCCAGCTTTCATAGGCTTATAGTCCTTTGATAATCACCAATGGACTAGATGTATAAAATATTTTCAAACTCTTTTTTTGACCAGAGGACTCTTTCTTCCCATTGCAATGGCATCTACAGAAATGATGTTCTGTGACTATGTTTTTAAAAATGCAAGTAGAAAAGCCAGCTTTCCTCATGTTCTTCTCCTAGTTAGGACCTCAAAAAAGCTTCCAAGTCTCTATCACATTAAATTCAAACTTCGGTTGTTTGTCCTTCAGAAAGTACCTTATCTGATTCCGCTCGATTGTCTTACTTTCCCCAAATCATGCCTCCGGCTTACAAAACTCATAGTTAGCTGTCAGGGTGACTCCCTCACTCCCCTCCAAGTGATATCTACATAAACAGGACAAAACCTCACCTCCCTGTGCCTTTGCTCAAGACATTCTCTCTCCCTCAGAGGCAGCTTTCAACAGGC
>SJYX01023572.1:44263-55484 GCA_006410675.1 Oreotragus oreotragus | reverse complement strand
GACCATGATGGCTACTCCATTTCTTCTGATGGATTCTTGCCTGCGGTAGTAGATATAATGGTCATCTGAGTTAAATCCCCCATTCCAGTCCATTTTAGTTCGCTGATTCCTAGAATGTCGACGTTCACCCTTGCCATCTCTTGTTTGGCCACTTCCAATTTGCCTTGATTCATGGACCTGACATTCCAGGTTCCTATGCAATATTGCTCTTTACAGCATCAGACCTTGCTTCTATCACCAGTCACATCCACAGCTGGGTTTTGTTTTTGCTTTGGCTCCATCCCTTTGTTCTTTCTGGAGTTATTTCTCCACTGATCTCCAGCAGCATATTGGGCACCTACTGACCTGGGGAGTTCCTCTTTCAGTATCCTATCATTTTGCCTTTTCATACTGTTCATGGGTTTCTCAAGGCAAGACTACTGAAGTGGTTTGTCATTCCCTTCTCCAGTGGACCACATTCTGTCAGACCTCTCCACCATAACCCGCCCATCTTGTGTTACCCCATGGGCATGGCTTAGTTTCACTGAGTTAGACAAGCCTTTGGTCCTAGTGTGATTAGATTGACTAGTTTTTTGTGATTATGGTTTCAGTGTGTCTGCCCTCTGATGCCCTCTTGCAACACCTACCATTTTACTTGTGTTTCTCTTACCTTGGGCATGAGGTATCTCTTCACAGCTTCTCCAGCAAAGCACAGCCACTGCTCCTTACCTTGGATGAGGGGTATCTCCTCACCATCATCCTTCCTGACCTTCAAAGTGGGATAATTCCTCTAGGCCCTCCTGTTCCTGCACAGCCACTGCTCCTCGGACATGGGGTTGCTCCTCCCTGCTGCCGCCCCTGGCATCAGGCATCCGGTTGTCAATGGAACAAAATAGAAAGCCCAGAGGTAAATCCACACACCTGTGGACACCTTATGTTTGACAAAGGAGGCAAGAATATACAAGGAAGAAAAGGCAATCTCTTTAACAAGTGGTGCTGGAAAACTGGTCAACCACGTGTAAAAGAAGGAAACTAGAACACTTTCTAACACCATACCAAAAATAAACTCAAAATGGATTAAAGATCTAAATTTAAGACTAGAAACTATAAAACTCCTAGAAGAAAACATAGGCAAAACTCTCTCCAACATAAATCACAGCAGGATCCTCTATGATCAACCTTCCAGAGTAATGGAAATAAAAGCAAAAATAAACAAATGTGACCTAATTAAACTTAAAAGCTTTTTCGCAATGAAGGAAACTATAAGAAAGTGAAAAAAACAGCCTTTAGAATGGGAGAAAATAATTGCAAACAAAGCAACTGACAAAGAATTAATCTCAAAAATATACAAGCAACTCCTGCAGCTCAATTTCAGAAAAATTAGCGACCTACTGAAAAAAAAAAATGAGTCAAAGAACTAAGTAGACATCTCTCCAAAGAAGACATACAGATGGCTAAGAAACACATGAAAAGATGCTCAACATCACTGATTATCAGAGAAATGCAAATCAAACCACAATGAGGTACCATCTCATGCCAGTGAGAATGGCTTCTATCCAAAAATCTACAAAATATAAATGCTGGAGAAGGTGTGGAGAAAGGGAACCCTCTTACACTGTTGGTGGGAATGCAAACTAGTACAGCTACTATGGAGAAGAGAGTGAAGATTCCTTAAAAATCTGGAAATAGAACTGCCATATGATCCAGCAATCCCACTGCTGGGCATACACACAGAGGACACTAGAATTTAAAGAGAAACATATACCCCAGTGTTCATCGCAGCACTGTTTATAATAGCCAGGACATGGAAACAACCTATATGTCCATCAACAGATGAATGGATAAGAAAACTGCAGTACATATACATGATGGGGTATTACTCAGCCATTAAAAAGAATACACTTGAATCAGTTCTAATGAGGTGAATGGAACTGGAGCTTATTATACAGAGTGAAGTAAGTGAGAAAGAAAAAACACCAATACAGTATACTCTCTCATATATATGGGATTTAGAAAGATGGTAGCAATAATCCTATATGTGAGACAGGAAAAGAGAAATAGATGTATAGAACAGTCTTTTGTACTCTGTGGGTGAAGGCAAGGGTGGGATGATTTGAGGCAGTAATATTGAAATATGAATATTATCATATGTGAAACAGATTGCCAGTCCAGGTTCGATGCATAAGACAGGGTGCTCAGAGCTGGTGCACTGGGATGACCCAGAGGGATGGAATGGGAAGGGAGTTGGGTTCAGGATGGGGAACACACGTACACCTGTGCAGATTCATGTCAATGTATGGCAAAAACCACTACAATATTATAAAGTAATTAGTCTCTAATTAAAATAAATAAATAAATAATAAATTACCTCCTAATTATATATTTTTAAAAAGCAGAGACATTATTTTGCCAACAAAGGTCCACCTAGTCAAGGCTATGGTTTTCCCAGTAGTCATGTATGGATGTGAGAGTTGGACTAAAAAGAAAGCTGAGTGCCAAAGAATTGGTGCTTTTGAACTGTGGTGTTGGAGAAGACTCTTGAGAATCTCTTGGACTGCAAGGAGATTAAACAAGTCCATCCTAAAGGAAATAATCCTGAATATTCATTGCATGGACTGAAGCTGAAGCTGAAACTCCAATACTTTGGCCACCTGATGCAAAGAATTTACTCATTTGAAAAGACTTTGATGCTGGGAAAGATTGAAAGTGGGAGGATAAGGGGCCAACAGAGGATAAGATGGCTGGATGGCAACACTGACTCAGTAGACGTGAATTTGAGTAAACTCTGGGAGTTGGCAATGAACAGGGAAGCCTGGCGTGCTGCAGTCCGTGGGGTAGCAAAGAGTTGGACATGACTGAGTGAACTGAACTGAACTTTCTCAATATGATTCTTTGAATTAGGATTCACATTATTCATTTGACTCCCAAGCCCTCAATTCCTATTTCTTTTTTCCCTGTAATTTAGTTATTGAAGAAAGGCCAGTGATCCTATTAAGTTTCCACATCCTAGATTTTGCTAATTGTATCCTTGTGATGTCATTCAGCATGTGCTTTTGTCAACTGAATTTCCTACAAACTAGAAGAGGGATATTAAAAAAATGACACATCAAAAACCTATATATCCAATTTGATATACATTTAACATTTTGCTGTGGCTTTTTGTGTTTCCGTATAAATCTTGGGATGCACTCAAAAATTTTTAATGGTTTCCTTGATTTATTTATTTTAATTTGCTCTATTTTGGCTCATTTCTTTCTTTTCTCATCCCTGGACTAAATGTTGTTCATATTATATTTCCCAAATAGTTCCAATGATTTCTGAGTCATTGTTCATTTTATCCAACTCTTTTTTTTTCCTTTGCTATTTATATTTAACAATTAACTTGAATTTATTTTCAAGATTCTATTTTCTTTTCTTTCCATTCTACTGTTGAGCTCATCTAGCATTTCCTGTCACAGACTATAGTTCCAACTTCTAATATTTATTTTATTTTGTTTTCATAGCTTTTATATCTTTTCTAAGAATATTTATTTTTCTATTCACTGCAAAGTGTTTTATTTGTTTGCATTTACCAAATATGGGACAAGGTAATTATAGCCAATGTATAATTTTTAGTCTGCATTTATCCATTGAGCACTCAAGTTGCTTCCATGTCTTGGCTGTTGAAAATAATGCTGTAATGAACATTGGAGTGTAGATATCTCTTTAATATCTAGATGGTACTGCTGGATCATATGGTAGTTCTATATTTATTTTTTGAGAATTCATAATGTTTGTGTTTCCTTGGTAGCTCAGACAGTAAAGAATCTGCCCACAATATAGAAGACCTGGGTTCAATCCCTGGGTTGGGAAGATCATCTGGAGAGCAATAACAAAACATATTTTCCCTAATAGCTACACCAATTTACACTCTCAGTAACAATGCACAGGGAGACTTCCCTGGTGTTCCAGGGTTTAAGACTCCATGCTCCCAATACAGTAGGCCTGGGTTCTGTCCTTGGTCAGGGAACTAGATCCCATATGCAACAACTAAATGTTTTCATGCCACAACTAAAGATCCTGCTGGCCACAACAATGATCCAAGATCCCGCTGCTGCTTCTGCTAAGTCACTTCAGTCGTGTTCGACTCTTTATGACCCCATGGACTGCAGCCTACCAGGCTCCTCCATTCATGGGATTTTCCAGGCAAGAGTACTGGAGTGGATTGACATTGCCTTCTCTGAAAGACCCTGCATGCTATAGCTAAGACCTGGCACAACCAAATAAATAAATAAAATAATACTGCACAAATATCTCTTTTTTCTATATCATTTCCAATACTTGTTATCACTTACCTTTTTGATAATAGCCATTCTAACAAGTGTGAATTGATATCTCATTGGAGATTTGATTTGTATTTCCTTGATACCTGATATTAGTGAAGTCAAGCATCATTTTTATGTAGCAGTTGGACATTTGTATGTCTTCTTTGAACATATAAAGAAGATTCTCTGCTCACTTTTAATTGTATTGCTTGCTGTTTTGTTATTGAATTGTGTGAGCTCTGTATAAACTTTTGATATTAGCCCTTTATATTTTTATATTAACCCCTTGATTTCTTGTAGGAGATTTTTGTTGTTGTTTCATTTCTTACATTTAAGTCTATAATTTATTTTAATTTATCTTTTGTGAACAGTGTAAAATAGGCATCTAATTTTATGCTCCTGCACGTGGTTATTATATAAAAATCATAAATGAAAGAGAAGTAACAATGGATACCACAGAAGTACAAAAGATTATAAGAGAATATTGTGAACAACTCAGACGGTAAAGCATCTGCCCGCAGTGCGGGAGACCTGTGTTCGATCCCTGGGTTGGGAAGATCCCCTGGAGAAGGAACTGGCAACCCACTCCAGTACTCTTGCTTGGAAAATTCCATGGATTGAGGAGTCTGGTGGGCTACAGTCCATGGGGTCACAAAGAGTCAGACACGACTGAGAGACTTCACTTTCATACAATAACAAGTGGGCTTCCCTGGTGGCTCAGTGGTTAATTCTGACTGCCAATGCAGAAGATGTGGGTTTGATCCCTAAGTTGAGAAGATCCCCTGGAGAAGGAAATGGCTACCCACTCCAGACTCCAGCATTCTTGCCTGGGAATTCCCATTAACAGAGGAGCCTGGTGGGCTACAGTCAATGAGATTGCAAAAGAGTCAGGCATGATTTAGTAACTAACTAATCAGATCACCTAGGAGAAACACAGAAATTCTTAGAATCATACAACTTTCTAAGACCAAATCATGAAGAAATAGAAAACCTGAACAGACTGAATTATTGAGAGGGGCATTAGTAGTATCTGACTGTTTGCAACCCTATGAACTGTAGGCTGCCAGACTCCTCTGCCATGATTTTATCCATGGGATTTTTCAGGCAAGAACACTGGAGTGGGTTGCCATTTCCTCCTCGAGGGTGTCTTCCTGACTCAGGGATTGAACCTGCATTTTTTATGTCTCCTGCATTGCAGGCAGATTCCTTATCCATTGAGCCACTGGGGTAATCCCCAAAGAGATTGAAATAGTAATCAAAAACCTCCTTTAAACCAAAAGTTCAGGATCAGATAATTCTATAGTCTTCTGCTCAGTGATCTGTGATAACCTAGAGAGACAGGATGGGAGGGATAGGAAGGAGGCTCAAAGAGGAGAGGATATATGTATGCATATAGCTGATTCACTTCATCGTACAGCAAGACTCAGCATTAGAAGGCAATGAAACCCCAATAAAAAAAAGAAATAGTAAAAAGAAGAGGTGAAAGCCCTTACACATCTATGGGTGGAGGCATGCTGGAGTATGCTGTGATCCTGCTCTAGTGGTGCTGGGTGCCGTGTTCAGGGGTGTGTGGTAGCACTGGTCCAGGGGGGTGGGAGGTCTGGGTCAGGATATGGGGGTCAATAGCATCAACTGTGTGTACTTGTTGAACACTCTAGGGGAAATCCACAGAAATTGCCAAAGCTGTTAGGGTCTTCAGTGGCACCTCTATGTCCAACAGCTAGGGACCACAGCAGGCAGTGTGGGAGGCCAGAGCTGCTGTTGTACACATACAGCTGCAGCAGTAGGGGCCAGCCAGAAATGGCTGGGTATTATCAGGGGCTGATTACTGACACACATGTAGTGATGGGGGCCAGGTTGGGTGACAAGGGCAGGGGCCAACCTCAGACACAAAAGTAGTCAAGGAGCGTTTGCTGTTGACATGTACTACAGTGACTGTTGAGTCTCACCATCAGTGCATTGCTGTGTGGGTTGGTGACAGAGGTTGAATAAGGGCTGTGTGGATGCCCAGCTGCAGGTGAGTGCAGGGGCATAGGCCAGTGACAGAAAGAAGGTACTGATCTAAGCAAATAAGCCACTGTGAGTGACCTGGCTGCTGGCTGCACAGTCTCCTACTGCGTGCATGCATACAGTGGAAACTGATGAATGGTGTCAGGACAGCAGCATTCATGTCTACAGCTGGAGGGACTAGCCTAGCATATGTGTATGGTGGTAAAGGTCACCTGTTTTTGCTTGTGGCTAGCCATCAACTACTGATCTTTATGGCGAATTGGAAGCTGGAGTCTTGTTGATGTCACTCCAGAACTGAAATATATTTCTTCTCCTAGATGGTAGTTTCAGACCAGAAGTTTTGCCTAATTTGAGTTTAGTATTTTTTTTTTTTAAAGCTTTTGCTGTACTACTGTGGGTCTGTCCCACACATGTACCACTCAGGCTGTAGTTTGACTAATATTATGGTTTAAATTCTATTTCACTTCTCAAAACCTCCACGCTGGTTTGGTTTTACTATGCATGTGGTGCTCAGGGGTGACACTGAGACATTGAGCGTGGATTTATGTAGTGAGCAATGTGTTCCTTTCTCAGCAATTTCCTATAAGGGACAACTCCACCAATACTCTCAGACCACAGAGCTTTCTGTTAAGAGTTCTTATTTCTCATCCTTCTGCACTGCCTCACAACTGGGCCCACCATGGGACAGGGTTGTGAGAAAAATGGCATCTTCAATTCCACGAAGGTCACTTCTCTATGTTTTAATTCTCTTCCATGTTTTTCCTGCTTTAGTTTACATTTATTAGTTCTTAGGTAGATGCTTTATGTGGATTGCCCTGAGATTTTCATTTTAATGAGCAAGAAATATATGTTGTAATGTATTTATATGATCATCACAGGACTGAAAATTCTCTGGCTGCTATTTAAATGTTCTTCGTCATATTTCTAAGATAAATTTTTCTATTCTTGTTAGTACACAAAACTTCTTATATATGTATATCTATGTTGACAATTTTAGAATATTTTTTACCTTCTGTCTTCAGTTTTGCTTCCACCCTGTTCAACTGTCTTATGGGAAGACAATAGCCCATATTTTAGATTTTCTCACTGTATCTTCTGCTTTCTACCATTTCTTTTCTCTTTTTCATTACTTTTTCCCTCTTTGTGCTCCTAAGTTTCTAAGTAGCTTTTTATTTTTTTTCCAGTTGGGTGTAAACATTTATGAAACCAGTCCATTGAGTCTGTCATTTTAGTTATTCCAGTCTTCATTCTCAAATTTCTATTTGGTCCTTTTTATGGTCTCTAATTCTGTGGTTAAATTTTAATGTTGCTATTTTTATTTATTTGAATAAGTGGAATTTCTGTTTGAGTCATTTATATTGTTTGTCTCCTCATGTGCATGCTTATTTTGTTTGTTTGTTTGTGTGGCATTTATTTTGTTAAGTGATTTGTAAAAGTTATTCGAAGCCTAGGATGTTGTTATATGGGGCTTCTCTGGTGGCTCAGAGGGTAGAGAGTTTGCCTGCAATGTGGGAGACCCGGGTTCAATCCCTGGGTTGGGAAGATCCCCTGGAGAAGGAAATGGCAACTCACTCCAGTAGTCTTGCCTGGAAAATCCAAATAGAAAAAGGAGCCTGGGCTACAGTTCATAGGGTCGCAAAGAGTTTGACATGACTGAGCGACTTCACTTTCTTTCTTTCTTTTCTTTCTACGGTGTTATATTATCTCAGAAAAAAAAAAAAAAAAACTTGACTGACACAGCTTGGATCCTTGGATCAGGAAGATCCCCTGGAGGAGGGCATGTCAACCCAGTCCAGTATCCTTGCCTGGAAAATCTCATGAAGTGAGGAGCTTGGAAGGCTACAGTTCATGGTGTTGCCCAGAGTCACATGTGACTGAAGGGAATTAGCACACATACACATATCGTAGTTCCATCTTGAGTGACTGTAAAACAAACAAGCAACAACAAAACCAGAAAAATACCAAAAACCTTCTGTGAGTCACCTAAGTAACCTCTTTGAAATCAACAAGCAATTCCAGGGAAAAAGATGCCCCAAACTCTATGGTTACTTCCCTGAGCCTTCATCTTCCCCTAGATCATTGCATAGAGGTTCTTCACTATTTCAATTTCTCTAAAGTGTTCAAGCAGCCTTTAAAGATACCTTCTTTTGCTTTTATGTTGTCCTTAGTGGCAGCTTTGATTCATATTCCTTAGTGCACCATTGCTACAGAAATCCCCAAGATTAATTTATAAGCTGCCAGGCAAGTATGCAGAATGAAGGATGTTCAAGATAAACCTGAAAACCAACCACTTGTTTTATTCAGGGATCAACGGTTGGTTAATGTTTCTTTTCTTTCCTTAACATGAAATCTTCCAAACATTTTATGGACAACTAAAACATTTAATTCCCTTTCCTTTTCAGCTACAAACACAAGGATTTTGAGTCATTTTGTAAAAGGGAATGGCCAAGGCTCCCTTCCTCTCATCCCCTCTTAATTGGCCGAATGTGGCTGTGGTGCTGAGCCATTTTTCATTATCCAAAGGCAACACTCTAGAGATGTTGCAAAACCATCATACTTGCCTTAAGCTGTATACCCAGATATTGCATGAGAAAGGATGTATTTTTATTCTATTTAAGCCATTGTAGGTGAAGACTTCTTGTTTCCAGTCTGATCTGTTCCAGTCTAATCTGATTAACATAAGATTTATTACCAAGAGTGTATAAATACATTTTTGTATATTTAGTACAGTCGCTCAGTCATGTCCAACTCTTTGTGACCCCACGGACTGTAGCCTACCAGGCTCCTCTGTTCATGGGGATTCTCCAGCAAGAATACTGGAAAAGGTTGCCATGCCCTCCCACAGGGGATCTTCTGAGCCCCGGGAAAGAACCCAAGTTTCCCACATTGCTGGTGGATTATTTACCATCTGACCCACCAGGAAAGCCCAAGAGTGCTAGTGTGGGTAGCCTATCCTGTCTCCAGGGGATCTTCCCAACCCAGGAATCAAACCAGGATTTCCTGCATTGCAAGTGAATTCTTTTCCAGCTGAGCTACCACGGAAGCTTAATGCACATGTATCATTACCTTAGTGCAGGTAGCTTATAGAAATCAGAGATGACAAGAGAGTGGATTTCCCTTTGGAGCCTCCAGAAAGGTTGGCAGGGTTTGTAGCCCTGCCAATACCTTGATGTTATCCCTGTCAGATATTCCAGGCTTCTGACCCTCCAGAACATTAAGATAATAAAGTCTTGTTGTTTTTTAGTCACCAAGTTTGTCATAATTTGTTAGCTGTGTAAAAACTGAGGTAGGAGATGGATGGGCTGCAGGTTAATAATTTATAACTAGCCTCCTGTTTACATATCCTGAGGAAGAAAGCAGGAGGCTTGGAGGCTAGATATTTACAATCCACCTCTTGTTTGCATTTTAAATAGAAATAACAATAGAAATAGGGTAAATAACCAGCCTTTGCCTCTTGTGGACACAGTAAAATAACAGTTATGAAGGAAACAGAGCATAAAGGATCAAGATGTCATATTCCCCATCCTTGGGGCAAGGGAAATACTGCACACGCACAGACAGACTCTTTGGGGGTCAAAAAATGAGGGGGTACCACCCAAGAATAGGTGATGCCAAGGCCGGCCTCATAGGTCTCTGGGCTAGAATCCATGCAACATGCATATTGGGAAGAGTCTTAAGGCAGGTCAGGTGTGGAAAAAAGGAACCAGACAATTGGCCAAAGGTAAACAAAGACCTGGAAGAACTGCACATATACAAGGCTTAGCCATCTCTTTACTGTACTCCCCACCACTAGGGAGGACACTCACATGCCTACTCCCCAAGCGAGCATCTCTGTATTGCTTCTGGCTTAAATAAACTATTCCTCTATGTGCTCTCCCTCTTGTGCTGTGTCTCTGATAATACACTTTGCATTTCTCTTTTAATGTTTGGCTCCTTAGAAATGCATTTTTCAATGGATGCAAGGCCCAAGGGAATTTTCCTTCTAGCCTCTAACTCCTGGTGGACTAGTGATTTTGATTGCTGGTTTTCATACAGGCTACCCAGGTTCAATTCCTAGGCAGGGAACTAAGGTCTTCCTTCAAGCTACAGCTCACTGCTACCTCTCTGAGGTCATTATGAATAAACTGAGGTAGGCTTCAGATCCACATCATCTAACTCCTATTCTGCTGCTTCTGCTGCTGCTAAGTCGCTTCAGTCGTGTCCGACTCTGTGTGACCCCATAGACAGTAGCCTGCCAGGCTCCCCCGTCCCTGGGATTCTCCAGGCAAGAACACTGGAGTGGGTTGCCATTTCCTTTTCCAGTGCACGAAAGTGAAAAGTGAAAGTGAAGTCGCTCAGTCGTGTCCGACTCCGTGCGACCCCATGGACTGCAGCCCACCAGGCTCCTCCGTCCATAGGATTTTCCAGGCAAGAGTACTGGGGTGGGGTGCCATTGCCTGCCCCCAACTCCTATTCTAAACTATGTTTTTGTTGAGTGACTTTCATTATGTCATAGAAAATAATTTCACAAAATTTTCTCTTGCAAAACCTTGAAAAGGAGACCACAATTTCATCATCACTAAAGCTCAACATTCAGAAAACAAAGATCATGGCATCCGGTCCCATCACTTCATGGGAAATAGATGGGGAAAGAGTGGAAATAGTGTCAGATTTTTTATTTTGGGGGGCTCCAAAATCACTGCAGATGGTGACTGCAGCCATGAAATTAAAAGACGCTTACTCCTTGGAAGAAAAGTTATGACCAACCTAGATAGTATATTCAAAAGTAGAGACATTACTTTGCTGACTAAGGTCCACCTAGTCAAGGCTATGGTTTCTCCTGTGGTCATGTATGGATGTGAGAGTTGGACTGTGAAGAAAGCTGAGCACCAAAGAACTGATGCTTTTGAACTGTGGTGTTGGAGAAGACTCTTGAGAATCCGTTGGAC
>SJYX01023572.1:0-28278 GCA_006410675.1 Oreotragus oreotragus | reverse complement strand
ATCAATCAATGTAATTCACCACATTAACAAATTGAAAAATAAATGCCATATGATTATCTCAATAGATGCAGAAAAGGCCTTTGACAAAATTCAACATCCATTTATGATAAAAACTCTCCAGAAAGCAGGAATAGAAGGAACATACCTCAACATAATAAAAGCTATATATGACAAACCCACAGCAAACATTATCCTCAATGGTGAAAGATTGAAAGCATTTCCCCTAAAGTCAGGAACAAGACAATGGTGCCCACTTTCACTGCTACTATTCAACATAGTTCTGGAAGTTTTGGCCACAGCAATCAGAGCAGAAAAAGAAATAAAAGGAATCCAAATTGGAAAAGAAGTAGTAAAACTCTCACTGTTTGCAGATGGCATGATCCTCTACATAGAAAACCCTAAAGACTCCATTTATGTGTTTTTATCTTTAGATTTTGCACTTTTAAAATTCTTACAGGATACAGGATGCTTGGGGCTGGTGCACAGGGATGATCCAGAGAGATGATATGGGGTGGGAGATGGGAGGGGGGGTTCAGGATGGGGAGCTCGTATATACCCGTGGCAGATTCATGTCAATGTGTGGCAAAACCAATACAGTATTGTAAAGTAAAATAAAGTTAAATTAAAATTTAAAAAAAAAGAAATTCCCACTCTCCTAACCAAAATGAAAATATAATCTTTCAAATGTTATTATATTGCCTTTATTACATAAGTCTTTTAACCATCTGGAATTGTACAGATGCTGTGGTATGGGTATATCATGTGAGATGGAGGTCCAAGTTATTTTCTATATGGGTAATCATATGGATCAGCACCATTTATTAAGAAGTCCGTCTTTTCCTCATGGTTCTCCCATAAAAAAATGTTTTCCTGCGTGACGGTGTCTGTTCTGATGATCCAATTGTCTATTTCTGTTATAATATCACTCTATGTAAATTATTACACTGTTCAAGTTTTGATATGTTATTCGTTAGGAGTGCTTAGACTATTCTTATGATTCTGTGTTTCCATGTAAATTTTAGAGCTAATCTTGCAGGGTATACACACATACAAGTCCAAAACAACTTTAATATGCTGATTTGATTTTCCATTAAATTTTTTACTAATTCAGGGATGATGTGCATTATTTGAAGCTGAGGACTTTTTTGCACACAGTATGAATTTTTACTTATTTAAAACATATTAATAACTGCAAATAATTATATATATATATATAATATATATTTCCATATCATCTTACATTTATTTTGTTAGAATTTTTCTTTAATTAAATATTCTTGCTAAAGTGAAGCTCTTTTCACTATGCAAAAACAGCTAATCCTTAAAATATGTTCATACTTAAAATATATTTTCTTATATAACTATAGGTGAAGCAGCTTTCTCTTTTTATATTTTTTGGATGTGATTGTAAACAGGCTTAAAATATATATACATTTTTTTCTACATATATATGTATATATTCTACCTATTTTTTGTGATGTGCTGTAAGTCACTTCAGTTGTGTCTGACTCTGTGCAACCCCATAGACAGCAGATGCAATTGATTTTGTACATTGATTTTGTATCTAGTAGCATTACTAAAATAATTTCATTTATTCTGACATTTTATCCTAGAATGTTTGGGGATTTGCTGTATGGACAATTAAAAGATAGATGCATAATGACAGTTTTCCTATTTTATAATATTAAAGTATTTGATATCTATTTTCATTTTGCTCAACTTGTCAAGATATTTAGTATAATTAGAAAAATAAAACATAATAATAGCAAAAAATCTTTCTAATCATAAGGGTAAGCTTTTACACTTGTATATAAAATGTTTATCATATATGTTTAAATAAACTTTTAGCTTTAGAATAGGTATAGGTTTACAAACAAATTGTGTTTCTAGTAAAGAGAATTACCAAATACCTCACCCTCAGTTCCCCCAGTTGCTAATATTTTATGTTAGTTTCACCTGTATCACTCACAGTGGCTCAGGCTTTACTTTAAATCACTCCTCACTGTTTTGAGGAGGACTGGTCAGATATTTTGTAGAATTTTCTCCAGCTGGGGTATTTTTCTCATGACTAGACTGGTTATTTACTTATCTATTGAAAGATATCTCCATTCCCTCCAGTTTTATTGAATTATGAATAAGACTTTTATAAACCTTGCCTACTGGTTTTGTGTGAATATAAGTTTTAACTTACTTTGGCAATGCCCAAGAAATACAACTGCTGGATTCTATAGTAAGTCTATACTTAGTTTTGTAAGAAACTGACATATTGTCTTCCAAAGTGGCTGTATCATTTTGCATTTCCACTTGTAATGAATGAAAGTTCCTATTGCTGCATATCCTTGCCAACAGTTAATACTATCAATCAATGTTCTTGTAGTTCAGCTATTCTAAGAGATGTATGGTGGCATTGCATTATTGTTTTAATTTTCAATCCCCTAATCATAAATGAGGGCTTCCCTTTTGACTCAGTTGTTAAAGAATCTGTCTGCAATGCAGGTAACTGCCTGAAATTCAGAAGACCCAAGTTCAATCGCTGGTTCAAGAAGATACCCTGGAGGAAGAAATGACAACCCGCTCCAAGATTCTTGCTTGGAAAAATTCCATGGAAAAAGGAATCTGTCAAGATACAGTCCATGGGGTTGCAAGAGTCAGACACCACTTAGGGACTAAACAGACACCACCAATCATAAGTGATGTTGAGCAATTTTCACATACATAATCATCATCTGAAAATATTTGGTGAGATGTATGTTTGGTTCTCTTGCCCATTTGCAGTTAGGTTGTTAGTTTTTTTTTTTTTTTTTTTAATGTAGTTTCTTACTCTATACATCTTTAACAGACTCTTTACTGTTTTTTACTCAATGGATTTTGAATTTTGCAAAAAGGTTTTTGTTTATGTAAACCATTGAGTTGATTATATAATCAATTTTCCTTCAATCTGACATTGAAATGGATTATATCAATTTGTTAATAAAAAGTAAAGTGTGCTACTGAAATAATTTTAACTTAATGTATAACCTTTTCCCTTTAATTGGGGAGGGATAAATTGAGAGGTTGACATATACTAACACATACTACTATATATAGAATAGATAACTGATAACAGGGCACAGTGATAAAGAATCCACCTGCCAATGCAGGAGATGCAGGAGACATGGTTTCAACCCTGGATTAGGAAGATCACCTAAAGAAAGAAGTGGCAACCCCTCCAGTATTTTTGCCTGGGAAATTCCATGGACAGAGGAGCCTGGTGGGCTATAGTTCATGAGGTCACAAAGAGTCATAGGCAACTGAGTAACTGAGAACATGTGCAGGCACACACACACATGCACACACAATAGAGACCTATAGTACAGCGCCGAGAGCTTCTACTCAATATTCTGTAATCCGTAATGGACTACGTGAGGAAAGGATCTTAAAAGGAGTGGATATGTATGTATATATTCAACAGATTCACTTTGTTGTACATCTGAAACCAACACGACATTGTAAATCAAACATACTTCAATACAAATTTAAAATAAACAGCTATTTTTTAATTAGATAAAAATAGTATCTCTAATGGTTATAGACGTTTTTAGGTTTTTTACCCTCACTTCTTGTGTCAATTTTGGTAGGGTATTTCTGTAAATGTGTTTATTTCATCTAAGTTAAAGCTTAGATATGATGGCATGAAACTGGCCAACATATCCTTATCTTAAGACTGTTTACACATTTGCTTATTTAATGACACTTATCTTTATTGTCACCCTGTTTATTTGACTTATATGCAGAGTACATCATGCAAAATGCCAGGTTGGATGAAGCACAAGCTGGAATCAAGATTTCTGGGAGAAATATCAACAACCTCAGACATGCAGATGACACCACACTTACGGCAGAAAGTGAAGAACTAAAGAGCCTATTGATGAAAGTGGAAGAGAGTTTAAAAGTTGGTTTTAAACTCAACATTCAGAAAACTAAGATCATGGCATCTGGTCCAATCACTCGTGGCAAACAGATGGGGAATCAGTGGAAACAGTGACAGACTTTATTTATTTATTTGAAATAAATAAATCACTGCAGATGGTGACTGAAGCTACAAAATCAAAAGGCATGTGCGCCTTAGAAAGAAAACTATGACAAATCTGGATAGCATATTCAGAAGCAGAGGCATAGCTTTTCCAACAAAGGTCAGTCTAGTCAAAGCTATGGTTTTCTCAGAAGTCATGTACATATGTGAGAGTTAGACCATAGAGAAGGCTGGACACCAAAGAACTGATGATTTTGAACTGTGGCATTGGAGGAGATTCTTGAGTCCTTTGGACTGCAAGCAGATCAAACCAGTCAATCCTAAATGAAATCAGTCCTGAATATTCATTGGAAGGACTGATGCTGAAGCAAAGCTCTGATACTTTGACTATCTGATACAAACAGCCAACTCACTGGAAAAGACCCTGATGCGGGAAAGATTGAAGGCGGGAGGAGAAGGGGACGATAGAGGATGAGATGGTTGGATGGTGTCACTGATGCGATGGACATGAGTTTGAGTAGGCTCCGAAAGTTGGTGATGGACAGGGAAGCCTGGCGTCCTGCAGTCTATGGAGTCACAAAGATCTCAACATGATGAGCTACTGAACTGAAACTGATATCCTTATGTGTTTTAAAATTGCTGATAGCATTTACATGTACTGTTCTCTTTCTCTTTGATCAGATTCAATATAGGTTTAAAAATTTTTCTGTTTTCGAAGACCATACTTTAGACTTCATGATTCTATATATGCTTTCTTTTTATAGAAATACTTTATGGTCTAATGTTTATATTCCCTTCCTTCTACTTTCTTTGTGTCATTTTAGGTTATTTTTCTAAGTTTTAAATTAGAATTTTATTGTAACTTTCCTTCTTTTTATACTATAACATTTAGTGTTAAAAGATTCATGTTGATGTATGGCAAAACCAATACAATATTGTAAAGTAATTAACCTCCAGTTAAAATAAATAAATTTTTAAAAAATCCCAAGAGATTTGAAACATTATGCTTTACATCTAAATTTAAAATCTTAATTGAATTGTGATGTCTTTAAAAGTGTGTTTCTTAACTTCCAAATGTATGCGGTTTTAAAAGTCCTTTTTCTATGCACTTCTGACATGTTAATTTTGATCTGAGAGCATGCTTGGTGTGCATGGTGGTTATCTGTGACAGAATGATGTTGAGTAATAAACTTCCTTCAAAATAATTGGCTTATCATAAGGTTTCGTTTAGCTTCTGGGTCTACAGGGTAGCTGGGAAGTTTTGTTGGTCTTGATTGGGCTTTGTCACATTTTGGGAGTTTAGGGAGCTGTCATTTTATTTAATATGACCTTCACTTGGATGATTAGGCTGATTCTTCACTAGCCTATAAATATATTTCATCTTTCAGTATGTACTCATGGTGATAGCAGAAGAAAAGAGAGAAGGTAGAAATATTACCAAAGGAAAGCACAGTATCAGCCCACATTTAAGAGGTAGTGAATGGAGTTCACCTCTTTACTAAGAGGATTGACAAAAGATACAGAGAGGGATGAAGCATTACGCTATTAATACAATCAATCTACACACTAAGTTACAAATCTTATAAATATTTTTAAAGCTTGCTTTATGAATAAGTTATCAATTTCTATAAATGTCCTACAACTTTTAAAAAATATAGTCCTTTTTGGGAGATGTATGAAACTCAGAAATATCTATTATATTCAGCTTGCTGAATGTCTTTTAAATGTATATAAAAAGCGTTTTGAAATGCTTTAAACAATCACTTTATTTTCTAGTTTGATTAAGATATTAAGATATAATTGACGTAACACTGAGTACGTTTCAAGTGTATAACAATGATTTGATATCTGCATATATTGAAGTGATTAGCATTTAAAGTTTAGATAACATGAATCACTGCACAGTTATATTTTTTCTTGTGATGAGAACCTCCAAGGTCTACTCTCAATAACTTTCAAATATGCAACCCAGTAGTGTCAACTGGAGTCCCCATGCTGTACGTTATATACACAGAATGTGTGAAGATGATCAAAAGTCCAAACTTTCAGTTTTAATGTATTTATCTTATACCTGGAAGTCTGAATTCTTGATCACCTGCACACATTTCCTCCATCCCCTCCCCACTGTTTCTGGCAACAACCACTATACAGTATTTGTCTTTCTCTGTCTGACATCTCACTTGGCATAAAGTCTCCAAGTTTCATTCGTGTCATCACAAATGAGAGGATTTTCAACTTTTTGTGGCTGAATAACATTTGTGTGTGTATATGTGTGCCACATTTTCTTTATGTGTTCATTTTTTGATGGATATAGTTTCCATGATTTGATTATTATAAATATATTAAAATGAACAAGGGGTGGCAGATATCTTTCAAAATAATGGTTTCAATTCCTTCCAATAAACACCCAGAAGTGTGATTGCTCAATCATATGGTAGTTCTACTTTTAACTTTTTGAGAAAACTCCATACTGTTTTCCACATGTGACTGAATCAATTTACATTCCCACTAACGGTATACAGGGGTTTCCTTTTCTCCAGATCCTTGCCATCACTTGCCTTTTCAATGACAGCCATTCTAATAGGCCTGAGGTGATATCTCATGTACTATAAATCTGAGCTGTAAAGTGGCATAAGGGTCTCACTATACTTATGGATTATTATTTTTTTTAATCACTTAGCACAAATATCCTAGGCAGATAATTTTCCTTCTAGATTTTGGTGTGTTTGGAGGAGGTTTTATTTAGTTTACACTTACATCAAGTTTTGTAGCCCTTTGGTTGGGGTCCAATAAATATAAGAATCTCTTATTAGATATCCCAACCTGGGATTTCCCTGAGATTTGTGTTGTAAATTTACAACCCTGTATGACAACAAAAATTAATCCTCAATTTACTAAAGATTTTTCAATTCTCTCAGAGTAAAAGCCTGATTCACTGCACATTGCACCTCTCTAATTTGTCTTTTTTCTTTTACTTTTATGTTTCTCTTGTAATGGGCCCCTATTCTTAATTTTTTCCTGCTAACTCATCAAAACCTCTAAAATGTGATCTTTAAAAAAGTTCAATTTAGAATTCTATTGTTTTAATGGATCAATTACGGTGTGAGTGAAAGTCACTCAGTCAAGTCCAACCCTTTGTGACCTCATGGACTATATAGTTCATGGAATTCTCCAGGCCAGTATACTGGAGTGGGTAGCCTTTCCCTTCTCCAGGGATCTTCCCAACCCAGGGATAGAGCCCAGGTCTCCCACATTGCAGGCAGATTCTTTGCCAGCTGAGCCATAGAGGAAGCCTAAGAATACTGTAGTGGGTAGCCTATCCCTTCTCCAGCGGATCTTCCTGATGCAGGAATCAAACCAGGGTCTAATGCATTGTAGGCAGATTTTTTACCAACTGAACTATCAGGGAAGCCATTATAGTATGAAATTCATATTTATATAGAGAGATATCTGAAGTGAAATTCTAAGGAGTTATATCTCCATAATTTCAGTCCCATATTCCAAATAAATATCCAGAACTAACAGGAAAGATTTCTAAGCTCTAGTTGTAGTTTAAAGAAAAGAAAGAAAAGAAAAAGGAAAACTGTAATTCTGCTGCTGTTTTTGTTGTTTAGTTATTAAATCATGTGTGACTCCTTACAACCCCATGGACTGTAGCATGTCAAGGTCTTCTGTACATGGGATTTCCCAGCCAAGAATATTGGAGTTTATTGCCATTAAAATTATAGGATTTTCTAATTCTGTGGAAGTGAAGTGTGAGGAAAGATACAATCAGCTGTTGAATCCCATGGTCCTGGACTGGAAGATGTCTGTGATATCCTTGCTGAAGTTTGGTGAAGCATATGAGAAACAGCATCTCTAAGGAAGCACAGAATCAAACAATTGAGAATCACTCACAGTGTTCATTCTGAGGTAATGAAGGACTAAGAAGATTCAGGTAAGATGGGAATGAAGAGGCAAATGGTGGGGAAGCTTTGCAGCTGGGAGTGTGGTGCCTGGTCAAGAGAATTTCTTCTGACAATGAGTAAGCATAGAGTTAGTGAGAAATACAGGACTCAGACAATGGATTCCTGATGTGAACACTACCGCTTCTAATAGCACACATTATGAAGAATATCACATTAAGAAGAATGGTGGAAAACTGCAAGAGTTTTCTATTTCACACTACGTGATCCTTAAAAACCTTGAATGCTGCAAAAATCACANTAAGAAGATTCAGGTAAGATGGGAATGAAGAGGCAAATGGTGGGGAAGCTTTGCAGCTGGGAGTGTGGTGCCTGGTCAAGAGAATTTCTTGTGACAATGAGTAAGCATAGAGTTAGTGAGAAATACAGGACTCAGACAATGGATTCCTGATGTGAACACTACCGCTTCTAATAGCACACATTATGAAGAATATCACATTAAGAAGAATGGTGGAAAACTGCAAGAGTTTTCTATTTCACACTACGTGATCCTTAAAAACCTTGAATGCTGCAAAAATCACACCTTTAAGGGGGAAATATATTGGGTGAGACCACTGAAGATGTATATTTTAAACCAGGTCCTACAAAACAATAACAACAATCCCAATTAAAATACTAACTTCATTTTAAAGACATATTAACTGTCTAATGGAACCAGAGATCACATTGCTAACATTCAATGGATCATAAAGAAAGCAAGGGAATTCCAGAAAAACATCAACTTCTGCTTCATTGGCTACACTAAAGCCTTTGACTGTGGATCACAACAAACTGTGGAAAATTCTCAAGGAGATGAGAATACCAGACCACTTTACCTGTCTCTTGAGAAATCTAGACAAGGACAAGGGCTTCCCTTCTGGCTCAGCTGGTAAACAATCTGCCCACAATGCAAGAGACTTGGGTTCACTTCCTGGATTGGGAAGATCCCCTGGAGAAGGGAAAGACTACCTACTCTAATATTCTGGCCTGGAGAATTCCATGGACTGTATAGTCCATAGAGTCACAAAGAGTCAAACAGAACTGAGTGACTTTCACTTTCACTGAGAAATCTATATGTAGGTCAAAAAGCAGCAGTTAGAATTGGACATGGAACAACAGACTGGTTCACAATTGGGAAAGGTGTATGTCAAGGCTGTAAATTGCCATCCTGCTTATTCAACTTAAATGCAAAGTACATCTGCAAAATGTTGGGTTGGATGAATCACAAGCTGGATTCAAGATTGCTGGGAGGAATAGCAACCTAACATATGCAAATGACACCACCCTTATAGCAGAAAAAAAGAGGAACTAAAGAGCCTCTTGATGAGGGTGAAAGAAGAGAGGAAAATAGCTGGCTTGAAACTCAACATTCAAAAAAACTAAGATCACGGCATCTACTCCCATCACTCAGTTCAAATAGAAGGGGAGAAAGTGGTACTGGTGGCAGATTTTATTTTCCTGGACTCAAAAATCACTGAGGGCAGTAACTGCAGCCATGAAATTAAGACACTTACCCCTTGGAAGGAAATTATAACAATGTATTAAAAAACAGAATCATCACTTTGGCAACAAAGTTCTGTATAGTCAAAGTTATGGTTTCTCCAGTACTCATACATGGATGTGAGAGTTGGACCATAAAGAAAGCTAAGCAGTGAAGAATCCAAGCTTTTGAACTGTGGTTTTTGAAGACTGAACTTTTGAAGACTTTGGGGAGTCCCTTGTATTGCAAGGAGATCAAATCAGTCATTCTTGAAGGAAATCAATCCTGAATATTCATTGGAAGAACTGATGCTGAAGCTCCAATACTTTGGCCACATGATGTGAACAGCTGACTCATTGGAAAAGACCCTGATGCTGGGAAAGATTGAGGGCAGGAGGAGGAAGAGAAAGGAGTAACAGAAGATGAAATGATTGGATGGCATCACTGACTCAATGGATACGAGTTTGAGCAAACTCCAGGAGACAGTAAAGGACAAGGAAGCCTGGCGTGCTGCAATCCATGGAGTCGCAAAGAGCTGAACATGACTTAGTGACTGAACAACAAAGACAATAAAACTTTTTAATGAATAAAAGAGCTACAGTTGATAAAATTCCACTGTACTAGAACGTGTGAGAGTAATTGGATGGAAGCAGGTTTAAGAAACAGCTGAAGCCTTGGAGTTAATAGAGATAAAGCAATGGTATACCCTCATTATCAGGAGATTCAGGTACAAAACAGGAGCTGGTTTTGTACAACATGCAACCATCCAGAGATGGCTGGCTTTGACTCGTTGATACATGCTGGTTTCTTAGGGTACCATGAGAACATTTAATGCAAAGCAATGGCCAACCACAACTAGAAGGAGGACTTCAGGGAACAGCTACTCCATGGAGCATGTATCCCCCATGGCTTGCTGTGCCCAAGTTTTTTTTTTTTTTTTTTNCTCGTTGATACATGCTGGTTTCTTAGGGTACCATGAGAACATTTAATGCAAAGCAATGGCCAACCACAACTAGAAGGAGGACTTCAGGGAACAGCTACTCCATGGAGCATGTATCCCCCATGGCTTGCTGTGCCCAAGTTTTTTTTTTTTTTTTTTAAAGCATCAGTAATGCTCATCATTTTTTTTAGCTCATTCTGCTATGACTTGGTTTTGTGATGCAAAACCATACTAAAGCACCTTGAGTTTATACTGACAGTTGCTTATGTACTAATTATGTGTGGGCTAACTTTCTTTACAAAAAGACATCTGTAACAAAACAGATAGTACATAATTAAAAACCTGAGCCCTATTATTTTTAAGCATGTATTTTTAAGGTTATTCTTTGAAATAAAATAGAATGAGTTAATAGATATACTCAGTATGTATCTGTATTGCTATCATATAAACTTTATATGTATTAACATTTATTTTATTTTTCTCTTTTACCAAATCTGAGCTTCTTGAGTGTGGGGTCATGTGACACTCTTATTGATGTTCCAACACCTCTTACAGAGCCAGGCAGAGGTGTTTAGTAAAATGTTTGCAGAATGAACACGTGTATAATCACATATGTGATTGACTGAACGGGCAGCCTTGGTCCCCCACCCCCCAGACATAAATCTATCTGTGTGATAGTGGTGGAGGGTTTCCAGGTGCTTCCTTACAGGGTGCAATTTCATGGGTGCCCTTATTTATAGAACACCTACTGTGTACCACGTGGTAATGTAGACACACTACCTATAATTCCCCCGACAGATCTCTATCTTCAAGTTTCAGAGGAAGACAGTGAGGCTTACAAAGAGGCAAAGTGGCTTGTCCTCTGCCCTGTGGTGGTGAGACATGAGCTGAGAACCTCTTTCTAGTCTGCCTCATAGCAGAGCTTCTCAGTCTTAATTGCNTACTGTGTACCACGTGGTAATGTAGACACACTACCTATAATTCCCCCGACAGATCTCTATCTTCAAGTTTCAGAGGAAGACAGTGAGGCTTACAAAGAGGCAAAGTGGCTTGTCCTCTGCCCTGTGGTGGTGAGACATGAGCTGAGAACCTCTTTCTAGTCTGCCTCATAGCAGAGCTTCTCAGTCTTAATTGCCCATCTGGAAATATTCTTATTTATTTCTTTGTTAATGATCAAAAAAATTGCTTAATAAGAGGTTAAAAAAATATTTTAAAGAATGAGACATGACCATGTAGTGAAAAGAAAACAGAATATAAATACAAAAGTGGGTTTGAATCCTGGGAACTTTTCCAAACTGTGTTTTTGTGTGTTTATACACACACATTTTCCTCTCAGACTTATTTACGGGATGAAGGGAAACCCATGGAAATGAAACAATAATATTCTCCTCAGAGGAGAAAGTTGAAAAATTTACATATGCATGTAAATTTATATGTGTACATATTATGCATATGTTATGTATGAACAAATATACGTATACAAATACATATGTGTGTGATTTATATGTATATTATTCATGTGTGTCAATACATGGATGTATGTTATGCATATTAGTTATGTATGTACTGTATGTATATATTTACATAATGTAAGCAAATGTACTCTATCCTCTCTTCTGGAGGGGTCTTCCCTGGTGGCTCAGTAGGTAAGGAATCTGCCTGTAATGCAAGAGACCATCTACAATACAGGGTGCCCAGGTTTGATCCCTGGGTCTAAAAGATCCCCTGAAGAANTATGCATATTAGTTATGTATGTACTGTATGTATATATTTACATAATGTAAGCAAATGTACTCTATCCTCTCTTCTGGAGGGGTCTTCCCTGGTGGCTCAGTAGGTAAGGAATCTGCCTGTAATGCAAGAGACCATCTACAATACAGGGTGCCCAGGTTTGATCCCTGGGTCTAAAAGATCCCCTGAAGAAGGAAATGGCAACCCACTTTAGTGTCCTTGCCTGGGAAATCAGAAGGACAGAGGAGCCTGGTGGGCTACAATCCATGGTGGCTACAAGAGTCAAACATGCCTTAATGACTAAACCACCAACATCACTCCTCTGAGGGGATATCATTGTTTCTTTTCCATGGGTTCCTCTTGGTCATCCCATGAAGTCATTGGGTCAGGATTCAACCCCAAGCCTCCCTATCCTTGGGCATGCTCTTTAAACTCTACTACAGGGTGTTTCTGGAGGCATCCACTGTGCCAACATTCCTATGAGCATCTTGTTGATGGGTGGCTGTATCCTGGCACACATCTGATTTCTTGTGTCTCCTCTGGCATGTGTTGCTACTAACTTCAGTCGTGCTAGTCAACAGAGAAATGGAAGAAAACTGGGTCTATAGGCTTTCATTCTGCTCTCTTCTCATAATTTCCCAACTGGCTGAATGAAAAAGATAATTCAAGTGTTTTCTGGTTTGTTTGTTGATTCAAGTAAGAGTCTTAAATGCTAACACATCAGTCATGATATGTTTGCTTAAAATATAATTCAAAAGCAGGACTTCCCTGGTGGTCCAGGGGCTAAGACTCTATGCTCCAAATGCAGATGCCCTGAGTTTGATCCCTGGTCAGGGAACTAGAGCCCACATACCACAACCAAAACGATTCTGCATGCCGCAAAAAAAGATTGAAGATCCAGTGTGCCACAATTAAAATTTGACACAGCCAAATAAATATTTTTAAAAACCATAGTTCAAAATCAGTATCATGATAGAATTATCAAATCATAAACCTCAGCCCAACAGCATACAAAGAGAAACGAAGAGTGAGGCAACACTGACAGGTTTCCTGTAATGAGAGTTTGATACAGTTCACACGAAAAAAGTAAAGCTCTTCTGTCTGTTATCAGCAGTGCTAATTAGAATTGATGGTGCTGAGTCATATGCAGTGACACTACAGGGTTTTAATGCCAGCCCAGAAAATCAATGATGCTATATGATGGAAAGGAAATCAATAATAGCCATGGCAGGATTTGATTTCAAGTAAAGCACCAACATTGTAAGTGAAGTCGCTCAGTCGTGTCCAACTCTTTGCGACCCCATGGACTGTAGCCTACTAGGCTCTTCTGTCCATGGGATTTTCCAGGCAATAGTCCTGGAGTGGATTGCCATTAAACAGGTACCAAATTCATTGTATTCTTATAGAACAGGCTGAGTTTGCAACCCTTCCTTACTGGTCATGTTATCCCCTGACCTGGGGGCGGGGGTAAAGTGTGAACCAGAGATGATACCAAATCTGTCAGAAGATTTATTACTGATTTCTGAGGCCCAATAGGTGACTAGCTATGCAGGTGCATCGCATCTATACAACTTAAGGGACCGTGCCCACACTCAGAAGAAGAAGGCTCCCATCTTCCCAACTTTGTCTCACATTCCAAGATATGATTCTCTTTATTTTCTTTCAGACCCTTTAGTGGGCCATGTTATCTTTTACCTCCATGCCATTGCATATACTCTTCCCTATGTCAAGAATTTTCTCCCTGTATGCTTTTCTTTACAGCCTCCATAACATAAAACTTCTGGAAGTTCTCACTACCTCTGGACTTTATTTCTGGCCTCCAGAGTTGTATTGCAGGCATTCCTCCTCTGGTGTCTCAATGCTCTGTTTCCCTTTTAATTCAGTGCTATCTGTATTCATTCCTGTGGACTACCATAGCAAGCTATCGAAAACTCAGTGACTTCCTAGAAATTTATTATGCATTTCATTCCGCTTTGAGGCTGGAAGTCCAAAATTGAGATGTGGATGGGATCACTCTCTTCCTGAAGACTCTGGGTGAGGACAGGATTCTCCCTGTCCCTTCCAGCTTCTGGCAATCAATGTCAATTCTTAGCTTTCCTTGCCTTTTAGACACTTCTTCACTCTGACATCTGCCCGCCTGATCACAGGGAGTTCTCCCCTGTGTGTCTCCATACTGTCCTCCTCTGTGTATCTGTGTTCACATTTCCCTTTCCTTAATAAGAACATGAGACACTGAATTAGGGCTCACTCTAATCCTGTAAGAACACATCTCAACTCAACTACACTTTCAAGATTATTTCCAAATAGAGTTAATATTTTTGAGGTTCTGGATAGACACAAGTATTAAGGGGCAGTATTCGATCTAGTGAAGTATCGGTTATATTATATTTTCTTATTCATTTGCCCTGCTCTACCAGATCATACTATTTGTTAAGGCAGAACTGGGGTTTATTACATTGACTATTGTAACCAATGTGCTTACAGTTCTTGGTACATCCTACATGCTCAGTCAACAGTGACTGAATGAATAAATAAATGTGTATCAACCTTAAGGCAGTATCTCTGAATAGGAAGTTATCATACACTGGACCTCAAGAGTCATAATCCAGTGATTCTGGTGAGGTGATCTAAATGCAAACCCCAAATTTAGGAAGTCAGGAAAGAAACAGCACATGGAGGTACAGCAGAGACTAGAGATCAGGTAAAAACTGGATCAAAATAGGAATACTTGAGTATGCAGTAAAGGTTTAGTAGGTATGGTTTGCTCAAAGCCTGCACATTCAAAGTAAGGCCTTGGCCCTTGATTGGTCAAGGTTCAGGATTGGCCCTTGACCATCTTCTGGGAAATAATCTTTGAGCCCTTGGAATGTGTGATCTGATGAAATTGCTTTGTATGCTTCCAGCCTTGGGCTGAGCTGTATCAGCTTTGTCTCTCCTGGGAATGGAGACTGAGTAGCTAATGTCAGTCTTGTAAGCACTGCATGCTTATGTGAAAGAAAAGTGAAAGTGTTAGTCACTCAGTTGATTCCGACTCTTTGCAACCTCATGGACTATAAATGCCAGGTTCCTTTGTCAATGGAATTCTCCAGGCAAGAATACTGGATTGGGTAGCCATTCGCTTCTCGAAGGATTGTCCTGACCCAGGAACTGAACCCGGGAGTTCTGCATTGCCACAGCTTCTTTACTGTCAGAGCCACCAGGTGAACAACCCTCAAATAAAAAGTCCAATACCATGCAGCAGTGAGCCTTCCTGTTGAGAATATGTCACGTGTGTGGTCATGTATAATTGCTGGGAGAATTAATTGTGTCAATATGCACCTCCACTGAGAGCCTAGAAGCTTGTATCTGGTTTCTCCCGGACATTGCCTCATACATCCTTCCCTTTGTGAATTTTAATTTATGTACTTTTCCTGTAAAAAAAAAAAAAAAAAAGTAATAATAATGAATATAATGGCTTTCTCAATCCTATGAGTTCTAAAAAATTACTAGGCCTAGGAGAGATAATTATAAGAAACACGATACTCAGTATACAGTATGTGCCCAATAAAATATTAGCTGAATGAGTGAATATCTGTGGTGCATTCGTAGGTCACCTTACCTGATATTTGGAGATGAGCTGAGATTTATCTCAGGCTGATATCAAAGTCTGGGCTCAGGCAGGTCCCCCTCCTGCCTTCCTCCAGGCTACAAGAGCACCTTCACATACTCCCTTCTCTCTGGGTTCCTCTCTGGAAAAAAAAAAAAAAAGAAAGAAAGAAAAATATTTCTCACACTTTCAAGCTTCCCTAGAACAAGGGCAAAGGCATCTCCTGCTGGATCTACCTAGTGCTGCATCAAGCACAGCATCAGTACTGGGGGAAACTGGTCTGTTTGCCTGCAGTTATCTGCTTGCCTTTTCCCTGATCCATCTGCATCGGGGCTGGGAAGCTTTGTGGGAGCCCTGGAGCAGAGAGACAGAGAAAGGAAGACACCACCCACCTTGTATGGGTGCAAATTGGTAGAAGTAGCTTCAGTTCTCAAAGTGGCCCATTGTTGCTGGGCTTCAGCCATACCACTCTGTCCTTTTTCCCTTGAGGTTAGAGGCAGAGGCAGTGTCCTGCTTAATGAATCTCTAGGTTGCCTTGTCCCCCAGGTTGCCGAAGAACTTTAACAACTCAGAGTTATTTGTCTTTTACTGTGGGGTCCCAGCTGATACACAGTCCATCTCGAGGCTTGCAGGACACTCTGGCTATCCTGATGGGTGGATTATAGATAACAAGAAAATGGCAGAATTCAGTACACTTCAGTCCAGTTTAGTTCAGTCACTCAGTCATGTCAGACTATGACCCCATGGATTGCAGCATGCCAGGCTTCCCTGTCCGTCACCAAATTCCAAAGCTTGCTCAAACTCATGTCCTTTGAGTTGGTGATGTCATCTAACCATCACATCCTCTGTTGTCCCCTTCTCCTCCTGCCTTCAATCTTTCTCAGCATCAGGGTCTTTTCCAAGGAGACATTTATTTGCATCAGGTGGCCAAAGTACTGGAGCTCAAGCTTTAGCATCAGTCCTTCCAATGAATATTCAGGACTGAGTTCCTTTAGGACTATTTGTTTGATCATCTTGCAGTCCAAGGGACTCTCCAATACCACAGTTCAAAAGCATCAATTCTTTGGTGGTTGGTTTTCTTTATGGTCCAACTCTCACTTCCATGCATGACTACTGGAGAAACCATAGCTTTGGCTAGATGGATCTTTGTCAGCAAAATAATATCTCTGCATTTTAATATGCTATCTAGTTTGATCATAGCTGGGGCTTTCCTTGTGGCTTAGCTTATAAAGAATCCACCTGCAATGCAGGAGACCTGGGTTAAAACCCTGGGTTGGGACCATCCCCTGGAGAAGGGAAAGACTACCCACTCCAGAATTCTGGCCTAGAGAATTCTATGGACAGTCCATGTGTTCTCAAAGAGTCCAGCTTGTGATTCATGCAGTCTAGCATTTTGCATGATATCCTCTGCAATAAGTTAAATAAGCAGGGTGACAATATACAACCTTGAAGTACTGCTTTCTCAATTTGGAACCAGTCCATTGTTCCATNGCTAATTAGAATTGATGGTGCTGAGTCATATGCAGTGACACTACAGGGTTTTAATGCCAGCCCAGAAAATCAATGATGCTATATGATGGAAAGGAAATCAATAATAGCCATGGCAGGATTTGATTTCAAGTAAAGCACCAACATTGTAAGTGAAGTCGCTCAGTCGTGTCCAACTCTTTGCGACCCCATGGACTGTAGCCTACTAGGCTCTTCTGTCCATGGGATTTTCCAGGCAATAGTCCTGGAGTGGATTGCCATTAAACAGGTACCAAATTCATTGTATTCTTATAGAACAGGCTGAGTTTGCAACCCTTCCTTACTGGTCATGTTATCCCCTGACCTGGGGGCGGGGGTAAAGTGTGAACCAGAGATGATACCAAATCTGTCAGAAGATTTATTACTGATTTCTGAGGCCCAATAGGTGACTAGCTATGCAGGTGCATCGCATCTATACAACTTAAGGGACCGTGCCCACACTCAGAAGAAGAAGGCTCCCATCTTCCCAACTTTGTCTCACATTCCAAGATATGATTCTCTTTATTTTCTTTCAGACCCTTTAGTGGGCCATGTTATCTTTTACCTCCATGCCATTGCATATACTCTTCCCTATGTCAAGAATTTTCTCCCTGTATGCTTTTCTTTACAGCCTCCATAGCATAAAACTTCTGGAAGTTCTCACTACCTCTGGACTTTATTTCTGGCCTCCAGAGTTGGATTGCAGGCATTCCTCCTCTGGTGTCTCAATGCTCTGTTTCTCTTTTAATTCAGTGCTATCTGTATTCATTCCTGTGGACTACCATAGCAACCTATCGAAAACTCAGTGACTTCCTAGAAATTTATTATGCATTTTATTCCGCTTTGAGGCTGGAAGTCCAAAATTGAGATGTGGATGGGATCACTCTCTTCCTGAAGACTCTGGGTGAGGACAGGATTCTCCCTGTCCCTTCCAGCTTCTGGCAATCAATGTCAATTCTTAGCTTTCCTTGCCTTTTAGACACTTCTTCACTCTGACATCTGCCCGCCTGATCACAGGGAGTTCTCCCCTGTGTGTCTCCATACTGTCCTCCTCTGTGTATCTGTGTTCACATTTCCCTTTCCTTAATAAGAACATGAGACACTGAATTAGGGCTCACTCTAATCCTGTAAGAACACATCTCAACTCAACTACACTTTCAAGACTATTTCCAAATAGAGTTAATATTTTTGAGGTTCTGGATAGACACAAGTATTAAGGGGCAGTATTCGATCTAGTGAAGTATCGGTTATATTATATTTTCTTATTCATTTGCCCTGCTCTACCAGATCATACTGTTTGTGGAGTTCTCCCCTGTGTGTCTCCATACT
The DNA here is from genome assembly GCA_006410675.1 of Oreotragus oreotragus. Lineage (NCBI taxonomy): Eukaryota > Metazoa > Chordata > Mammalia > Artiodactyla > Bovidae > Oreotragus > Oreotragus oreotragus. Next base: position 9,750 of record SJYX01023572.1, on the reverse strand, counting down.
GTCCTCCTCTGTGTATCTGTGTTCACATTTCCCTTTCCTTAATAAGAACATGAGACACTGGATTAGGGCTCACTCTAATCCTGTAAGAACACATCTCAACTCAACTACACTTTCAAGACTATTTCCAAATAGAGTTAATATTTTTGAGGTTCTGGATAGACACAAGTATTAAGGGGCAGTATTCGATCTAGTGAAGTATCGGTTATATTATATTTTCTTATTCATTTGCCCTGCTCTACCAGATCATACTGTTTGTTAAGGCAGAATTGGGGTTTATTACATTGACTATTATAACCAATGTGCTTATAGTTCTTGGTACATCCTACATGCTCAGTCAACGGTGACTGAATGAATAAATAAATGTGTATCAACCTTAAGGCAGTATCTCTGAATAGGAAGTTATCATGCACTGGACCTCAAGAGTCATAATCCAGTGATTCTGGTGAGGTGATCTAAATGCAAACCCCAAATTTAGGNGCTCAGTCAACGGTGACTGAATGAATAAATAAATGTGTATCAACCTTAAGGCAGTATCTCTGAATAGGAAGTTATCATGCACTGGACCTCAAGAGTCATAATCCAGTGATTCTGGTGAGGTGATCTAAATGCAAACCCCAAATTTAGGAAGTCAGGAAAGAAACAGCACATGGAGGTACAGCAGAGACTAGAGATCAGGTAAAAACTGGATCAAAATAGGAATACTTGAGTATGCAGTAAAGGTTTAGTAGGTATGGTTTGCTCAAAGCCTGCACATTCAAAGTAAGGCCTTGGCCCTTGATTGGCCAAGGTTCAGGACTGGCCCTTGACCATCTTCTGGGAAATAATCTTTGAGCCCTTGGAATGTGTGATCTGATGAAACTACTTTGTATGCTTCCAGCCTTGGGCTGTGCTGTATCAGTTTTGTCTCTCCTGGGAATGGAGACTGAGTAGCTGTCACTCTTGTAAGCACTGCATGCTTATGTGAAAGAAAAGTGAAAGTGTTAGTCACTCAGTTGGTTCTGACTCTTTGCAACCTCATGGACTATAAATGCCAGGTTCCTTTGTCAGTGGAATTCTCCAGGCAAGAATACTGGATTGGGTAGCCATTCGCTTCTCGAAGGATTGTCCTGACCCAGGAACTGAACCCGGGTGTTCTGCATTGCCACAGCTTCTTTACTGTCAGAGCCACCAGGTGAACAACCCTCAAATAAAAAGTCCAATACCATGCAGCAGTGAGCCTTCCTGTTGAGATCTGGTTTCTCCCGGACATTGCCTCATACATCCTTCCCTTTGTGAATTTTAATTTATGTACTTTTCCTGTAAAAAAAAAATAGTAATAATAATGAATATAATGGCTTTCTCAATCCTATGAGTTCTAAAAAATTACTAGGCCTAGGAGAGATAATTATAAGAAACATGATACTCAGTATATAGTATGTGCCCAATAAAATATTAGCTGAATGAGTGAATATCTGTGGTGCATTCGTAGGTCACCTTACCTGATATTTGGAGATGAGCTGAGATTTATCTCAGGCTGATATCAAAGTCTGGGCTCAGGCAGGTCCCCCTCCTGCCTTCCTCCAGGCTACAAGAGCACCTTCACATACTCCCTTCTCTCTGGGTTCCTCTCTGGAAAAAAAAAAAAAAAGAAAGAAAGAAAAATATTTCTCACACTTTCAAGCTTCCCTAGAACAAGGGCAAAGGCATCTCCTGCTGGATCTACCTAGTGCTGCATCAAGCACAGCATCAGTACTGGGGGAAGCTGGTCTGTTTGCCTGCAGTTATCTGCTTGCCTTTTCCCTGATCCATCTGTATCAGGGCTGGGAAGTTTTGTGGGAGCCCTGGAGCAGAGAGACAGAGAAAGGAAGACACTGCCCACCTTGTATGGGTGCAAATTGGTAAAAGTAGCTTCAGTTCTCAAAGTGGCCCATTGTTGCTGGGCTTCAGCCATACCACTCTGTCCTTTTTCCCTTGAGGTTAGAGGCAGAGGCAGTGTCCTGTTTAGTAAATCTCTAGGTTGCCTTGTCCCCAGGTTGCTGAAGAAATTTAACAACTCAGAGTTATTTGTCTTTTACTGTGGGGTCCCGGCTGATACACAGTCCATCTCGAGGCTTGCATGACACTCTGGCTGTCCTGATGGGTGGATTATAGATAACAAGAAAATCTTTTAGTAAATCTCTAGGTTGCCTTGTCCCCAGGTTGCTGAAGAAATTTAACAACTCAGAGTTATTTGTCTTTTACTGTGGGGTCCCGGCTGATACACAGTCCATCTCGAGGCTTGCATGACACTCTGGCTGTCCTGATGGGTGGATTATAGATAACAAGAAAATCGCAGAATTCAGTACACTTCAGTCCAGTTTAGTTCAGTCACTCAGTCATGTCAGACTCTTTGTGACCCCATGGACTGCAGCATGCCAGGCTTCCCTGTCCATCACCAAATCCCAAAGCTTGCTCAAACTCATGTCCTTTGAGTTGGTGATACCATCCAACCATCACATCCTCTGTTGTCCCCTTCTCCTCCTGCCTTCAGTCTTTCTCAGCATCAGGGTTTTTTCCAAGGAGTCATTTATTTGCATCAGGTGGCCAAAGTACTGGAGCTCAAGCTTTAGCATCAGTCCTTCCAATGAATATTCAGGACTGAGTTCCTTTAGGATTATTTGTTTGATCATTTGCAGTCCAAGGGACTCTCCAATACCACAGTTCAAAAGCATCAATTCTTTGGTGGTTGGTTTTCTTTATGGTCCAACTCTCACTTCCATGCATGACTACTGGAGAAACCATAGCTTTGGCTAGATGGATCTTTGTAACAAAATATTATCTCTGCTTTTTAATATGCTATCTAGTTTGATCGTAGCTGAGGCTTTCCTGTGGCTTAGCTGGTAAAGAATCCACCTGCAATGCAGGAGACCTGGGTTCAAACCCTGGGTTGGGACGATCCCCTGGAGAAGGGAAAGGCTACCCACTCCAGAATTCTGGCCTAGAGAATTCTATGGACAGTCCATGTGTTCGCAGAGTCCAGCTTGTGATTCATGCAGTCTAGCATTTTGCATGATGTCCTCTGCAATAAGTTAAATAAGCAGGGTGACAATATACAACCTTGAAGTACTGCTTTCTCAATTTGGAACCAGTCCATTGTTCCATGTCCAGTTCAAACTGTTGCTTTTTGACCTGCACACAGATTTCTCAGGAGGCAGGTCAGGTGGTCTGGTATTCCCATTTCTTGAAGAATTTTCCACAGTCTGTTGTGATCCACACAGTCAAAGGCTTTGGCATAGTAAATGATGCAGAAGTAGTTGTTTTTCTGGAAGTCTCTTCCTTTTTCTATGTTGAATGGATGTTAGCAATCTGATGTCTGGTTCCTCTTCCTTTTCTAAATTCAGTTTGAACATCTGGAATTTCTTGGTTCAGGTACTGTTGAAGCCTAGCTTGGAAAATTTTGAGCATTACTTTGCTAGTGTGTGACATGAGCGCAACTGTCTGGTAGTTTGAATATTCTTTGGCACTGTCTTTCTTTGGGATTGGGATGAAAACTGACCTTTTCCAGCCCTGTGGCCACTGCTGAGTTTTCCAAATTTGCTGCCATATTGAATGCATCACTTTAATAGCATCATCTTTTAGGATCTGAAATAATTCAGCTGCAATACCATCACTTTCACTAGCCATGTTCATAGTGATGTTTCCTAAAGCCCAGTTGATCTCACAGGGCTAGCATATCTTAAGTACATCACCCAGGACAGGGAACATGGGCAGTCATGGGTAGATTTTATCTTGCCTACAGTAGGGAGTTGGCCAGGGACAAATTCTCACCACTTTCTACCACTTTAATGATTATCATTGTAAATTCCAGATATAAAAACAGGCGTGTGGGTGAAAAGGCATGAGAAGAACCTGAGTCCTTGGTCTCCTGTGGTGCTGTGATTGTGTCAACTGAGCTAGGCTGGAGCCACAGCCACCATATTCCACTTTCTGTAGGACTCTCAGTTAGTGTTGCCCTCAAGGAACATTTTGCAATCATATTCTTAAGCTCTGAAAATGGGGACAAAGATGCAGTTCATGCCTGCTAATTTCAACTGGCAGCCAGAAAGCAGCACTCAGATCCACATGGTATTTCTGGTCTCCATGGAGTCTCCTCTTTCAGCTTCTTCAAGGCTTAGGTCAGGTGCAGGGCCAGCTACATGGCCAAGGCAGCCATGTTCCACTATAGGTTGCCTACAGCATCATCGGTGTAGAGGGAGACCTACATTCCAATGTGACCTTCCTGGTCCATGTTTCCCTTGATCTTTGGCCTTGTCTACAGGCAGTTTCTTTTTTTTCTACTCTTGCCCTATTGGGCAGCCTCAGGTCAATAATGGATGTAGTAGTCTGCCCAGATTACCCTACCAACCCCACACAGTGTAATCTATAGTTCTTATAGTAAACCCCTAATTTACACCATGGGTAGTATTTCTGCTGCTCAGATGGAAGCCTGTCTGAGGCAGAAGGAAAAAATGTTTAATTGGGATGGAGTACAGGGTGTATGCATGGAAAAATGGATAAATTGCTGGGAGAGAAGTCATCAGATGCAGGCCAGGACAGCTCCTAGGGATGTGTGTGGTCAGGATTGCGGTAATGTCCACCTCACATTTCTCTTTGTTCCCTGATCCAGTACACATATTCACTTCTCTGGAGCACTCCCCAGAACTCCTGTCAGGAGAGATTACTCCTCAGAAGTGACCTTTGGCTTAAAGGGAGCTCAAAAAGTGGAATCACAGTTGAAGAAAGGCTGTCGCGGACTCTGAGCTTGGCCCATATGTTTTACTTAAGCTCAGAAATGACTCAGAGCCCAGAGGGGACCTATAATGGATGAGCTATGTCAACCAGCCTGCTTTCTCTCTGCAAATGGGCTCTGCTTGGAAGGCTGATTTATTTGTGTTTTATGGCTTATTTTGTGGTGAACAAAAATCAATAAAGGCATTCATTTTCACATTTTAAATGTGCCAGGCAAAATCAGACCATTGTCACATGTGTGCTTTACATGCTCCATTTTCAAAGGTGAATGGGTGTGAATGAAATTAAACATTGACTTGGAAGTTACCCGCAGGCTTTTCTCTTACTCAAGTTCTACTCATTTATCGCAGGGTGACCTTGTACCTGCTACCTGCAGCTGAAGCTTGTCTGCCTAAGTCACTGATGTGCTTTGTGGCCTTCAGCACTGAGCCTACTTTTCTCCACTGTCACCTGGATGCAGACAGTAGGACAGAGGGCCTACTCTGGGCTCTGTGTCTAGGAGCAGAGCTGGGACTCTAGTCACCTGAGCACCAGGAGACCAGCAGTATACGTAAGACTGGGCAGGACATGATGTGTTGCCCACAGAGATAACCCATTAGGTCAAGTCCAGGAGTACTGTTACCTGACTTCTACCCTAGCCCACCTGAGAAATGAAAAGATCTAGTGAGAGCACTGGCAATGAGGGCAGAGAAGAGGAGCTGAGAAGTCAAGGTAATTCATATTTCAAATACTCAGGGCATGGACATGAAGACAAGGAGAAAAAGAATGGGAGCAGTCTGAGAAAAGTTGGAGACTTCTACCTGGTGAAACTAGGTAGGTGGTGAAAGCAAGTATCATCTTATGCTCTATCAGACTTCAAAGGATTTTACTTGGAATTATTTAATGCAGTTGTTAAAATCACTTTACAATTAAGTCTTAGAGGAAATGCAGGCTCTATAGAAATATAGTTTATAGGACAAGTTTCCATGGGAGATGTTCAGAAACACATGCCCAAAAGGGCCAGGACATGAAGGTCCACCTGTAGCATATCCAGTCCATTAGAAGCAGATGTCAGGATCTGGGTGCTTGAACAGAACCTGGACTAGATGTGTATGTTTGAGGTTTGAGTCTCTAGGCAATGTAGAAGTCATGGATGCACTTGACCTCACAAAGGTTGCTGAGAGACAAAAAACAAGTGAAGCTAAGACCTTATGTGGGTTTCCTTGGAGGCTCAGATGGTAAAAAATCTGCCTGCAATGGTGGAGACTCGGGTTCAATCCCTGGTTTGGGAAAATCCCTTAGAGAAGGACATGGCTACCCACACCAGTATTCCTACCTAGAGAATAACATGGACAAAGGAATCTGGTGGGCTACCATCCATGGGATCACAAAGAATTGGACACAACTGAGCAACTAACATACACACACATATACCTGATTCAATGTCCCTTTGAGCAGATAACACAGAGCAGAAACAAAAAGAGCTAGGGGAGAATTGGGATAGAGAGGCTGGGAGAAGAAAAATTTCAGGAGACAACATGACAAGAACTTTACCTGAAGCCTGCCAGAGTCATGCGGGAGGTCAATGTACTGATGGCTTCTTGCTATTCATTTGTTTTATCTGGAGAGAAGTATGTTTATGTTCCAGGTGTATCCAGAGGAGGTAGCCAATTCCACATGGATGGTGGGAAACAACAGTATCACAAGTTGGATATTAATTTTATAATCACAAGCTGCTGTTGCTAAGACGCTTCAGTTGTGTCCGATTCTGTGCAACCCCATAGACGGCACCCCACCAGGCTCCCCCGTCCCTGGGATTCTCCAGGTAAGAATACTGAAGTGGATTGTCATTTCCTTCTCCATTGCATGAAAGTGAAAAGTGAAAGTGAAGTCGCTCAGTCGTGTCTGACTCTTAGCGACCCCATGGACAGCAGCCTACCAGCCTCCTCCATCCATGAGATTTTCCAGGCAAGAATACTGCAGTGGGTTGCCATTGCCTTCTCCAATCACAAGCTAGAAGAGAACAGATATCTAGAAAACAATGACGCGACAATATTGAAAATGAAATACTGCCAGTGTGTGAGTGATCTCCCTCAAGACAGATGAAGCTGAATCAAGTGTCAGGTTACCAGGAGATGTGGAGCTCACCATCTGCAGTAGCAGATGGCTACTTTGCAATAGCAAAGGCTATTTCTGACACTCAGCTCAGAGGTGCGGGACTTGTGTGTTTGGCAGATTGAGATGTCCCTTTGCTGAACAGGCAACATGTTTTACATAACACAAAGGATGTCATCGATCTTCATCACTCCATTCATCCCACTTACTGTCATTATAGCTCATCTCATTCACCAAGTCAGAGGAAGTGACTGACCCATGGAACTTTGTTTCCTAGAAGAAAAAAAAAAAAAACTGAATTAAATACAAATTGGAAGGTCTGATGTATCTGTGTACTGGGCATGTAGCTCTTCATGTCCTTTTGGACCAGAAATCAAGGTCATGATGAGATTAGAAGAAGATCCTCTCAAACACCAGGGCCTTTCCCATGACTTCTGGGACTGGACCAGGAGTCCCCCCAAACATCTTTAATACAAAATATGTTTTCATAGATGTTCAGAATGTGAAATTAAAATGATATTTTCAATTTTCATAGTCAAACTATTTGTCAGAGCAGCAAGGATGCTGCTCTGGTTATCTTGATTTTGGGGGGAATCATATGTCGTATTTCTGTCCTTTGCCCTACTTGGATCTCACCTTCCCTCTTTTCATTTCTGTGCACTTATCCCTTAGTTCTTCCTTCTGAAAAAGCTACTCAGGCATGTATTCTGCATCACTTAGCTGTTACCTCAAAGATATATTCATTGATAACATGTATTCATTCCTTTGCAATCTTAAGGGTTCCACCGACCTTCCCTTTCAGCTCATCCCGTGGCCTTAAAAAGTTCAACCTGTTTAGCTCAGATTCATAGAAACTCTCTTCTTTCACCCTACTGAAAAGGTATATTTTTCTAAAATGCAGTCATTTATATTTTCCCTGTATCCCTTGTTTTGTCATTTTAGAAAATGTTTTGATAATTCATTGATTTTAAATGAGAAGAGCTTTATTTGGATCAACAGTCAAGATATATTGTTTGCCCATCCCTTTTCTTGTTTACTTGGATGATCTCAAATCCCCTCCATCTCTAGAGTCAAGGGCCGTGCTGGGGTATGCCGCTCCTGGTCCAGTCCCAGAAGTCATGGGAAAGGCCCTGGTGTTTGAGAGGATCTTCTTCTAATCTCATCATGACCTTGATTTCTGGTCCAAAAGGACATGAAGAGCTACATGCCCAGTACACAGATACATCAGACCTTCCAATTTGTATTTAATTCAGTTTTTTTTTTTTTTCTTCTAGGAAACAAAGTTCCATGGGTCAGTCACTTCCTCTGACTTGGTGAATGAGATGAGCTATAATGACAGTAAGTGGGATGAATGGAGTGATGAAGATCGATGACATCCTTTGTGTTATGTAAAACATGTTGCCTGTTCAGCAAAGGGACATCTCAATCTGCCAAACACACAAGTCCCGCACCTCTGAGCTGAGTGTCAGAAATAGCCTTTGCTATTGCAAAGTAGCCATCTGCTACTGCAGATGGTGAGCTCCACATCTCCTGGTAACCTGACACTTGATTCAGCTTCATCTGTCTTGAGGGAGATCACTCACACACTGGCAGTATTTCATTTTCAATATTGTCGCGTCATTGTTTTCTAGATATCTGTTCTCTTCTAGCTTGTGATTGGAGAAGGCAATGGCAACCCACTGCAGTATTCTTGCCTGGAAAATCTCATGGATGGAGGAGGCTGGTAGGCTGCTGTCCATGGGGTCGCTAAGAGTCAGACACGACTGAGCGACTTCACTTTCACTTTTCACTTTCATGCAATGGAGAAGGAAATGACAATCCACTTCAGTATTCTTACCTGGAGAATCCCAGGGACGGGGGAGCCTGGTGGGGTGCCGTCTATGGGGTTGCACAGAATCGGACACAACTGAAGCGTCTTAGCAACAGCAGCTTGTGATTATAAAATTANCACTACCCTACTTGCTCCACAAAAGCTGGAAGAGAAAGGGTCATTCACATGGAGTCTTGAGCTGGTTCTGAGAGCGAAAGAGTGTACTAGTCTCGGTAGTGTTCATTTGAAACAATTTCTCAGATATGTGGGAGTTCAATTTACACTACCCAAGTCTCATCCTGAAAAAAGTTATATGAAGAGAAACTTCAACTGATTAAATGAATGAAGAGTTATTCTGAATCATCAGCGTGAATACTGTTGCTATGCACTGCCAATGCAGAACATTACTCTTGGCAAAGCAGAATCTAATGTAAGAAAAATCAGTAATAGCACTTTGAGGCTAACAGTAAGTCTTATAGTATATTAATAAAAACAGCAAAGTAAAAAGAGATTTGGGGAAATAAAATTCTGCTAAATATCCTGTCCTACATTGGGAAACTCAAAATATGATGTTTGATTTTTGTCTTTGATATCTATAGAAGTGTTTTGAAAATTTAATGATAATCACAATATTGAAAAAAGACATATCTACTCTAAATATCAGAAGGAAATAGTGATAAAATGGGCATTTTTTATTTATCAAAATATATAGAACAGATGAAAGAAGTCCAAACATTTTAGTTTTAAGGAATGTAACTCTCTGAATCAAAGTCAGATATCAGATTGCTATTACAAAACTAAAAATTCAACATCATACATCTTACAAAAGCCATGGTTAAAACAATATTTTGGAAATTTTAAATATAAAATTTGGCAGTATAAGCACTAAAACATAAGTGGAAGCTTATGGAAGTCATGGGAGTATAATTTAGACAAAGATACTTGGGAAGCTCTTTTTGCACTATAAGAAGGTGCGATTCACAGGGAATCTCTGCTGCTGCTGCTGTTGCTGCTAAGTCACTTCAGTCATGTCCAACTCTGTGTGACTCCATAGATGGCAGCCCACCAGGCTCCCTTGTCTCTAGGATTCTCCAGGCAAG
>SJYX01023570.1:110716-124887 GCA_006410675.1 Oreotragus oreotragus | reverse complement strand
CAACTTCTTTCGTCTAACCCTTGAGTTTTCTGAAAGAAACAGGCTGCTTGGAATTCCATGTAAGGAAGTTATCTAGGGTAGAGTTAACCTGAGGTAAGTTAGAGGTAGAGTATTAACTAGTCACAGAACTCTGCTCAAAGCAGAGTTCACAAAGAAGGGTCTAGTGTGTAATATTTGAGTCCCTACACAGTTCAGAAGCATGCTGTGAATGAATTTCGAAATTTGATCCTCTTGGTTAAAGCTGTGTTTTCTGCCTCAGGAAACTATTTAGTTGTAGGCTGAATTCTAGTGGAAAAACACTTTGGTTACTTTTGTTGTGTTCAGTTCCACAACTTCTTTAGTCTAACTGTTGAATTTTCTGAAAGAAAGAGATTGCTTGGAAATCTTTGTTAGGATGTTATTGCAGCATAAGTTTTCACCTAGCCAGGTCAGTTATAGGTATAGTACTAACTAGTCACAGAACTCTCTGGTTACACCAGTGTTCATGAAGAAGGTTCCAGTACATCCTGTTAGAGTCTCTACATTGTTCATAAATATGCTGTGTATGAATCGTGAAATCTGAGGCTCTTTGCTAAACTTGTATTATCTACCTTGAAAACCCAGTTAGTAGTGGACAAAAAGCTAGTTGAAAAGCACATTGGTTACTTTTTTGCATTCAGTTCAACATCCTTATTCTAATCCTTGAGTTTTCTGAAACAAACAGGCTGCTTGGAAATCCTTGTTCGAAGGTTATTGCAGAGGACATTTTCACCTAGTGGTGAAATACATCTCTTGGATAAAGGTGTATTTTCTGCCTCAGAAAGCTAGTTAGTTGTAGACTGAAAGCTGGTTGAAAAACACATTGATTACTTTTGTTGTATTCAGTGCAGAAATTTCCTTAGTATAACCTGTGAGTTTCCTGAAATAAACAAGCTGCCAGAACTCCTTGTTAAGAAGTCATCTCTGAATACGTTTTCACCTAGTCATATTAGTTGTATGAATAGTACTAACTAATCACAGAACTCTCTCCTCAAACCAGCGTTCATGAAGAAGATTCCAGTGGGTCCTGTGTGACTCTCTCCATTGTTCAGAAACATGCTGTATTTGAGTCTTGAAATCCAAGCCTCTGGCTCAAGGTCTAATATCTACCTCGGAAAGCTAGTTAGTTGTAGACTGATAGCTAGTTGAAAAACATTTTCGTTAACTTTGTTGTATTCAGTTCAACAATATCCTTAGTCTAACCTTTGAATTTTCTGGAGGAATCCGGCTGCTTGGAAGTCCTTGTTAGGAGGTCATCAGAGAGTACAGTTTCATCAAATAACTTAGTTATAGCTATACTACTAACTATACTTATATGTTTATAACTATACTTATATAACTTATACTATACTACTGTAGCTAGTCACAGTACTCTCTGCTCAAAGCAGTGTTCACAAAGAAAGATTCAACGTGTACTGTTTGAGTCTCTGCATTGTTCAGAAACATGCTGTGTGTGAATCTTGAAATTCGAGCCTCATGGCCTAAGCTGTATCATCTGCCTTGGAAAGCTAGTTAGTTGTAGACAGAAAGCTAGTTGCGAAGGACTTTAGTTACATTTGTTGTATTCAATTGAGCAACTTTCTTATGCTAACCTGTGAGTTTTCTAAAAGAAACAAGCTGTTTCTAACTCGTTGGATTAGGAGGTCATCTCAGTACATTTTCACATAACCAGGTTAGTTTAGAGTATAGTACTAACTCTTCACAGAACTCTTTGCTCAAGGCAGTGTTCACAGATAAGGGTCTAGTTGCCCTGTGTGAGTCTCTACATTCTTCACAAACATGCTGTATTTGAATCTTGAAATTCTACCCTCTGGCTAAAGCTCTATTATCTGCCTCAGAAAGCTAGTTAGTTGTAGACTGATAGCTGGTTTAAAAATACTTTGGGGACTTTTGTTGTATTCAATTCAAAAATGTCCTTAGTCTAACAGTTGAATTTTCTGAAAGAAACAGGCTGTTTGGAACTCCTTATTAGCAGGTCATCTCAACATTCATTTTCAACTAAACAAGTCAGTTATAGGTATAGTATTAACTAGTCACAAAACTCTCTACTCAAACCAGTGTGTGTGAAGAAGAATCCAGTGCATCCTGTTTGAGTCCCTACGCTGTTCAAAAACATGCTGTTGTGAATCTTAAAATCTCAACCTCTTGGCTAAAACTGTATTTTCTGACTTGGTAAAATATTTAGACTGAAAGCTAGTGGAAAAATCACTTTGGTTCCTTTTGTTGTATTCAATTCAGCAACTTCCTTAGTCTTACACTTGAGTTTAATAAAGAAAAAAAAAAAACAGGCTGCTTGGAACTACTTGTTAGGAGGTCATCTCAGAGTGCATTTCCCCTACCATGTTAGTTATAGGTTATGTACTAACTAGTCACAGGACTCTCTGCTAAAACCAGTGCTCACAAAGGATCTAGTGTGTCCTATATAACTCTCTATACAGTTCAGAAACATGCTGTGAGTGAATCTTGAAATCCAAACCTCTTGGCTAAAACACTATGTTCTGACTCAGAAAGCTAGTTAGTAGCTGTAAACTGAAACTAGTTGAAAAACACTTCGGTTACTTTTGTTACATTCAGTTCTACAGCTGCCTTAGTCCAACCTGTGAGTTTTCTGAAAGAAACAAGCTCTTTGGAACTCCTTGTAACAGATTATCTCAGAGTACATTTTCACCTAACCAGGTTAGTTAGAACCATAGTACTAACTAGTCACAGAACTCTGTTCAAACAGTGTTCAGGAAAAAGGTTCCAGTGCATCCTTTTTGAGTCTCTACTTTGTTCAGAAATATGTTGTGTGTGAATCTTGAAACCCAAACCTCTTGGCTAAAGCTGTATAATCTGTGTTGGAAATAGTTGTTGACTAAATTCTAGCTATAAAACACTTTGGTTACTTCTGTTGTATTCAGTTCAACAACATCGTTAGCCTAACCCTTGAATTTTCTGAAAGAAACAGGCTGCTTGGGGCTCCTTATTGGGAGGTCATCTCAGAGTACATTTTCACTTAACCACATTAGTTATAGGTATAGTACTTACTTGTCACACTACCTAAACCAGTGTTCACAAAGAAGGATGTAGTGTATCCTACTTGAGTCCCTACACCGATCAGAAACATGTTATGTGTAAATCTTGATATCTGAGCCTCTTGGATAAAGATGTATTTTCTGCCTTGAAAACCTGGTTCATTGCCGACTGAAAACTACATGAAAAACACTGGATATTTTGGTGCATTCAGTTCAAGTCTAACCATTGAATTTTCTGAAATACAGAGGCTGCTAGGAACTCCTTGTTAACAGGTCTTCTAAAAAGATATTGCCACCTAACTGGATTAGTTATAGGTACAGAACTAACTAGCCACAGAACTGTCTGCTCAAATCAGTATTCACAAAGATGGATCCAGTGCATCCTGTGTGAGTCTCTACATTGTTCAGAAAAAAATGGTGTGTGTGAATCTTGAAATCAGAGACTCTTGGCTAAAACTGTGTTATCTGCCTCAGAAAACTTGTTAGTTGTAGACAGAAAGCTGTTGAAAAACACTCTAGTTACTTTTCATGTATTCAGATCAACAACATCCTTAGTTTAACTGTTGAATTTTCTGAAAGAAACAGCCTGCTTGGAACTCCTTTTTATGAGGTCTTCTCAGAGTACATTTTAACTTAAGCAGGTTAGTTATAAGTATATTAATAACTAGTCACAAAACTCTCTGCTCAAACCATTGTTCACAAAGAAGGATCCCATGTATCCTGTTTAAGACTTTATACTTCTCAGACATTGCTATGTGTTAATCTTCAAATTTGAGCCTCTGGACTAAAGCTGTATCTTCTGCCTAGGAAAACTAGTTAGTTGTACACTGAAAGTTAAACACATTGCTTGCTTTTGTTTTATTCAGTTCAACAACTTCCTTAGCCTAACACTTGAGTTTTCCAAAAGAAACAGGTTTCTTGGAACTCTTTCTTAGGAAGTCATCACAGAGTACATTTTCACCAAACCAGATTAGTTATAGGTATATTAATAAGTAGTCACAGAACTATCTGCTCAAATCAGTGTTCACAATGATGGATCCAGTGTGTCCTTCTTGAGACTCCACACTGTTCAGAAACATGCTGTCTGTTAATTTTGAAATCTGAGCCTTTTAGCTAACAATGTATCTTCTTCCTCAGAAAACTAGCTTGTAACAACATCGTTAGCCTAACCCTTGAATTTTCTGAAAGAAACAGGCTGCTTGGGGCTCCTTATTGGGAGGTCATCTCAGAGTACATTTTCACTTAACCACATTAGTTATAGGTATAGTACTTACTTGTCACACTACCTAAACCAGTGTTCACAAAGAAGGATGTAGTGTATCCTACTTGAGTCCCTACACCGATCAGAAACATGTTATGTGTAAATCTTGATATCTGAGCCTCTTGGATAAAGATGTATTTTCTGCCTTGAAAACCTGGTTCATTGCCGACTGAAAACTACATGAAAAACACTGGATATTTTGGTGCATTCAGTTCAAGTCTAACCATTGAATTTTCTGAAATACAGAGGCTGCTAGGAACTCCTTGTTAACAGGTCTTCTAAAAAGATATTGCCACCTAACTGGATTAGTTATAGGTACAGAACTAACTAGCCACAGAACTGTCTGCTCAAATCAGTATTCACAAAGATGGATCCAGTGCATCCTGTGTGAGTCTCTACATTGTTCAGAAAAAAATGGTGTGTGTGAATCTTGAAATCAGAGACTCTTGGCTAAAACTGTGTTATCTGCCTCAGAAAACTTGTTAGTTGTAGACAGAAAGCTGTTGAAAAACACTCTAGTTACTTTTCATGTATTCAGATCAACAACATCCTTAGTTTAACTGTTGAATTTTCTGAAAGAAACAGCCTGCTTGGAACTCCTTTTTATGAGGTCTTCTCAGAGTACATTTTAACTTAAGCAGGTTAGTTATAAGTATATTAATAACTAGTCACAAAACTCTCTGCTCAAACCATTGTTCACAAAGAAGGATCCCATGTATCCTGTTTAAGACTTTATACTTCTCAGACATTGCTATGTGTTAATCTTCAAATTTGAGCCTCTGGACTAAAGCTGTATCTTCTGCCTAGGAAAACTAGTTAGTTGTACACTGAAAGTTAAACACATTGCTTGCTTTTGTTTTATTCAGTTCAACAACTTCCTTAGCCTAACACTTGAGTTTTCCAAAAGAAACAGGTTTCTTGGAACTCTTTCTTAGGAAGTCATCACAGAGTACATTTTCACCAAACCAGATTAGTTATAGGTATATTAATAAGTAGTCACAGAACTATCTGCTCAAATCAGTGTTCACAATGATGGATCCAGTGTGTCCTTCTTGAGACTCCACACTGTTCAGAAACATGCTATCTGTTAATTTTGAAATCTGAGCCTTTTAGCTAACAATGTATCTTCTTCCTCAGAAAACTAGCTTGTTGTCAACTGAAAATTAGTTGAAAAACACTTTGGTTACCTCGGTGTTATTCAGTTCAAAAAGTTCCTTTGTCTAACCATTGAATATTTGTAAGGCTCAGGCTGCTTGGAATTCCTTCTTAGGAGGTTATTTCAGAGTATATTTACATCAAACCAGTTAGTTATAGGTATAGGACTAAAGAGTTAGCGTATATTCTGCTCAAATCAGTATTCACAAAGAAGGATCCATCATATTCGGTTTGAGGCTCTACCTTGTTCAAAAACAAGCTGAATCTTGAAAGCTGAGCTTTATGGGTAAAGCTGTATTATCTGCCTCAGAAAACCAGTTAGTTGTAGACAAAAAGCTAGTTGAAAACACTTGGGTTATTTTTGATATATTCAGTTCAACAACTTCCTTAGTCTAACCATTAAGTTGTCAAAAAGAAATGAGCTGCTTGACACTCCTTTTAGCAGGTCATCTCAGAATACATTTTCTCCAATCCAGGTTATTTATAGGTATAGTACTAACTAGTCACAGCACTCTGCTCAAACCAGTGTTCATAAGAAGGATCCAGTTGCCCTGTTTGGCTAACTATACTGTTCAGAAACACACTGTGTGTGAATCTTGAAACCTGAGCCTCTTGGCTAAATATGTATTATCTGACTTGGAAAACTAGTTAGTTGTAGACTGATAGCTAGTTTAAAAACACTTTGGTTATTTTCCTTGTATTCAGTTCAAATTGCCTTTGTCTAACCGTTGAATTTTCTGAAAGAATCAGGCTGCTTGGAATCCTTGTTAGGAGGCCATCTCAGAGCACATTTTCATCAAACAAGGTTAGTTATAGGTATAGGACTAATTAGTCACAGAACTCTCTACTCAAACAAGTGATCAGGAAGAAGGATCTAGGGCATCCTGTTTGAGTCTATACACTGTTCAGAAACACACTGTGTGTGAATCTTGAAATCTGAGCCTCTTGGCTAATGATGTATTATCTGCCTCAGAAAGCTAGTTAGTTGTAGACTGATAACTAGTTTAACAACACTTTGGGGAATTTTGTTGTATTCAGTTCAAAAACATCCTTAGTCTTCTCAGAGTACATTTTCACATAACCAGGTTAGTTTTAGGTATAGTACTAACTAGTCATAGAACTCTACTCAAATCAGTTCTCATAAAGAAAGATCTAGTGTGTCCTGCTTGAGTCTCTACACTATTCAGAAACACGATGCATCTGAATCTTGAAATCTGAGCCTTTGGCTAATACTGTATTTTCTGCCTCAGAAACCTAGTCAGTTGTAGACTGAACAGTAGTTGGGAAACACCTTGGTTCCTTTTGCTACAATCTCCTTAGTCTAACTTAAGTTTTTGGAAAGAAACAGGCTGCTTGGAACTCCTTGTTAGCAAGTCATCTCAGAGTACATTTTCACCTAACCAAGCAATTATAGGTATAGTATTAGGTAGTCACATAACTTTCTGCCCAAACCAGTGATCACGAAAAAGAATCCAGGGCATCTTGTTCAGAAACATGCTGTGTGTGAACCTTCAAATCCAAGACCCTTGGCTAAAGATGTATTATCTGCCTCTGGAAGCTAGTTAGTTGTAGACTAAAAGCTAGTTGAAAAACACTTTGGTTACCTTTCTTGTATTCAGTTCAGCAAACTTTTTTGTCTAACCCCTGAGTTTTCTGAAAGAAACAGGCTGCTTGAAACTCCTTGTTAGGAGGTAATCTCAGAGTACATTTTCACCTAATCAGGTTAGTTATAGGTATTGTACTAAGTAGTCAAAAAACTCTCTACTCGAACCAATGTTCATGAAGAAGGATCCAGTGAGTCCTGTTTGAGTCTGGGATAGATATACCTACGGATCTTAGAGGATCTCCTAGGCAGATAGAGGTTGACTAGCTCTCTGCGGGTACACACTGGTGCCAGAAGATCAAGGGAATATTGAGCAGTGGGAGACTTCTGAGAGATCCCCATTTTACCTATGAGGGCCCCACCCAAGAGCCCTCAGGCCAACCAATCAGCAAGATAGAAACTGAGCCCCACCCATCAGTCAACTGAAGACCTAAAGTCATACTGTACTCACGGTTACCTCAGAATAGACCCCTTGACACAGCCCTACCTACCAGAGGGTCAAGACCCAGCTCCACCAATCAGAAGGCAAGCATTAGTTCTTCCACCAGGAGGCCAATCAGAAGGCAAGCACTAGTTCCTCCCACCANTACTGCACTCACAGTTACCTCAGAATAGACCCCTTGACACAGCCCTGCCTACCAGAGGGTCAAGACCCAGCTCCACCAATCAGAAGGCAAGCATTAGTTCTTCCACCAGGGGGCCAATCAGAAGGCAAGCACTAGTTCCTCCCACCAGGGAGCCAATCACAAGGCAAGCCCCAGCCCCTCCCACCACGAAGCCTACATAAGCTGGTGGGCCAACCTCACCCACCAGGATCCAGGCACCAGAAAGAGAGGAACTATAATCCTGTAGCTTGTGGAAAGGAAAACAGAAACGTAAAAAGACAAAATAAGATGACAGATAAACATGCTGCAGATGAAGGAACAAGATAAAATTGCAGAACAAGTAAATAAAGAAGGGTTAAGCCACCTACTTGAAAAATTACTCAGGGTAATGATAGTGAAGATGATCCCAAGATGATCGTCTCAGTAAATGAATGGCAGTACAGATGGAGAAGATACAAAAAATGTTTAACAAATAACTAGAAGACTTACAGAACAGATGAACAACACTATAACTGAAATGAAAAATGCACTAGAAGGAATCCATTGTAAAATAACTGAGGCAGAAGAACAAATAAGTGATCTGGAAGACAAATTAGAGGAAATCACTGCCACCAAGCAGTATAAAGAAAAAAGAATGAAAAAAAATGAGGACAGTCTCACAGACCTCTGGGACAATATCTGACATTCAACAGATGCAACATTTGTTTTATAGGGATCCCAGAAAGATAAAAGAAAAGGCCTGAGAAAATATTTGAGGAGCTTATAGATGAAAACCTCCCTAATATAAGACAGGAAAAAATCAAGTCCAAAATCAAGTCCAAGAAGTGCACAGAGTCCCAAACAGAATAAATCCAAGGGGGAACACATTGAAGCACATATAATAAACTTAAAAAAATTAAAATATGAAGAAAAAATATTTTTAAAAAACAGCAAAGGAAAGGCAACAAGTAATATACAAGAGAATCTCCATAAGGTTATCAGGTGATTTTGCAGCAGTAACTCAGCAGGTCAGAAGTGAGGGATATGGTATATTTAAAGTGATGAAATGGAAAAACCTACAACCAAGAACATGCTACCCAGAAAGGCTGTCATTCATTTGCTAAAGAAAAAAAGTTTTACAGTCAAGCAAAAGGTAAGAGAATACAGCACCACGAAAGCAGCCTTACAATAAATGTTGAAAGAACTTGTTTAGCTGGTGAAAAGAAAGAAGGCACAAATAGAAACACTAAAATCACAAATAGGAAAGATCACTGGTAAAGGCAGACATACAGTAAAAGTAGGAATTATCCTCACAAATATGATAGTGAAACAAGCAAGGAGTGAGAAATGCATTTAAAATTAACAGATCAACAACTTAAAACAACGTTGTATGCTATGTCATACCTCATGGGAATTCCAAACTATAAAATCGCAACAGATAAACACACACAAAACAGAAAAAGCAACCCAAATGCAATATTAAAAATAGTCATCAAATCAGAAGAGAACAAAAGGAGAAAATGGGGGTGGGGAAGGCCTACCAAAACAAATCCGAAACAATTTAAAAAACAGCAATAGGAACATTGTTGTTGTTCAGTCGCTAAGTCATGTCTGACTCTCTGTGACCCCATGGACTGCAGCACATGAGGCTTCCCTGTCCTCCACTGTCTCCCAGGGTCTGCCCAAATCCAAGTCCACTGAGTTGGTGATACCGTCTAACCATCTCATCCTCTGCTGCCCTCTTCTTTTGCTTTCAATCTTTCCCAGCATCAGGGATTTTTCTAATGAGTCAGCTCTTTGCATCAGATGGTCAAAGTACTGGAGTTTCAGCTTCAGCCACAGTCCTTCCTATAAATATTCAGTGTCAATTTCCTTTAGGATTGACTGGTTTGATCTCCTTGCAGTCCAGGGGACTCTCAGGAGTCTTTTCCAGCACCACAATTCAAAGGCATCAGTTTTTCAGCTCTCAACTTTTTTATGGTCCAACTGTCACATCCATAAATGACTACTGGAAAAACCATAGCTTTAACTACATGCACTTTTGTCATCAAACTGATGTCTCTGCTTTTAAATATGCTGTCTAGGTTTGTCATAGCATTTCTTCCAAGGAGTAAGTGTCTTTTAATTTCATGGTTGCAGTCACCATCTGCAGTGATTTTGGAGTCCAAGAAAATAAAGTGTGTCACTGCTTCCACTATTTCCTCGGCTATTTGCCATGAAGTGATGGAACCAGATACCATGATTTTAGATTTTTGAGTGTTGAGTTTTAAGCCAGCTTTTTCACTCTCCTCTTTCACCTTCATCAAGAGGCTCTTTAGCTCCTCTTCACTTTCTGCCATTAGAGTGGTATCATGTGCATATCTGAGGTTGTTAGATATTTCTCCCAGCAATCTTGATTCCAGCCTGTGAATCATCCAGCTCAGCATTTCTCATGATGTACTCTGCATATCAGCAGTTAACCTTAAATGTAAATGGATTAAGTGCTGCAACCAAAAGGCATGGATGGACCTAGAGATTATTATACTAAGTGAAGTAAGTCAGACAGAGAAAGGCAAATATCACATGATATCACTGATAAAAATGTACTTCTTTACAAACCAGAAACCAACTCACAGATCTCAAAATCAAACTTATAGTTACCAAAGGAGAAAAATGGTGGGGGGGGAGTGATCAATAAGATATTGGGATTAAGGTATACATGCTATTGTATATAAAATTATAAAGTAGATAATAAGAACCTTCTGCATAGCATGGAAAATTATACTCAATATTTCTATAATATCTTGTACTGGAAGAGAATCTCAAGAAGAGGTGACATATGTATATATATATAACTAATTCACTTTGCTATACACCTAAAACTAATACATTGTTGTAAATCAACTATACTCCAATAAATTTTTTTAAAAAAATAGTGAGGAGTTGAGTACATTGCAGCTTATTTCCACATGGATTAGGGCCTCAGAGTCAGCATTAGGTTTTATAGGATTAGGGCCTGGGGATTAGGGTTCTAGTGAGGACCCTAGTGTTAGGGCTGGAGTTAGGGTTTGGGGTAAGGCCTCATGGCTAGGACTTTAGATTTTACACATTGGGGTTAGGCCGTAGGGTTAGGTGCCTCACAGAACAGGATCTTAAAAGCAATGTACTAGACCCTGTTGGCTGATTCATTCTTAAATATGACAAAGGAGAAGAGGACAACAGAGGATGAGATGGTTGGATGGTATCACACTGAGTCAACAGACATGAGATTGAGCAAGTTCTGGGAGTTGGTGAAGGACAGGGAAGCCTGGAGTGCTGCTGTCCACAGGGTCCCAAAGAGTTGGACACAACTGAGCAACTGAACTGCACTGAACTGATGTTGTTAAGAAAAGTAAGATGCACAGAACTGCATACTTTATATCCTATTTTTGTAAGGTACCAGCTTTTTCTATGTGCCATTTATGTTAATACACGTACATTCATAGGAGAATATCATTAACATAGGATAATGTCAGGGAGACGAGGGGAAAGATTTTCTTTAACTGCATTTTCAAAGGGGCATTCACCTCTTTTGACTCCATTGGTCTCATAGGGAAAGAATCATGGGTCCTCAAGCTTCCATCTTCTACCTGGCTCCTGTCCACCTTTCCCTATCCAGTCACTTGTCTATGGACTCCTCGATTTACAAGATGACAAATGCAAATGAAATTCCCCCACATCCTTAGGAAGGAGGCATAACCTGCATAATGAGAGAGTTAAAGCTTAGCACCCTGTAAAGAGGAGGTGAACATTTTCCCTCATGTTTTCCTTAAGCCTTTTGCAACTGTATCTTGCCTGAAAACTGGCTTCTCTTTAGGTCCAGGAGTAATGACTACACAGCACAATGTCTTACTTATGGAAATGCTTTTCTTTGACTCTGTGCTAATACCTATAATTGCAACAATCTTGCTTGGGAACCTGTTTCTCAACAACAGAATATCTCACCCAGAAACACATTGCCCGGAACTCATTCTTTCTGGCTAAACTTGTACTGAAGTTATCTCAGAATGTACACCTTGGGAAAGGGTCTAATGGAACTCTCACAACCTGGAAGTATTCCATCTGTTCTCAGCAGCCAGTCTGAAAAGTATATAATTCCCTGCTTAAAATAGTGAGGTGGGGTACTCTCCTACTCCCTTCCAGTGCCTTTTGCTGGAGGCTTTCTCTATACTTTTCACTCTAATTAAACTTTGTTACACAAAGCTCTGAGTGACTGAGACCACGTCTTTTGGGTCCTGGAGTGAAATTTTCTCCTGTAGAGACCATGAACACTGGCAATGTTCACCATAAGCTATCACTCTCATGTGAAAGAGAAAAAAAACAGGCAAAACAGAATACATAATGCAATGCTTCTGATAATAAACCTGAGGCCGCTGAGAATCTCACATACAGAAGTCCAGGTATCATCTTCATAGGAGACCATGTCAAAGAGGCAGCAGTGAAGACCCCTAACCCAGGCCAGTATTTGCCTCATCCAGGAGGGCCACTCCATGATGCCAGGGTCTCTTAATTTATGTTAGACACTCCCCTTGCACTTAAGCCTATGGAATTTGGCATGCATCCCCTGAATCACCTATCACATCTCGAGGCCCTGAACTGAGGGAAAGTATCTGATCTCTGCTAGGGGAATGAGAAGGAGTCTTGGCCACAGCCAACCCACTCAGTCCCCTGGTGCTGCCATCTCCTGATGCTCAGCATTGGCTATAAGAAACAAATGCTAGGTTTCAACCCTAAGCAACAAGGG
The DNA here is from genome assembly GCA_006410675.1 of Oreotragus oreotragus. Classification (NCBI taxonomy): domain Eukaryota; kingdom Metazoa; phylum Chordata; class Mammalia; order Artiodactyla; family Bovidae; genus Oreotragus; species Oreotragus oreotragus. Next base: position 112,490 of record SJYX01023570.1, on the reverse strand, counting down.
TCATATTTTGCCTGCCCAATGTCTGTCATTCCACAATCAGTGACTCTCACCCAGGACAGACTACTATGGGAACTCCTCATCCTCCATACCCATGAAGGGGCCCATAGGGGATGGTCTAGGGTGGGATCACTTTTTCTCGCCACCTAACACTAGGTTCTCCCTTCACCTGATCTTTCCTTGTCCCAATCCAGAATAATCTAGCCTTCCTCTGGCATAGCCTCATAAAGGCCCTTTTGTTCCAGTGTTGGTGTCACATCTTGCCTCAGCCTTCTGCTCCTCTTTATCTCTGACTCAGGTCTCAGGCCCCTATTCTCTTAAACAGTTGAAGTTCTGCCCTGGCTTTCACTATTCCAGAATAGTAAACTAAATTGGATTTGATAAAGTTTGTGATTGAGAAGATCAGTGGCTGGAAGTGGGATGGAGAGACAAGTGAGATCTGAGGGAAACAGAGGCAAGAGAGAAGTAATGCGTATGCAGGACAATGAGTTGGTATCTGTCCTCCACCTGTCCCATGTATCTGACTTGAACATTTATGTAGAGAGAAGGGTCAGAGGTTGAAGTTGATGGTGCCACTGAGAAAGGAGTTTTATGATGCTCTGGATACAAATACAGATGCTTCAGTAGCATGATACAGAGTGTGTTTCAGAAGGAGGAAGGGGCACTTCCCCCAAGCTTTGCATGGGAGGTGGAACTGCTTGTAGCTCCTTGAGAAGTGAAAAGTTGAGGAGCCTCCTGAGCCAGCATGTCAGCTGACACATGAACATTCTCATGACAGCCAAGTGAGGTAGGAGGATTCTCTAAAGCAGGACAGATGTGATCAACAGAGGAGGAAACTAATCATAATGAGTGATAACATGAACTAAACACATAAGTCAGACACTACAGTTAGCACTTCAGAGTGATTATTTTATTTAAGTATCAAAATGACTACATGGAATATGATATTGCACTACAAGAAAAGAGTACAGCTTAGGTATTTGTGTTTGAAGATCAGCGCCTATGCAGATGAATCATGATGTCACCATTCTCAAGTCATTTGATTGTTTAGGGTCTTAGCTCCATCATCTGTAAAAGATGAAAATGGTTGTGACTATGTGAAAAAGAATCAGTGGAATCATAAAAAGTACTTGATATAATGCTCACTTATGATTATCTCCATTTCATCTGTAAGTAAACAGAGGATCAATATCTTATCCAAGACACATACTGGAGTGTACAAGAGCCCACATTTGAGGTCAGGATGACGGACCCTGAAACCAGAACACAAACTCTTATCCTTGAAACTGCCCTTGCCCAATGGACTCAAAACTTACTGTCTTCAGATGACCATGCCCTGATATCAAGGTGGTGAGAGGATTTATGTATCAATCCCAACACTTTATACCTATCCTTATTATCTTTTAAAAGTAAGTGCCAACAAAAATCACTGAGGATGAAAAAGATTAAGAGAGCTTATTCCCATATAACCTCACTAAACGAACTACTGAAGAAAAATTTCAGCAAGAATAAAGGTAGATCTAGAGATTAGACCAGGAATACAAGAAAAATAATTATATAATAATATAATATTATATTATACGAATATATTATAATTATGTTATATTATATAATTATATGTTTTATAATTATTATATAATTATATATATTTTATAATATATATTTTATAATTGTATATATTTTATATATTTAAAGATAATATATTATTTATATAATATATAATTTGTAATTTATAATATAATATATATTTATATGTATAACTTATATAATATATAAT
>SJYX01023570.1:87657-109759 GCA_006410675.1 Oreotragus oreotragus | reverse complement strand
CTGCATGTAAGTTAAATAAACAAGGTGACAATATACAGCTTTGATGCTGTCTCTTATACACATCTAGATGTGTATAAGAGACAGAAATACTGATACGTGGGAATAATTGATGGATATTTGGACTGTGCTAAGACCATTGAGGGGCTTCCCAGGTGATGCTAGTGGTAAAGAACCCACCTGCCAATGCAGGAGACATGTGACATGGTTTGATCCCTGATCAGGAATATCCCCTGGAGGAGGGCATCCCTACTCCAGTATTCTTGCCTGGAGAATCCCATGGACAGAGGATCCTGGCAGGCTATAGTCCATAGGGTCACAAAAAGACACAACTGAAGCAATTTAGCTTGCACACATGCAGGACCATTGAGAAGAGAATACAACAGTGCAATAAATGTAACTTTTGTTAGAAAAGCTATAATGAGACTGATTTGAGGATGGGGCTTTCAGAAGAGAGAGCAAGGTGGTCACCAAATCCTTTCCTCAAAAAGCTATGTTAAAATCACCAGCTCCACAATAGACAGTGTTGTCTTACTTTTTCCCACTTATCCTTTCTAATGAAACTAAGTATCTTGGAAATTATTACACAGACAATAATAAAAGAACTCTGAAGGCTGGAAAAAGAAATCAGACTGACTAGAGATCTCAGGACTTGAAGAATAATACAGGGTTTTCCTGTAGGGTTTTCACTTTCTTTTTTTTCTTTGTATTATTATTATTATTTGGTCTCACATATACCCAGTACTTGATACAGGGAATTTTGAAACCTGGAACTACCAGGTAGGTAAAAAACAAAACCCACCAACAGTAAAAAGGCTGATCTTTCTGGCTAAAGGATAAGAAACAAGAAGCCAAACAGATTAAGAGTCCAAACCTGCATCCCCAACTGAGTTACCAGCAAGCAGCATCAACTGCCCACAAAAGCTTCAAATACCCACATCAAAGCCATTGTCTCCCTGACTTCCACCAGTAGCATAAACACAGGAAAAATGGCTTTTGACTCACCTTCTTCCCTGTTCAACAGGTGATGGCCCACAGACACTAGATAACCCAGGAAACACCTTTATGTTCCCACATACAGCACCAGCAGGAATTGACAGAGATCCCAGAAGAATGAAGCAGATCAGAATAGCAGGAATATTTCCAGGGTTTAGGAAGCTAAACTGTCAAGTTCACAAAATAGGTCAACTTACAAGCTAAACCTAAACAGCAAAGTTGCCTACTAAGTAGAAGACACCCGTAGCAGATTCATTTTGATGTATGGCAAAACCAATACAATATTGTAAAGTAATTAGGCTCTAATTAAAATAAATAAATTTATGTTAAAAATAGGAGTATCTAAGCATAATAACCAAAATATCAAGGATACAACAGAAAAACTTTCCTCATGCCAAAAGCCAGTGAAACCATAAACACCAGTACCAAGATGAATGTTAGAATTGTCACACAAGGATTTTAAATTTGCCATCATGAATACATATCAATAATCAATTACAAATTCTCTTTAAACAACTGAAAAAAATAATATTTAAGCAATAAGATAGATGTTATATAAAGGACAAAATGGGAGCAATCAAATGGAAATAATACACCTGAAAACTACATCAGCTAAATTTTTTCAACTGATAGATGGACTCAATAGAAGTGAAGATGACAGAGGATAGAATCAATAAACTTGAAAATAAATCAGTAGAAGTTGTGTAATTTTAACAGAGAGAACATAGACAAAAAGACAGAGCCTTAGCAACTTGAGGGACTATAACAAAGGGTCTAGAACTTATATCATCAGAGCCTCAGAAAGAGAGGACACAGTGCAGAACAAATATCAGAGAAAATAATGGCTGAGAACGTCACAAATTTCTCAAAATACATAAATCAGATTCAAAAAACTGACCCAATCCAAAAATATTAAAAATAACAATAAAAAAATCCATATTAATATACAGCATAATTAAACTTCTGAAAACTAAGAAAGATAAAATTTTAAAACAGAAACAAGATATTGTACAAAAAGAAGTCCAGATTTGAATGGCAGCAGATTTCTCTTCCTAAACAATGAAGGCCAAAGTGGCACAAAATTTTTCAAATGCTGAAAGAAACTCAATGGTGAAAAACCGAAAATTTCTCTTTTAAATTCAGAAACAAGACAAGGATGCCTACGCTTGCCATGTGTATTTAACATAATATTGTAACTCCTAGCCATAGAAATCAGACAAGAAGTCATGCAAATTGGAAGGTAAAAAGTAAAACTGTCACTGTTTGTGAATGACATGATATTGTATACTGAAAGCACTAAAGTCATCACCAAAATACTATCAGAACTAAAAAATAATTCAGCAAAAGTCCAGGTTGCATGATTAATACATAGATATCTATTGTTTATCTATACACCGATAACAAAGTATCAGAAAGAGAAAACAAAACAAAAAAACCCAATTACAGTTGCATCAAAAGGAATAAAATACATAGGAATGAATTTGGCCAAGGAAATGAAAGACCTATACTTAGAAAACTATAAATCATTGATGAAGTAAACTGAAGATGATACAAATAAGTGGACAGATATCCATATTCATGGATTAGAGGAGTTGCTGTTGTTGAAATGGCCACACTACCCAAAGCAATCTACACATCAACTGCAATCCCTATTAAAAAAAAAAAAAAAAAAAAACTCATGACATTTTTCACAGAACTAAAACAAATAGTCCTAAAATTTGTATGAAAAACACAAAAGACCCCAAATAGCCAATGCTATGGAGCTGCAGGAATCACACTTTCTAACTTCAGACTATATTCCAAAGCCATAGTAATCAAAACAGTATGGTGCTGGCACCGAAAGGACACATAGATCAATTGAACAATAGAAAGCCCAAAAATAAAGTCATGCAACTATGGTCAACTGATCTACAACAAAGGAGGCAAAAACATACAATGGGAAGAAGTCTGTTCAATAAGTGGTGCTAGGAAAACTGAACAGCTACATGTAGAAGAATAAAATTAGAACATTTTCTCACATCACATACAAAAGTAAACTCAAAATGGATTAAAGACCTAAACTGAAGATCAGAAATCAATGGGACTTCCCTGGTGGTCCAGTGGCTAAGACTCTGAGCTCCCAGTGCAGGGGGCCCAGGTTCGATCCCTGGTCAGGGAGCTAGATCCCACATGCTACAACTTAGACCCAGAGCAGCCAAATTAAAAAAAAAAAAAAATCAGAAATCATAAAACTCCTAGAAGAAAACATAGGCAGTACACTCTTTGACATAAATGTTAGCAGTATTTATTAGATCTGCTTCCTCAGGCAAGGGAAACAAAAGCAAAAACAAAAAATTGGATTCTAATTCAAGTTAAAAGTTTTTGCACAGTGAAGTAACCCACCATAAAGCATAAAAAAACTATTGAATGGGAGAAGATATTTCCAAATGATATGTCTGATAAGTGGTTAATATTTAAAATAACAAAAAATTTTCAACAACAAACTTAAAAAATGAACAGAAGACCTGAATAGGCATTTTCCAAAGAAGACATACAGATAGAAAATTGGGGCATGAAAAGATGCTCAATATCAGCAATCATTATGGAAATGCAAATCAAAACCACGATGACTCATCATCTCTTATCTGTCAGAAATGCTATCATCAAAAAATTTAACAAATAATATAGGTAAAGATGTGGAAAATAGGAAATGCTAGCCCACTTTGGTGAGAATTTAAATTGGTAAACCACCAAGGAAAACTGTATGGAGGTTCCTCAAAAAATTAAAAATAGAATGACCGTATGATCCAATATTTCCACTCCTGGATATATATATCCAAAACAAAAACACTACTTTGAAAAGATATGTGTACCCCAAAGTTCATAACATCATATTCACAATAGCTAAGATATGGAAGTAATCTAAGTGCCCATCAACAGATGAAAACATCAACAAGATACACACATAAAAAGAATAAAATTTTTCCATTTGTTCAACATTGATGTACCTGTAGAGTGTTATGATTAGCGAAGTAAGACAGAAAGACAAATACTATACGTTTAACTTAAACGTAGAATTAAAAAAATTGAACAAATAAATATAACAAAATGAAAACAGACATAGATAGAGTGGACAAACTATTGGTATAAATACTTTGTCTCTCCAGTGGGGAGAGTGTTGAGAGGAAGGGCATAATAAGGAAAAGAAATTAAGAGATACGAACTATCAATACTAGGTTGCTGTTCAATTGCTAAGTCATGTCTGACAAGGATATAATGGAATAAAGGATGTACATAGAATACAACCAATAATTTAAATAGAGCATAATCTGAAAATACTGAATCACTGTATTGTACACTTGAAACTTTGTTGCTCAGTCTTGTCTGACTCATTGCAACCCCACAGACTATAACAGGCCAGGCTTCCCTGTCCTTCAACATCTCATAGAGTTTGCTCAACTCATATCCATTGAGTTGTTGATGTCATCTAACCATCTCATCCTCTGTTGCCCCCTTCTCCTTCTGCCTTCAATCTTTCCCAGTATCAGGGTCTTTTCCAATGAGTCGGTTCTTCACATCAGGTGGCCAAAGTATTGGAGCTTCAGCTTTAGCATCAGTCCTTCCAATTGATATTCAGAGTTGATTTCCCTTAAGATTGAGTAGTTTGATATCCTTGCTGTCCAAGGGACTCTCAAGAGTGGTCTTCTCCAGCACCACAGTCCAAAAGCATCAATTCTTTGTCACTCAGGCTTCTTTATGGTCCAGCTCTCACATCCATACCTGACTACTAGAAAAACCATAGCTTTGACTGTAGGCACTTTTGTCAGCAAAGTAATGTCTCTCTTTTTTAATATGCTGTCTAGGTTTGTCATAGCTTTTCTTTCAAGAAGCAAGCATCTTTTAATTTCATGGCTGCAGTTACCATCCACAGTGATTCTGGAGCCCAAGAAAATTAAGTCTACCACTGTTTCCTTTTTTCCTCTAGCTATTTGCCATGAAGTGATGGGACCAGATGCCCTGATCTTAGCTTTAAGCCAGCTTTTTCACTCTTCGTTTTCACCTTCATCAAGAGGCTCTTAAGCTCCTCTTTGCTCTCTGCCATAATGGTGGTGTCATCTTCATATCTGAGGTTATTGATATTTCTCCTGGCAATCTTGATTCCAGCTTGTGCTTCATCTAGCCTGTCATTTCACATGATGAACTCTGCATGTAAGTTAAATAAACAAGGTGACAATATACAGCTTTGATGTTTCCTTTTCCCAATTTTGAACACTTGAAACTAGCATAGCGTTATAAATCAACTATACTTCAATGAAAAAGACAAGAGATAGCAAGTATTGGTCTAGGATATGGGGAAAAGGGAATCCCTGTATACTGATGGTAGAATTGTAAACTAGTTCATGCATTATGGAAAACAGTATGAAGATTCTCCAAAAAAAAAATTAAAAATAGAGCTACATCTGGGTATATACTCAAAGGAAATGAAAACAAGATTCAAAGAGATATCTGTACTCTGAAATTTGTTATAGTATAATTCATAATAGCCAAGATATGGAAACAATCCACATGCCCATTGCAGGAGGAATGGATAAGGAAGATGTGGTGTATACACAAGGGGACATTTTTTCGTCATGAATAAGAAGTACACCTTTGCAACAACATGGATGGACCTTGAGGACATTATGCTAAGTAATAAGTCAGACAAGAAAAGACAAATACCATATGATATCACTTATATGTGTAATCTTAAAAGGCCAAAGTCATAAAACCAGAGACTAAAATAGTGGTTACCAAAAGCTAGGGGGTGGTGAGACGGGAGAGATGCTATTTAAGGGTACAAATTTGCAACAAGAAGCCAATAATTTCTACAATTCTAATGCACATTATGGTGAATACAGACAATAATATTGTATTACTGTAATCATACTTGACAAGAGACAGATCTTAATCATTCCAACCACTAGAAAGAAATGATAGCTATACAACATGAAGGAGGTGTTAATTATCACTACAGTGGGAATCATATTACTATACATAAATGTATCGAATCAACATTAGGTTTATACCTGAAATTTACATACGTGAAAGTAAAAGTGTTAGCTGCTCAGTTGTGTCCTACTCTTTGCGACCCCATGAACTGTAGCCTGCCAGGCTCCTCTGTGCATGTTATATCAATTACATCATTTAGAAGTTTATTAGAGAGAACTTTCAAATCCATACCCTGTCTTTCAATTTAAGAAATAGTAAAAGAAGAGAAAATCAAACCAAAGGAAGAAGAATGAAAGAAATAGTAAATATTGGAGCCTAAAACAGAAATAGAAAACAGCAAAATAGACAAAATGAAAAGCACAAAAACTGACTCCTTTTTTAAAAATCAACACAATATATAAATTTTTAGCCACAGTGAAAGAGAGAAAGGGCAAGAATAAGAGAGAGATACAGAGAGAAGACAATGATTAGCAAAATTAGGAATTCAAGAAAGGATATCATCTCCTACATTAGAGATATTAGAATTATAAGAAAATAGCCCAGTTTCATGCCAATAAATTATACAACTTAGATGAAGTAGGCAAAGTCTCCAGAAAGTCAACAGTTACTGAAACTGACTCAAGAAGAATTAGAAAATCTTAGACCTATAACAAGAGATTGAATTAATAATTGAAAATTTTCCCAGAAATAAAAACCTGGGCCCAAAGGGCTTCATTAGTTAATCCTCCCAAATATTTTAAGAAAAAATTGTACCAACCTTTCTATAAGTAGAGGAAGGAAGCCTTCCCAACTCACTCTGTATGGGCAGTATTTTTTGATACCAAAATCAGATAAAGACATCATAAGAAAAGAAAATTTCAGATCAATGTCACTCACAAATACAGACACAAAAATACTCAAAAAATGTGAACAAATTTTATACCACAAAAACTGGGGTCCACTGTGAAAATTAAAATCAACCAGGTTGTTGCAGGAGCCCAAAATGGAATGTAAATGATGACAAGTGAATCTAAATGGGGCACACATAACCTCACTGCACAGTTGCTGAAAGAAGCTAAACCAAGTAGTTTTTAAAAGCAATGTTTGCCTGGATGCTGCAAGGCTATCTACAGAAAGAACTGTACATGAACACTTTGGTGAGCTGCCCACAGGGCTGCCAGTTGTGAAACTATGTGCATTCTGGATTGAACAAATAAGTAATTAAATTATAATTAGACCAGATTTCTCTGGAGGAACTGTTGAAGAAGTTACACATAAGCAAAGGGGAACATTTCTAAGAGGAACCCTGACTGTGCACTACATTAGTTAGAGGTACCAGTATTACCTCTTTTGCACGCACACACGTGCACACACACACACAAAGCATACAAAAATAGATACAAGTGTATAAATGGGAACATACATTTCCAATTCTGTCTGTTGAGAGGACTTAGAAGCAAAGATTCCCTGGTAGCCATAACACCACCTGAATGCCCAGATTTCTTTTTTTAATTTCTTCTCCAATAAAATGAACCAAAGCTTCTTAGAAGAGTGGTTGACTCCAGAACTGGGGCAGGTAAAATATAAGATAATTCTGGAATACCTTATGGGGCTAAAAGGTAAAGGAATCCGTGATACAAGTGGGGAGGGAGATGCAGGCATTTTAAAGGACTCAGGAGCTAATCTGAAAGAACTCATAATGATCAAATCTGGAACAATTTGAACAATAAAATTAACAGTGATCATATTAGACATAGCCCAAATAATGAAAGAAATATTGATGAGCCCATACAGATATGTGACTGAATATATAAATGCAGAGAACTCTGCCTCAGAGAATAATGCTAATCAAATGTAGAACAAGAAAGCTATAAAATCACCATAGAACACCACAATGATAATTGCTAAAGGCAAGATCCACTGATGTTGGCAAAATTAGTGGTGAAAGTTTAAGGATAAACAGGATTTTTGTGTCACATCAACGTAAGACCCTCTTAAATATGTACTAGAGAGAAATAGTAACTATTCAGAGGAGGACGCTGGCCAGACACCACTTTAATTGACTTCCCTGGTAGCTCAGACGATAAAGTGTCTGTCCACAATGCGGGAGACCTGGGTTCGATCCCTGGGTCAGGAAGATCCCCTGGAGAAGGCAATGGCACCCCACATCCTTTTCCCAATTTTGAACACTTGAAACTAGCATAGCGTTATAAATCAACTATACTTCAATGAAAAAGACAAGAGATAGCAAGTATTGGTCTAGGATATGGGGAAAAGGGAATCCCTGTATACTGATGGTAGAATTGTAAACTAGTTCATGCATTATGGAAAACAGTATGAAGATTCTCCAAAAAAAAAATTAAAAATAGAGCTACATCTGGGTATATACTCAAAGGAAATGAAAACAAGATTCAAAGAGATATCTGTACTCTGAAATTTGTTATAGTATAATTCATAATAGCCAAGATATGGAAACAATCCACATGCCCATTGCAGGAGGAATGGATAAGGAAGATGTGGTGTATACACAAGGGGACATTTTTTCGTCATGAATAAGAAGTACACCTTTGCAACAACATGGATGGACCTTGAGGACATTATGCTAAGTAATAAGTCAGACAAGAAAAGACAAATACCATATGATATCACTTATATGTGTAATCTTAAAAGGCCAAAGTCATAAAACCAGAGACTAAAATAGTGGTTACCAAAAGCTAGGGGGTGGTGAGACGGGAGAGATGCTATTTAAGGGTACAAATTTGCAACAAGAAGCCAATAATTTCTACAATTCTAATGCACATTATGGTGAATACAGACAATAATATTGTATTACTGTAATCATACTTGACAAGAGACAGATCTTAATCATTCCAACCACTAGAAAGAAATGATAGCTATACAACATGAAGGAGGTGTTAATTATCACTACAGTGGGAATCATATTACTATACATAAATGTATCGAATCAACATTAGGTTTATACCTGAAATTTACATACGTGAAAGTAAAAGTGTTAGCTGCTCAGTTGTGTCCTACTCTTTGCGACCCCATGAACTGTAGCCTGCCAGGCTCCTCTGTGCATGTTATATCAATTACATCATTTAGAAGTTTATTAGAGAGAACTTTCAAATCCATACCCTGTCTTTCAATTTAAGAAATAGTAAAAGAAGAGAAAATCAAACCAAAGGAAGAAGAATGAAAGAAATAGTAAATATTGGAGCCTAAAACAGAAATAGAAAACAGCAAAATAGACAAAATGAAAAGCACAAAAACTGACTCCTTTTTTAAAAATCAACACAATATATAAATTTTTAGCCACAGTGAAAGAGAGAAAGGGCAAGAATAAGAGAGAGATACAGAGAGAAGACAATGATTAGCAAAATTAGGAATTCAAGAAAGGATATCATCTCCTACATTAGAGATATTAGAATTATAAGAAAATAGCCCAGTTTCATGCCAATAAATTATACAACTTAGATGAAGTAGGCAAAGTCTCCAGAAAGTCAACAGTTACTGAAACTGACTCAAGAAGAATTAGAAAATCTTAGACCTATAACAAGAGATTGAATTAATAATTGAAAATTTTCCCAGAAATAAAAACCTGGGCCCAAAGGGCTTCATTAGTTAATCCTCCCAAATATTTTAAGAAAAAATTGTACCAACCTTTCTATAAGTAGAGGAAGGAAGCCTTCCCAACTCACTCTGTATGGGCAGTATTTTTTGATACCAAAATCAGATAAAGACATCATAAGAAAAGAAAATTTCAGATCAATGTCACTCACAAATACAGACACAAAAATACTCAAAAAATGTGAACAAATTTTATACCACAAAAACTGGGGTCCACTGTGAAAATTAAAATCAACCAGGTTGTTGCAGGAGCCCAAAATGGAATGTAAATGATGACAAGTGAATCTAAATGGGGCACACATAACCTCACTGCACAGTTGCTGAAAGAAGCTAAACCAAGTAGTTTTTAAAAGCAATGTTTGCCTGGATGCTGCAAGGCTATCTACAGAAAGAACTGTACATGAACACTTTGGTGAGCTGCCCACAGGGCTGCCAGTTGTGAAACTATGTGCATTCTGGATTGAACAAATAAGTAATTAAATTATAATTAGACCAGATTTCTCTGGAGGAACTGTTGAAGAAGTTACACATAAGCAAAGGGGAACATTTCTAAGAGGAACCCTGACTGTGCACTACATTAGTTAGAGGTACCAGTATTACCTCTTTTGCACGCACACACGTGCACACACACACACACAGCATACAAAAATAGATACAAGTGTATAAATGGGAACATACATTTCCAATTCTGTCTGTTGAGAGGACTTAGAAGCAAAGATTCCCTGGTAGCCATAACACCACCTGAATGCCCAGATTTCTTTTTTTAATTTCTTCTCCAATAAAATGAACCAAAGCTTCTTAGAAGAGTGGTTGACTCCAGAACTGGGGCAGGTAAAATATAAGATAATTCTGGAATACCTTATGGGGCTAAAAGGTAAAGGAATCCGTGATACAAGTGGGGAGGGAGATGCAGGCATTTTAAAGGACTCAGGAGCTAATCTGAAAGAACTCATAATGATCAAATCTGGAACAATTTGAACAATAAAATTAACAGTGATCATATTAGACATAGCCCAAATAATGAAAGAAATATTGATGAGCCCATACAGATATGTGACTGAATATATAAATGCAGAGAACTCTGCCTCAGAGAATAATGCTAATCAAATGTAGAACAAGAAAGCTATAAAATCACCATAGAACACCACAATGATAATTGCTAAAGGCAAGATCCACTGATGTTGGCAAAATTAGTGGTGAAAGTTTAAGGATAAACAGGATTTTTGTGTCACATCAACGTAAGACCCTCTTAAATATGTACTAGAGAGAAATAGTAACTATTCAGAGGAGGACGCTGGCCAGACACCACTTTAATTGACTTCCCTGGTAGCTCAGACGATAAAGTGTCTGTCCACAATGCGGGAGACCTGGGTTCGATCCCTGGGTCAGGAAGATCCCCTGGAGAAGGCAATGGCACCCCACTCCAGGACTATTGCCTGGAAAATCCCTTGGACAGAGGAGCCTGGTAGGCTATAGTCCATGGGGTCACAAAGAGTGGGACACGACTGAGCGACTTCACTTTCACTAAGATTAACATTTCCCTTGTGCTGAGGATGACACATCACAAGTGTGTGATTTTTTTCCTTAAAAATTCAAAACCTCAATGTACTCATGATAAAACAGCAGACAAATCCAAATTGAGGAAAATTCTACAAAATACTTCACTGGTACTCTACAAATGTATCAAGGTCACAGAAGACATTAAGATAGAGTAACGGTCACAGTTTGGAGGAAACTAAGGAGACATGGCAACTAAATGAAATGTGGGATTATACCGGCACAGGAAGAAAATTTTACTGGAAAAATGGGGAAATATGTTTAAAGTCTGAAGTTTAGCTAATAGCATTGCAACAATGTTAATTTCCTGGTTTCAATAACTATTCTGTAAGATATTAACATTAGGAGAAGTTCAGTGAAGACTAGTTGGGGATTCTCTCTACTATTCTGGTAAGTCTAAAATTATGTCAAATTCAATTCTTTTTTAAAAGACTAAAGTTGTCACAAATAATTTCTTAACATACACTAGGCATGATCCAACCCATAGTGAAGTCAAGTGGGCAGATGACAAGCAGAGAGAAAAAAGGGAAGTGCCTTTTCAAAACATAGAAATCAGGACTCAGCATCTAGAGACATAAAGTGGTTCCAGCTTTTCCGACTGGGCCACAGAAAACCTAGAGTTAAAAGTCTGACCACTCATACTAGTCACTTCTTCCTTCACTGTGAATTCAAAAAGCAGAGGCAGGAATACTTGATAAATTAGCAAAGGTCATATATGTATTCAATACATATTATTATATGTAGTGTAATTCATATTATATATTCTATACATAATGTATTAAACACGTACATATATGTTATAAACACATATGTAGTGTACGTGGTCATATATTACATATGAGTATTTAACAGTACATATATTAAATATTGATTATTATGAATATAATCATATACTAATATTATACATACATATATACATATATGGAGAAGGAAATGGCAACCCACTCCAGTGTTCTTGCCTGGAAAATCCCATGGACAGATTGAGCCTGGCACCCTATAGTCTGTGGTGTCGTGAAAGAGTCAGACAGGACAGAGTGACTAAACAATATACATATATATTATACATATCTAATATATGATGTATATGAACTATGTATTCTCATAAGTTATATATAATATATACATATGTATATACATATACACATAATACAGGCTTCCCTTATGGCTCAGCTGCTAAAGAATCTGCCTGCAATGCAGGAGACCTGGGTTTGATCCCTGGGTTGGGAAGATCCCCTGGAAAGGCTACCCACTCCAGTATTCTGGCCTAGAGAATTTCATGAACTCTATAGTCCATGGGGTCACAAAGAGTCAAACATGACTGACTTTCACTTCACATACACATAATATATATTATACGACTATATTAATATATTAATGACATGTATAAACACATGTGACTATATGTATGCAACATATATGACTTTGTTCATCAGCTGAGTATCTATGTGGTACCAAATGTTCAGAGAGAGAATATAGAGATTTTAAGAGAGATGAACCAGGCACCGGTTAAGAAAATGGGGAAGGCGGGAAAAGGCAACGATTGCAGCAGTGGGCGTCCTGCTTGCTCCTGCCTGGAGGGAAACTGGTTCAAAGCTTCCCTCTTCTGCTACAAGGATGCTGACTACTGACTGGGTCAGGCCAGACTCACAACCTCCAGCTGCCCGAGTTCCAGGTGCACTTCTGACAGAAAGATGATAAGAATGTTATGTCGTCTCTCTGGAGAGAACTGACTTGGTAGGGGAATGGGCTCACAGGAGCAGCACTCTGGGTTCCCTCAAGAGCAAAGCTGGACTCTGATGGTCTTGCACTGCTTCTCCAAGGAACCACTGAGGAGCCAAGCAGCAAAGTACTGGGGAACAGGCCCTGGTGGGCCAGGAAAAAGGAACCAATTTTTTAAGCCAAGTGGAGCAAGACAAACAGGGAAAACCAAGACAAAACATCTCATAGAGATGGCTGCTCCAACCAACTAAAAGAAGACCACTGGGCCTGGGGAGCTCTACATCTTCCAAAAGCTCCTTCACTGTGAATTAGAGCTGGGAGCTGGCAGAATAGAAGGCTGAAGGGTTCTGCAGACTGAGATGGTTTCAGTCTTACCCTTCCAAGACGTTGTTAATCCACTGGATTGCAGCTCTCTTCTCTAGGTCAAGGTCTTCAGCAGTGACTGAATAACCTATCTGGAGGGGTGGGGGAAGGATCAGTGGGCCATTTCGCCTGGTGGGTAGCAGCAGAGGAATCTTGCGTTTGCGGGGCCTGGAACTGTCGGATGACTGTGACCAATTTAAGTTTTGTTTCTTCCTTAAGCGGCCATCTGCAATTTTTTCGTCCTCGATCTTCCTCTGAGGTTCCGTTGAAGCTGAAGGGTTAGGCCGATGGCCTTCCTCGCTGGTTTTCTCTGAGAGCTCATGAAGATGCGATGACTCTGGGCCCAGGAGTCCAGCTGCGCCTGGACCGCTCCTCTGGAGCTGTGGGAAACCTCTTGTGGAGCTGTATGAACTGGTGATGGCATTTCGTTTGCTGCATGAACTCAAAAAGTAGGCCTTGGATTTCCTAATCAGGATATCTTCCGAGCTCTTGGAACAGAGAACCAGAGGTCCAGGCCTGGGCACAAAGGAAGAGAGGACCCCGTTGATCATGAGGCGTCTAAACGCGGACTGCGCATTCCCACCTGGATTTGAGCCCCTTCTCTGCTTATCCTGACTCTCCTGGGCTGAGTGCCCTTTCTTTTGCTTTGCTAGCCCTTTTGTGCTCTCAGCCAAGGCTGTCAGGTCCTTCTCTTCCTTTCCTCTCAGTTGATCACTCTCTTCTAGGGCCCTCACCAGAATCTCCTTTACACAAAGGTTTGGGAGGTGAACAGAAAATGAAGACCACGTACAGATGACTGTCTGCTTCGGAGGCAAACGGAGCGTCAGTTTGCCCTTTGCGGATGCCATCCTCAGGATTACTGAGGTGTAGAACATGTTGGAACTGCAAGCAGACGGCAATGGCTTCTGATGTCCACTCCGGGGCACAGAGGGGAAAAAACCCCAAAATAAACACCGGGCTTGCTGGATTGAATATTGCCGCCGATGGACTAGGACAAACCCGCGACGGTACAGACGACGACGGGGTGAAGCCATGAGACCCTCAAAGGACAGCCTGCGAGCCAGGTCCAAAGTTGGGGCCCCCGAGTGAACCCGGCAAGCTGGGGGAACACGGCTGGCGGTGTGCGCGGGCCCGAGGCACTCGGGGCTCTCTGGCCGGTCCCCGCCCCGCAGAGCAGGTGACGACGGGCGAGGGCGAGGCCGGCTAAGGTAACCGCCCATGAGGCGCAGTTCTGCACTGCCGGGACCCTCAAATGGAGTCTAGTGGCTCAGAGAGATTTCCGTTAGCTGCCTAAGGGGTGCCAGGCAAAGCGCTTACTGTTGGGAGGCGCCTGTGACGCGTCGTTGGAACGCGTGAGCGAAGAAAGGGGACGCTAGGCCTGCACGAGGGAGGTAAGCGCACCCGGTTGCTTCCTGCCGGATGCGGCGCAGGCGTCTGCGGGGCGCGGGTGTCGGCGGGGCGCAGGCGTCTCGAGGCGCGGGTGTCGGCGGGGCGCAGATGTTGGCGCCTGGAGTGCCGGCTCCCTGGGCGCAGCCGCACTTCCCGCAACCAGGCTCCAGCTCCGTCGCCGGAAGGTGACTGGCAGTGTTCCAGCCATTGCCGTCTGGCTCCGGGCTCAGCAGCGCCCACTCTATGCTGCATCTCCGGGGTCAGCACCGGATACCCCAGGGGAAAGCCGCTCTGACCCCGTGCCACCGAGATCCTGGGGGCATAGCCACCCAGGTGTCCAAGACTGCAGGAGGGAACCAGCTGGACGCGGGAAGCCAGAGTGAATGCTGCCCATCCTGTTTCCTTTCCAGGGAATCTTACTTTTCTGATACCCCAACCCCTCCTCCTCCCCTGGAAAGTAAGGTTTCCAAAACAGTTTACAATGACCAGAAGTAGAGAATTAGTATCTTTTTAGGCAGCTCTATATCCAGGAGCAGTGTTATCTGGGACTTAAACTTGAATTTTAATGGTCGTACTTTGCCATTACCCTAATCTTTGCTTTCTGCCCCTCAATAGATCCTGTGGGGCTTTGTGTCATTCCTTTTCAGTAAGTCTGTGTCTATGGATGGGAGAAGGGACCTGGCAATTCAAATTAGAACTCAGAATTTGGCTCTCTATAAGTATTTTGACTGCAGTTAGTATTAGTTGAAAGGTGAATACATTAGAATACTCAGGCTATTTAAAAATCTTTGATGTTTTCATAGTTACACTCACTTTGATATGGTTGTTTTTTGTTTTATTTTGAAATCATTTTGCCTTATTTTGGATTATCATCACTTAATGAATGATGCTTGACATTTTACTAGACCAGGTAGTTTTTCAAAGGAATTATTCCAGTCAGTGCTGTGCTCAGCAAGCAGAGAAGGGAAGTATGATTTTGTGTAACCAGCATCCAGAGGGCTATATTTTAACTAAATATTCTAGTGGGTTATAAAATTCAGGAGTTTGACTTTCATCTTTATGCAAAAAAAAAAAAAAATTAACAATATTGACAACTTCCCAATGTTTTTTATCTGTCTGCTGTGCTTCAAAGTCCTTTTTAAAATGAAATAAGAAAAATTCATGATGGGTGGATATACTACCACAATATGAATGGAATTACTCCAGGTATTTGAAGGTAATCCATTCCTCAGTTAAAGAAATAAATCTTAATAATAGACACATTAAAATTTGTTATCCAATAAAAATTTTCTAAAAAAATTTTTCAACCATTAATTTTTTTAACTTTGTATTTTGTATTGGGGTCTAGCCTAGTAACAAGGTTATAATCGTTTCAGATGAATAGCTAAGGGACTCAGCCATGCATATATATTCTCTCCAAACTCCCCTCCCATTCAGACTGCCACATAACATTGAGCAGAGGGTTTCATATTCTATACACTAGGTCTTCGCTGGTTATCCGTTTTAAATATAGCAGTGTGTAATGTTCATTCCAGTCTCTCTAATTATCCCTTCCTCCCAGCAACCATAAATTCGTTCTCTAAGTCTGTGAGTTTTCTCCTTCTTTGACTTACTTCACTCAGTATGATATGCTCCAGGTCCATTCACATTGCTGCAAGTGGCATTATTTCATTCTCTACAATGTCTGAGTAATATTCCATTGTGTGTATGTACAATGAAATCTTTATCCATTCCTTTATCCATTCTTCTGTCAATGGACATTTAGGTTGCTTCCATGTCTTGGCTATTGTAAACAGTGCTGCAATGAACATTGGGATGTATGCATCCTTTTGGATCATGCTTTTTCTCTGGATATATGTTCAAGAGTGGGATTTCAGGGTCATATGGTAGCTCTACTTTTAGCTTTATGAGGGACCTCCATACTGTTCTCCATAGTGGCTGTATCGATTTACATTCCCACCAACAGCACAGGAGAGTTACCTTCTCTCCAGCATTTATTCTTTGTGAGTTTTTTGTTGATAACCATTCTGGCTTGTATGAGGTGATATTTCATTGTAGTCTTGACTTTCATTTCTCTAATACTTAGAGATGTTGTACATCTTTTCATGTGTCTGTTGGCCTTCTGTATGTCTTCTTTGGAGGAAATATTTATTTAGGTCCTATGTCCATTTTGTGAGTGGGTTGTTTATGTTTTGGTTTTGGTTTTCGTTTTATTTATTTAGCTTTTTTTTCTAGTTTTTCTTTTGTTTGTTTGTTTGTTTGTTTACTTTACAATATTGTATTGGTTTGTTTTGATGCCATTAAGCATCATGAGCTGTTTGTAAATTTTGGAGACTAATCCCTTATCAGTCACATCATTTGCAAATATTTTCTCCCAATCTCTAGGTGGTCTTTTCATTTTGTTTATTGTTTCTTTTGCTATGCAACAACTTTTAAGTTTAAGTAGGTCCCATTTGTTTATTTGTGTTTTATTCTCCAGTATTCTGGGAGACAGATCGAAAAAATGATGCTGTGATTTATGTCAGAGAGTGTTCTGCCCATATTTTTCTTGAGGAAATTTATAGTATCTGGTCTTGCATTTAGGCCTTTAATCCATTTTGAGCTTATTTTTGTGTTTGGAGTTAAAAAATTATCTAATTTCATTTTTTACATGTAGCTGTCCAGTTTTCCCAGCACCATTTGTTGAAGAGACTATCTTTTCAACATTGTGTAGTCTTGCCACCTTTGTCATTGGTGTCATAGATTAATTTGCCATAGGTGCATGGGCTTATTTCAGATTTTTTTATCCTGCAACATTGATCTATATTTCTATTTTTGTGCCAGTACCATGCTGTTTTGATTACTGTAGCTTTGTAGTATAGTCTGAAGCCAAGATGGCTGATTCCTTGAGCTCTATTTATTACTTTGGCTATTCAGGGTCTTTTGTGTCTCCATACAAATTTTGAGATTTTTGTTCTAGTTCTGTGAAAAATGCCATTATAATTTGACAGGGATTGCATTGAATCTCTAGACTGCCTTGGGTAGTATAGTCATTTTGACAATACTAATTCTTCCAATCTGTGAACATGGTATGTCTTTCCATTTGTTTATGTCTTCTTTGGTTTCTTTCATCAGCATCTTATAGTTTTTGGAGTACAGGTCTTTTGTCTCCTGAGGTAGATTTATTCCTAGGTATTTTATTCTTCTGATGCAATCGTAAATGGAATTTCTTCTTGAATTTTTCTTTCTGATCTTTCATGTTAGTGTATTGGAATGCAACAGATTTCTCTGTATTCATTTTGTAACCTGTGACTTTACCAAATTCTTTAATGAGTTCCAGTAGTTTTCTCGTAGCATCTTTCAGATCTTCTATGTATATGTACGTGTTATGTGCACATGTACATGTTATATGCAAACGGTGACAGTTTAACTTCTTTTCCAACTTGGAGTCCCTTTACTTCTTTTCCTTCTCTGGTTTCTGCAGTTAGGACTTCCAAAACTACATTGAATAAAAGTATCAAGAGTAGATAGCTTTGTCTTGTTCCTGATATTAAAGGGAACACTTTCAGCTTTTCACTGTTGATTATGATGCTATCTATAGGTTTGTCATTGTTGTTCAATCACACTAAGTTGTGTCTGACTGTTTGTGACCCCATGGACTCCAGCACACCTGGCTTCCCTGTCCTTCACCATCTCATGGAGTTTGCTCAAACTCATGTCCATTGAGTTGGTGGTACCATCTGACCATCTAATCCTCTGTTGCCCCCTTCTTCTCCTGCCTTCATTCTTTCTCAGCATCAGGGTCTTTTCCAGTGAGTCACCTCTTTGCATCAGGTGGCTTGATTAGAACTTCAACTTGGAGCTGAAGTTTCAGCATCAGTCCTTTGAGTGAATATTCAGTGTTGACTTCCTTTAGGATTGAATAGTTTTATCTCCTTGCAGTCCAAGGGACTCTCAAGAGTTTTCTCCAGCATCACAATTCAAAAGCATCAATTCTTTGGTGCTCAGCCTTCTTTATGGTCCAGTGCTCATATCCATACATGACTACTAGAAAAACCATAGCTTTGACTATATAGACTTTTGTCAGCAAAGTGATGGCTCTGCTTTTAAATACACTGTCCAAGTCTGTCATAGCTCTTCTTCGAAAGATCAAGTGTCATTTAATTTCATGGCTGCAGTCGCCACCCACAGTGATTTTGGAGCCCAAGAAAATAAAGCTTGTCACTGTTTCCATTGTTTCCCCATCTATTTGCCTTGAAGTGATGGGACTGGATGCCATTATCTTAGTTTTTTAATGTTGAGTTTTAAACCACTTTTTCATTCACCTCTTTCATCCACATCAAGAACCTCTTTAGTTCCTCTTTGCTTTCCACCATTAGGTGGTATCATCTGCATATCTGAGGCTGTTGATATTTCTCCCAATTACCTTAATTCCAGCTTGTACTTCATCCAGCCCAGCATTTCACATGACATACTCTGTATGTAAGTTAAATAAGCAGGGAGACAATATACAGCCTTGACATACTCCTCTTCCAATTTTGAACCAGTCTGTTGTTCCATGTCTGGTTCTAACTGTTGCTTCTTGACCTGCATACAGATTTCTCAGGAGGCAGGGAAGGTGGACTGGTATTCCCATCTCTTTAAGAAATTTCCGTTAAGACAAAGTGATCCCCTTCCTCCCCACAAACTGATTGAAAATTCATCTGAAATGGAACAACTTCTACAAAACAACTTTTGAATGCTAGTAGAAGACCCTGGACATCCAAAAAGGCAATCCAATCTGCTTACAATGAGATAGGGCAAAAGATTAAAAAGTAGACATGATTTCAAAATGAGGACTGTGGCCCAGGGAGGGAGTCATGAAGGAGGAAAAGTTTCCACACACTTGGAAACCTCCTCACAGGCCGGGCCAGGGGGAGCTTTGGAACCTCAGAGGGGAGTGCAATGATAGGTACTCAGAAGGCAACACAGAAAATACACTATGTTGTTCTTTGCCAAGAATCACTTCCCAGCCGAGAAGAGGCTAGCATACCTCCATCCACAGCAGATTGTGGGGCCTGGGTTTTGAGGCTCAGGCATAGGTTCAGACCACAGGGAGAGGAACAGGGTTGGCTGCTGTGAGGATAATATGGGGGAGGTGGGGAGGGGTGGACAGTGAAACAGCTGAAGGAGTAAAGGGCGGCACCCCAGAGTAGCAAGAGGTCTTGTCACCTGGGATATACTAATTCTCCACATTCACAGTGCCTACTGGTAGTCTACAAAACCTGCAAAACTGGTTGGACTCCCAGCAGGCAGAATTAGCCTCAACTGCAGTTTACAATCCCAGAAGAGGAAACACAAAGCCAGGGAAAGTGCCTGAAGCAGTAAACAAAATGCCACAGATGCAGTCAGGACCCCAGAGGTGACAACTACCTCCAGGCCGTGAGCAGACACAGGTTACTGGCCATATCTTGCTTGGAGTCTAAGCAGTTTCACTCTTCCTACGGACCCACAACTGGAGCTAGTTCCTCTGGGAGAGCACACAACCTGCTCAGGCTGTAACAACAGCTGGCAGGTCTTTACTTGGTGCAGGCATTCTCCAGAATGTCCCAACTGTGGCAGTAATACCCCTTTCTCTCTCCCTCTCTTTACCCAGCCCAACTGAGAAAGTGAGCCCTAATAAGCCTCTGCCTTCGCCAGCTCATGACTTGGCAGAAGACAATCACCAGAGGGTGATATATAAGCAGCTACTACTAAGTCACTTCAGTCGTGTCCAACTCTGTGCGACCCCATAGACGGCAGCCCACCAGGCTCCCCCATCCCTGGGATTCTCCAGGCAAGAATACTGGAGTGGGTTGCCATTTCCTTCTCCAATGCATGAAAGAGAAAAGTGAAAGTGAAGTCGCTCAGTCTGTCCGACTGTTAGCAACCCCATGGACTGCAGCCCACCAGGCTACTCCGTCCATTGGATTTTCCAGGCAAGAGTACTAGGGTGGGGTGCCATTGCCTTCCCCGTACCAAGCCCATAGACACCCCCAAACACACTACTGTGTACAGCACTTTCCTTCAGAGAGATGAGATCCAGCTCCATCCATCAGAACACAGGCACAAATCCCACCAAACAGGAAACTTTCACGAGGTACTGGCCCAACCCCACCTATGGGGGACAAACTCCACAATTAAGAAGAAATATGGTCTTCCAGCCTGCAGAAATGAGATCCCAAACACAGTAAATTAAACAAAATTAAAAGACAGAGAAACATGCAGCAGATGAAGAAACATGGTTAAAAAAAAAAAAAAACAAGACCAAACAAATAAAGAGGAAATAGGCAGTCTACATGAAAAAAATTCAGAATAGTAATAGTAAAGATGATCCAAAAACTTAAAAATAAAATGGAAGCACAGATAAATAGACTGGAGGCACAAATGAAGACACTAAAGATGTTTAACAAGGATCTTGAAGAATTAAAGACAAAACAATTATCAATGAACAACAAAATAACAGATTAAAAATACACTAGAAGGAACCAATATTAGAGTAACTGAGACAGAAGAATGGACAAGCGAGCAGCAACATAGAATGGTGGAAATGACAGAAGCAGAGCAGAATTTTAAAAAGAATAAAAAGAAATGAGAACAGTCTCAGAGACCTCTGGGACAACATTAAGCATAACATGAAACTCATAGATGTCCCAGCAGAAAACAAAGGAAAGGGTATGAGGAAATATTTGAGTAGATCATAGTAAAAAAAAAAAAAACTTCCCCAACATTGGAAAGGAAAAGCAACCCAAGTTCAGGAAGCCCAGAAAGTGCCATATAGGATAAACCCAAGGAGAAATACACCAAGGCACATATTAAACAAACTAAAAGAGTTAAACACAATTAACAAATATTAAAAGAAGTAGTGCAGCAACAAATAGCGTATAAGGGGATCCCAATAAGGTCAACAGCTGAACTTTCAACAGGAAATCTACATGCCAGAATGGAGGGATAGAATATACTTAAAGTGATAAAAAGAAATAACCTAGAAATAACCTAGATTACTCCATCCAGCAAGGATCCCATATACATTCAAAAGAGAAATCAAGAGCTTTACAGACAAGAAAAAATTGAGAAAAGTCAGCACCACCAAACCAGCTTTACAACAAATGCTAAATAAATTTCTCTAGACAGAAAACACAAGCAAAGAAAAGGCCTACAAAACAATAAATGGTAACAGGATTATACACATCAATATTTACCTTCAGCTCAGTTCAGTTCAGTCGCTCAGTCGTGTCCAGCTCTTTGCGACCCCATGAATCACAGCATGCCAGGCCTCCCCATCCATCACCAACTCCCAGAGTTCACTAAGACTCACGTCCATCAAGTCAGTGATGCCATCCAGCCATCTCATCCTCTGTCGTCCCCTTCTCCTCCTGCCCCCAATCCCTCCCAGCATCAGAGCTTTTTTCCATTGAGTCAACTCTTCGCATGAGGTGGCCAAAGCACTGGAGTTTCAGCTTTAGCATCATTCCTTCCAAAGAAATCCCAGGGCTGATCTCCTTCA
>SJYX01023570.1:0-80494 GCA_006410675.1 Oreotragus oreotragus | reverse complement strand
TTTCTTTGGAAGGAATGATGCTAAAGCTGAAACTCCAGTACTTTGGCCACCTCATGCGAAGAGTTGACTCATTGGAAAAGACTCTGATGCTGGGAGGGATTGGGGGCAGGAGGAGAAGGGAACGACAGAGGATGAGATGGCTGGATGGCATCACTGACTCGATGGACGTGAGTTTGAGTGAACTTTGGGAGCTGGTGATGGACAGAGAGGCCTGGCGTGCTGTGATTCACGGGGTCACAAAGAGTCGAACATGACTGAATGACTGAACTGAACTGAATGAAAGAAACGAAAGATGATGTAAACAGATGGAGAGATATTCCATGTTCCTGGGTAGGAAGAATCAATATTGTGAAAGTGACTATACTACCAAATGCAATCTACAGATTCAATGTGATCCCTATCAAATTACCAAGGACATTTTTCACAAAGCTAGAACAAAAAAATTTCACAGTTCATATGGAAACACAAAAGACTCTGAATAGACAAAATGGAGCTGGAGTAATCAACCTTCCTTACTTCAGACTATACTACAAAGCTACAATTATCAAGACAGTATGGTACTGGCACAAAAGCAGAAATATAGACCAATGGAACAAGATAGAAATATGGATAGACAAATGGAACAAGAAATAAACCCATGCACCTATGGGTTCCTTATTTTTTACAAAGGATGCAAGAATACACAATGGGGCAAAGACAGCCTCTTCAATAAATGGTGCTGGGAAAACTGGACAGCTACATATAAAAAAATGAAATCAGGATACTTCCTAATACTATACACAAAGATAAACTCAAAATGGATTAAAGACCTACAGGTAAAACCAGAAACTATAAAACTCTTAGAGGAAAACGTTGGCAGAACACTCAAAGACATAAATCAAAGCAAGATCCTCTAGACCCACCTCCTAGAGTAATGGAAATAAAAACAGAAGTAAACAAGCAGGACCTGATTAAACTTATAAGCTTTTGCACAGCAAAGGAAACTATAATCAAGGTGAAAAGACAACCCTCAGAATGGAAGAAAATAATAGCAAATGAAACAACTGACAAAGGATTAATTTCCAAAATATACAAACAGCTCATACAACTCAATACCAGAAAAACAAGCCAGTCAAAAAGTGGGGAAAGACCTAAACAAACGTTTCTCCAAAGACATACAAATGGCTAACAAACACATGAAAAAATGCTCAACACTGCTCATTATTAGAGAAATGCAAATCAAAACTACAGTGAGATATCACCTCACACCGGTCAGAATGGCACTCATCAAAAAGTCTACGAACAATAAGTGCTGGAGAGGCTGTGGAGAAAAGGGAATGCTCTTGCACTGTTGGTGAGAATGTAAATTAATAGAGCCACTATGGAAGATGGTATGGAAATTCCTTTAAAAAACTGGGAATAAAATCACAATTTGTCACAGGAATCCCACTCCTAGGCATATACCCTGAGGAAACCAAAACTGAAAGAGACTCATTTATCCCATTGTTCATTGCAGCACTATTTACAATAGCTAGAACATGGAAGCAACCTAGATGTCCATCGACAATGAATGGACAAAGCAGTTGTGGTACACATATGCAATGGACTATTTCTCAGCCATAAAAATGAATGCATTTGAGTCAGTTCTAATGAAGTGGATGAACCTGGAACCTACTATACAGAGTGAAGTGAGTCAGAAAGGGAAAGATAAACATCATAATCTAACACATATATACAGAATCTAGAACAATGTTACTGAAGAATTCATTTACAGGGTAACAGTGGAGAAACAGACATAGAGAATAGACATATGGACATGGGGAGAGGGGAGGAGAGGGTGAGATGTATGGAAAGAGTAATGCGGAAACTTGCATTACCATATGTAAAATAGATAGCCATCGGGAATTTGCTGTATGGCTCAAGAAACTCAAACAAGGGCTTTGTATCAACCTAGAGGGGTGGGATGGGGAGGGAAATGGGAGAGAGTTTTTAAAGGGAGGGGATATATGTNTGGAAAGAGTAACATGGAAACTTACATTACCATATTTAAGATAGATAGCTGACAGGAATTTGCTGTATGGCTCAGGAAACAAACAAGGGCTTTGTATCAACCTAGAGGGGTGGGATGGGGAGGGAAATGGGAGAGAGTTTTTAAAGGGAGGGGATATATGTATACCAATGGCTGATTGCTGCTCAGGTTTGGCAGAAAACACAAAATTCTGTCAAGCAATTATCCTTCCATAAAAAATAAATAAATAAAAATTTTTAAGAACCTTATGCAAGCTTCCTGACAGGAGAGACTGGCTGTGAAGGAAACTGTGTCTTGCTCAGGTGGGCAGGGTCATGCTTAGTAAATCTTTAATCCAATTTTCTGTTGTTGGACGGGGCTGTGCTCCTTCCCTGTAGGTTGGCCTTGAGCAGCTCAGTCCTGGGATCTGCAGTCTCTATGGGACAACGAATGGCTACCTCCTCAAAGAGGACTGATGTCAACAAGTTATGTTTCTCATTGACTGTTGCAGCCAGTGACCTGACTCCGTGGCAAGACTTTATCAACCCGAGCCTCCACTGGAGACTTCCAAGCACTCGCAGGAATGTCTGGTTCCGTCTCTTTTGGGGTCACTTCTTTCACTGGGGCCCTAGTGCACCCAAGGTTTTATTGATCCCTTCCAAAAGTCTGTTTCCCCTAGTCCTGTGGAAGTTCTGTAATCAAATCCTGCTGATCTGTCTCTTATACACATCTAGATGTGTATAAGAGACAGGTCCTGGGATCTGCAGTCTCTATGGGACAACGAATGGCTACCTCCTCAAAGAGGACTGATGTCAACAAGTTATGTTTCTCATTGACTGTTGCAGCCAGTGACCTGACTCCGTGGCAAGACTTTATCAACCCAAGCCTCCACTGGAGACTTCCAAGCACTCGCAGGAATGTCTGGTTCCGTCTCTTTTGGGGTCACTTCTTTCACTGGGGCCCTAGTGCACCCAAGGTTTTATTGATCCCTTCCAAAAGTCTGTTTCCCCTAGTCCTGTGGAAGTTCTGTAATCAAATCCTGCTGACCTGGGGACTGAAGTCCCTTTACCAGATCCCCAGATAGGGAAGTCTGATGTGGGGACTAGAACCTTCACAGCAGAGTGAAAACTTCTTTGGTCTAATTGTTCTCCAGTTTGTGGGGTCACCCACTCATCACCTCTATGGTCGAGCTCCAGGCTCTATGGTAGGGCTAATGGTGACCTCTTCAAAGAGGACTTATGCCAGCATGCTGTGCCTTCCAAGACTGATGCTGCCAGTGCCCCTCTCCCCGTGGCAGGCCACTGCTGCCCCACGTCTCCACAGGAGACACTCACACACTCACAGGCAAATCAGGCTCAGTCTCTAGCAGGAGTCACTCTTACTTTCCCTGTGTCCTGGTGCACACAAGTTGTGTTGTTTTGTTTGTGCCTTCCAAGAGTCTCTGGTGGGTATGAGGTTTGATTTTAACATGATTGCACCCCTATTGCAGCTTCTTCTTTGGACATGGGGTATCTTTTCCTTGGTGGGCTCTAGCATCCTCCTGTTGATGGCTGTTCAGCAGCTAGTACCAATTTTGGTGTTCTTGCAGAAGAAGATGAGCTCATGTACTTCTGCTCTGCCAGTGCAACCTTGTTTATTAACTCACTCAATTTCTACATAGAAGATCATGTAGTTTGTGAATAAAGAGAGATTTATTTCTTTTCCAACCTGGATGACTTTCACTTCTTTATCCTGAGCCATTATGCTGGCAAAAACCATGAATGTAATATTGAATATAAGCTGTATAATCAGACATCCTTGCCTGGTGATCCTAGGGAACAGCATTTTTTCTTTCGCTGTAAACTATGATGAGCAGTAACATCAGAGACTGCACATTACAAGAAAAACAGCATTCAAAGGCAA
This sequence comes from Oreotragus oreotragus, assembly GCA_006410675.1. Taxonomy (NCBI): domain Eukaryota; kingdom Metazoa; phylum Chordata; class Mammalia; order Artiodactyla; family Bovidae; genus Oreotragus; species Oreotragus oreotragus. The sequence continues at coordinate 76,605 of SJYX01023570.1, read as the reverse complement.
GTCACTTAACAAACAAAAAAAAGCAAAAACAAGCTCTGGAGGAATCAAAATTCAGAATTGCTACAATATATTATCTAGAATGTCCAATATGCAGGAAAAAAAAACTGTAAGACATACAAAGAAATAGGAAAGTGTAATCTACACATAGGAAAAAAGATAAGCAAAAGAAACTACCTTTGGAGGCCCTGGGTGTTGATTTAGCAAATGGACTTCCGAAAAAGCTGGTATAAATACCTTGAAAGAACTAAAGAAAACCATGTTTAAACAAAGAAATTTATGATAACAATGATCTATCTAATGCAGACTAACCATAAAGAGATAGAAATGATAAAACATAAAAGAACCAAATGGAAGTCCTGGAGTTGAAAAACAAAAATTTTCCAGAGGGGCTCAACAATAGATTTGAACAGGCAGGGAAAAGAATTGGTGCATTTGAAGATGAACCAATAGAGATTATCCAATCTGAAAAAAATTTTTCTTTAATGTACAAAGATGAATAGAGCCTAGGAGTCCTGCAGGACACAGAAAAGCACAATCAACATAGGTATAATGGGAATGCAAGAAGAGGAGCAAAATTGACAGCAAAAAAAAAAAAAAATGAAGGGATATTGGCCCCACACTTTCCAAATCCGATGGAAAAACTGTCCATACATCTAATGAATTCCAAATTGAATATATTCAAAGTCATCTACACTTATATCCATTATAGTCAAACTGCTCAATGTTGAAGACAGTGAGAACGTTTTGAAAGCAACGAGATAGAATTGACTTATGTACAGGGTAACATCAGTGAGAACAATAGCTGACTTATTAGAAAAAAAATGGAAGACACAAGTGTGACAATTTACCCATGCGATAACAGGAAAAAAAAAAAAAAAACTGGAGAAGGAAATGGCAACCTACACCAATATTCTTGCCTGGGAAACCCCAAGGACAGAGGAGCCTGGCAGGCTACAGTCTAGGGTTGCAAAAGAGTTGGACAAGACTTAATGACTAAACAAGAAGAGAGTCTATCTTAAAACATCTCATTTTAAAAAAAAATTAACAGGCTCAGAGACAAGAGAACAAACATAAGATTGCCATGGGGAAAGATTGGAAGAAGGGACAGTTAGGGAGTTTGGGGCTGACATGTACATGCTGCTATATTTAAAATGGATAACCAACAAGGTCTTACTGTACAGCACACAGAACTCTGCTCAATGTTATGTCGCAGACTGGATAGGATGGGAGTTTGGGGGAGAATGAATGCATGTATACATATGGCTGAATCCCTTTGCTGTCCACCTGAAATTATCACAACATTGTTAATTAGCTCTACCCCAATAAAAAATAAAAAGTTGAAAAAGAAAAAAAGCTCTCAACTAAGAACCCTATATCCAACAAAGCTATCGTTTAAAATCTGAAAGTAAGGGACAAGATGGCAGAGGAGTGGGTAGATGAGGAGCAGGAGTACATCTCTCTCCACAGAGGCATCAGGAATATATCTTCAAGTGTAGAAAATCTCACAGAACACCAGCTGAGAGCTGGAAGAAGTCTCTGACAACTGGAAATAAATATATATAGATCCATGTAATAGTAAGATAAAGGAAGGAAGGAAAAAAGAGGAAGAGTGAGCAGGACTGGACCTGCAACCAGGGAGTCGGGGAACTGAAGTGGGAGTGAGATCCCCAGATCGGGGCAATTGTTTGGGACAGAGGGGAAGCATTTGAGCCCTTGGAGAGTGCAGCAGCTCATCTGGGACAGTCTGAATGGAGTGAAAACCCACACAAACAATCCTTGCCACAGCCCTACATAGCCCAGACAGGGACATAAGTACCCTGGAATGTGTGATGGCTGGGAGCTGGAACTTAGGGGCTGGAGAGCAATCCCAGGGAGAGGTCTGCTGTTGACTGCAGGGAGACAGTCCAAGGGGACGTGAGGGAAGAGATCACAGAGGGGAATACATTTGCAGGAAAGCTGGGAAGCCATGCAGATGAGGCAATATTGCTGAATCATGTGCAGGGGATGGAGCCATCACTGTAGCTTCTCTTTCAGATGCCAGTGCCAAGAGCTGACCAACAGAGGAAGATCCCAGAGAGAGTCAGCCCTTTGAGTGCCTCACATGCCAAGAAACAAGAGAAGGCCCCAAACCAGGGAGAACTTTGAATGCCAGCTGCAAAGGCTAGAAAGACTCTAATAGTCTGTGCTCCTGTGCCTGAGGCTGCTGGCATCCCTGCACACNAAAAAAAAAACTGTAAGACATACAAAGAAATAGGAAAGTGTAATCTACACATAGGAAAAAAGATAAGCAAAAGAAACTACCTTTGGAGGCCCTGGGTGTTGATTTAGCAAATGGACTTCCGAAAAAGCTGGTATAAATACCTTGAAAGAACTAAAGAAAACCATGTTTAAACAAAGAAATTTATGATAACAATGATCTATCTAATGCAGACTAACCATAAAGAGATAGAAATGATAAAACATAAAAGAACCAAATGGAAGTCCTGGAGTTGAAAAACAAAAATTTTCCAGAGGGGCTCAACAATAGATTTGAACAGGCAGGGAAAAGAATTGGTGCATTTGAAGATGAACCAATAGAGATTATCCAATCTGAAAAAAATTTTTCTTTAATGTACAAAGATGAATAGAGCCTAGGAGTCTTGCAGGACACAGAAAAGCACAATCAACATAGGTATAATGGGAATGCAAGAAGAGGAGCAAAATTGACAGCAAAAAAAAAAAAAAATGAAGGGATATTGGCCCCACACTTTCCAAATCCGATGGAAAAACTGTCCATACATCTAATGAATTCCAAATTGAATATATTCAAAGTCATCTACACTTATATCCATTATAGTCAAACTGCTCAATGTTGAAGACAGTGAGAACATTTTGAAAGCAACGAGATAGAACTGACTTATGTACAGGGTAACATCAGTGAGAACAATAGCTGACTTATCAGAAAAAAATGGAAGACACAAGTGTGATAATTTACCCATGCGATAAAAGGAAAAAAAAAAAAAAAACTGGAGAAGGAAATGGCAACCTACACCAATATTCTTGCCTGGGAAACCCCAAGGACAGAGGAGCCTGGCAGGCTACAGTCTAGGGTTGCAAAAGAGTTGGACAAGACTTAATGACTAAACAAGAAGAGAGTCTATCTTAAAACATCTCATTTTAAAAAAAAATTAACAGGCTCAGAGACAAGAGAACAAACATAAGATTGCCATGGGGAAAGATTGGAAGAAGGGACAGTTAGGGAGTTTGGGGTTGACATGTACATGCTGCTATATTTAAAATGGATAACCAACAAGGTCTTACTGTATAGCACACAGAACTCTGCTCAATGTTATGTCGCAGACTGGATAGGATGGGAGTTTGGGGGAGAATGAATGCATGTATACATATGGCTGAATCCCTTTGCTGTCCACCTGAAATTATCACAACATTGTTAATTAGCTCTACCCCAATAAAAAATAAAAAGTTGAAAAAGAAAAAAAGTTCTCAACTAAGAACCCTATATCCAACAAAGCTATCGTTTAAAATCTGAAAGTAAGAGACAAGATGGCAGAGGAGTGGGTAGATGAGGAGTAGGAGTACATCTCTCTCCACAGATGCATCAGGAATATATCTTCAAGTGTAGAAAATCTCACAGAACGCCAGGTGAGAGCTGGAAGAAGTCTCTGACAACTGGAAATAAATATATATAGATCCATGTAATACTAAGATAAAGGAAGGAAGGAAAATAGAGGAAGAGTGAGCAGGACTGGACCTGCAACTAGGGAATCAGGGAACTGAAGTGGGAGTGAGATTCCCAGATCGGGGCAATTGTTTGGGACAGAGGGGAAGCATTTGAGCCCTTGGAGAGTGCAGCAGCTCATCTGGGACAGTCTGAATGGAGTGAAAACCCACACAAACAATCCTTGCCACAGCCCTACATAGCCCAGACAGGGACATAAGTACCCTGGAATGTGTGATGGCTGGGAGCTGGAACTTAGGGGCTGGAGAGCAATCCCAGGGAGAGGTCTGCTGTTGACTGCAGGGAGACAGTCCAAGGGGACGTGAGGGAAGAGATCACAGAGGGGAATACGTTTGCAGGAAAGCTGGGAAGCCATGCAGATGAGGCAATATTGCTGAATCATGTGCAGGGGATGGAGCCATCACTGTAGCTTCTCTTTCAGATGCCAGTGCCAAGAGCTGACCAACAGAGGAAGATCCCAGAGAGGGTCAGCCCTTTGAGTGCCTCACATGCCAAGAAACAGAGAAGGCCCCCAACCAGGGAGAACTTTGAATGCCAGCTGCAAAGGCTAGAAAGACTCTAATAGTCTGTGCTCCTGTGCCTGAGGCTGCTGGCATCCCTGCACACGTGGGGCCCTCGGGTCCCTGTGATCCAAGCAGCTATGCCACCTCCATGCTTGATCCACACTGCAGCAGTGCTACCAGAGGCTAGGAAAAAACCCTAACAGCCCCATATCTCTTAAGCCCATGCTGCCAGCCCCTCTGTGTACTTGGCACTCTTAGGGTCCCTGAGATCCAAGCAGGGACCTTAACAGTCTTTGGACTGTTTTTGTTTTCTGTGTGTGAGTGTGTGTGTGTGTGTTCTTTGCTTTTGTTATTGTTTGTCTGGTTTTGTGTTTACCTTCTGTATTTGCCATCTCCTCAGCCTGTCTTCAATGGGGGCAAACCCAAATCCTCCAGGAGCAAACTCCTGTGGATAACCCAAATGCTGAGGTGGGAAAAAAAAAACACAACTGAACTCCAGGGTCAGTGTGGCTAAGGAAGAAAACTGAAAGCTTTTCCACCCGTTGTACAGGTTGAAAATTAAATCCACACGATCAGCTTGTTAGACTCTGTGTCTATGGAATATATAAAAGGGCAGTGAGTGTTCCTACAAAAGAAAACACCCTAGCTCTGGCAGATGTGGACGTGGAGGCAAGAATACGAAAGAGTAGGGGCAGATTAGAGTCTGAACTGTCCCCACAGCAGGTCCAGAAACTGGCATAGTATTGGAGGGCATCCAAGGGAGGTGGAGGTGGACTGTGACTCACAGCAAGGAAAAGGACACTGACAGCTGAGATCTGAGGAAAACATTTGTTATTATTCTTGTATTTTGATTCCTTTTATAGTTGTTTTTGGATTTTTTTCTTTTTTCTCTGTGGCTGTGGTTGTTTTATTATTATTATCTCTGTTTAAGCTCTTGAGAATTTTTTAATCACAATTTCTACTCACATTATTATTTCTACCTCTATGTTAGCTTTTTGCAGTTCTGTGGATTTTTTAAAAACCTTTTTCCTTTTTTAATATTTTTGTTTGTTTTTCTCATCATTCTTTTCCTGCTGTAGTTATAGTTAAATATATGTAAATCTTTTTATAGATTTCTATTTAGCTTTGCTTTTCTATTTTTTCTTTTCTTCCTTCTATTTCAACATGTTTGTTGGGTTATTTTCTTCATTTTATTCACCAGTTTGCACTCTGCTTTGATCTTGTATTCTGGTTTATATTTTAATTAGTTTTGTTTTTAATCAGTCAATAAAATTTTTGGATTCTTTTGCTTGCCAAGTCACTCTCCTGTAGTTTGTTTTCTGTGGACTGTTTTCATTTTCTGTGTGTGTGTGTTCCTTTGTTTTTGTTATTGTTTGTCTGGTTTTGTGCTTACTGTTTGTATTTACCATTTGGCTACCGGGTGGCACTAGCAGTAAAGGACCTGCCTGCCAATCCAGGAGACAAGAGACACAGGTTCAATCCCTGGGTCAGGATGATCCCCTGGAGGAGGACATGGCAACCCACTCCAGCATTCTTGCCTGGAGAATCCCATGGACAGAGGAGCCTGGAGGGCTACAAGTTCACAGGGTCACGAAGAGTCAGACATGACTTAAGTGACTTAGCACGCGTGCACGCATGTGTGTGTGTTCCTTTGTTTTTATTATTGTTTGTTTGGTTTTGAACTTACCATTTGTCAAGGGTTCACTTTTTGTTTCCTTTTTATTTTTTGTTTTTGTGTATTTGTTTAGATCACCTTTAAGCCATTACAAATGGCTTATGGAATCTTGGTTCCCATCAGAGATTGGGCCTGGGCCTCTACAGTGGAAGGGTTAAGTCCAGGACACTAGACTGCCAGAGAACTCACGACCCCAGGGAGTATAAATTAATGAGAACTCCCACTAAGGCCTCCAGCTGTATCCAAAACCTGACTCCACCCAACTGCTGGCAGCACCAAGTGCAGGAGGCCTCACCCAAACAACTGGCAAAACAAAAGCTCAAACCAAATCATCAGCAGACAGGCTTCCCACAGACACCTCAAAACATACCACTTTACACATCCGTGCCCACTAGAGGGAAAAAGCTCAGCTCCTCTCACCAGAATGCAGAGACCAGTCTCCCCAACACAAACCTACACAACTACACAACCGCTGGACCAACCTGACCCACTGAGGGCAGAAACCAAAAGGAAGAAGAAATATAACCCTAAAGCCTGGGAAAAGGAGATACCAAACACAGTAAACTGGGAAAAATGAAAAAAACAGAGAAAGCTATTCAAATGAAGCCGATAGGAATTTGCTGTATGTCTCAAGGAACTCAAACGGGCTCTGTGACAATCTAGAAGGGTTGGATGGGCAGAGAAGTTCAGGAGGGAGGGGACATGGTGTACCTGTGGCTGATTCTTGTCGATGTTTGACAGAAAAAAAAAAAAAATTTTGTAGGCAATTAACCTTCGATTAAAAAATAAATAGATTTTAGAAAATAATCAAGTGACCAAAGGAGCCATAACTGATTTAATGTTTCATTGCACTGGCCATGCACACTTATGCACGACTTAAGTGTGCATAAGTGGGCCTTTGGAACACACCAGAGAGTAATCCCTGGCCAAAGTTCCTCAATTGCTTCCACAGCCACTTGCCTATTCTCAGAGGGTTCAAGGAGAAAGAAATGAGAAAACTGTAGAGGAAGACTTGAAGGAAGCAGTTGGAACTAAATGTCTATGCATTATCAAAGTAACCAGAGTAAACCAAAACCTAGCCAGCTGGAAAGTCACATTAACATGACTTCCCAATCCCATTAGATCAGTGACCTTTCTCCAAAGCACCTTATAAACAGTTTCCATTCACAGGGAGAACACCCCATACTGGAGCCAAAGCCCCCCAGATGGGAGCTGAAGCTCTCCAGACTGGACAAGGTCCAGAAGGCCCCACTGGGACCCTGATGTCAAGCTGTTCTGGGGAAAAGATTATTTGAGTGTTTAATTTACAAAGGAGAGTAGTATCTATTAGAAAGCCAATCAACTTGTTCCCCACTGTCAAAGTTATATGGGGCTCGGGGCTCCTGTAGGGGAAATTAGAATTGGACACCTGAAGTCCAAAGGAGCCCCACCCTGACCCGGGGCATGTTCATTATCAGAGAGTTTCTCTCCTTTGTAAGGCATTTCTGACTGCCAGATTGCTTAATTGTGAGCCATTCAGGGGCCATTGCTCTTCTCATCTTAAAATATCTAACATGCACCCCAAAATTCTTTTCTTCAAGATAGATGAAATATGTCCCATTTTTATAAGCTTCACTACACCAAAACACAACAGACACAGACAAATTCTAACAAAAAACAGCACAAGCCGATTCCAGCATCGATGTACAGAGGAACTGATTTCCCGACAGGGTAATAAATTTACCCTACAAAACAAATGAACCAATTCCAGCTAGGCTACCCACCCCCACAAGAACTAGCTCCCAAATGAATCAGTTCCAACTGGATCAGTTCCCAAATCAGGTAAATAAATTTACCCTACAAATGAGCTAATTCCAACTAAGGTAGGCTTCCCTCATGAGAACTAGTCCCCAATGAACCAGTTCAGGGTAGAGTTCAACAACACTTCCCTTCTGCAAAAGGGTACCCCAGCCAAACTAGCTTGTTTCACAAAGGGAAGGCCCAGATTGAGCGGGGAAAAATGTTCCTGATGTGCACACCAGAGCGACTTACCCTCTGAAAGGGACCCCACTGGCTCTTAACACAAAAGGACACACGAAAGAAGTGAACTGGCTGAACAGGCTATCAAATTGGGTAGACTTACACTACAAACCATGGCATCCGGTCCCATCACTTCATGGGAAATAGATGGGGAAACAGTGGAAACAGTGTCAGACTTTATTTTTTTGGGCTCCAAAATCACTGCAGATGGTGACTGCAGCCATGAAATTAAAAGACACTTACTCCTTGGAAGAAAAGTTATGACCAACCTGGATAGTATATTCAAAAGCAGAGACATTACTTTGCCGACTAAGGTCCGCCTAGTCAAGGCTATGGTTTTTCCTGTGGTCATGTATGGATGTGAAAGTTGGACTGTGAAGAAAGCTGAGCGCCGAAGAATCGATGCTTTTGAACTGTGGTGTTGGAGAAGACTCTTGAGAGTCCCTTGGACTGCAAGGAGATCCAACCAGTCCATTCTGAAGGAGATCAACCCTGGGATTTCTTTGGAAGGAATGATGCTAAAGCTGAAACTCCAGTACTTTGGCCACCTCATGTGAAGAGTTGACTCATTGGAAAAGACTCTGATGCTGGGAGGGATTGGGGGCAGGAGGAGAAGGGGACGACCGAGGATGGGATGGCTGGATGGCATCATGGACTCGATGGACATGAGTCTGAGTGAACTCCGGGAGATGGTGATGGACAGGGAGGCCTGGCGTGCTGCGATTCATGGGGTCGCAAAGAGTCGGACACGACTGAGCGACTGAACTGAACTGAACTGAACACTACAAACCAAGGCTGTCAAGAGAAGTTTGTCAGTCTTTGTCTCAACTGCCCAGTGCTACGGGCAGCCAGTGCTGCTTCAAGGAATCTTGAAGGAAAGAACCTCAGGCCAAATGATCCCAGCAACTGCTAGGGTCTTGCCCCAGCATTCCCTGATTGGGGCCGACTAGCCACAAGCAGCAGAGATCCTGACTGGCTAAGCCAGATTGTTACCATGTCCAAGCTCGCTCTGCTGGCTGCACATAGGCAAATGAATCCGAGAGATGAGGTGTTGAGGCAAGGAAGAGACTTTAATCCAGAGCCACCAGACTGAGAAAATGGCAGTCTAGCGCCTCAAAATAACCATCTTGTCAGGGCCTGGTTGCCAGATTCTTTTGTTGTAGCCATGCTTTCCGGGAAACAAACTCACTCAGAAGGACAATGTAGATACTGGAGTGCAGTTTACTACACCAGCGAACCCAAGGCACAGTCATCTCTTAGCCAAGGACCCTGACCAGTTTTTGTGAAAACCTTCTGTACCCACCTCCCCAAATTCCCTGAAACTAGTCTGAACAAAGGAAAAAGAAAGACACAATCAAAGTCAACTTGTGATTTATATGCCTTAAACCTAGGTAGTTTACAGTGGACAGTTATCAATAGGCTTGTGGTCATTTCCCAATAAGCATAATAGAATGTATGATTCTATTCGGTCACACAGATAATTAGGGTATTCTTTTAGGCGATGGAGAGCCCTGGGCTCTTCCTTCCAGGGCCTGGTTTTCCAGTTGGTATGTTATTTCCATAGATACTGGGCATATAGCTCAAAGTTCACAGTCCAGCCCAAGNATAGAATGTATGATTCTATTCGGTCACACAGATAATTAGGGTATTCTTTTAGGCGATGGAGAGCCCTGGGCTCTTCCTTCCAGGGCCTGGTTTTCCAGTTGGTATGTTATTTCCATAGATACTGGGCATATAGCTCAAAGTTCACAGTCCAGCCCAAGATGGAGTCCTGCTTTCAAGACAGAGCTTGTTCCGTTTCCTCCTTCACTTTTATGGATCAAAGATGGCGGTGGCAGGGAGGTTAGGAAATAAAGTAAAAAGACTTCAGTCCTTGCAAATGTCCCCTAAAATTGCAAGCCTCAGGCATGGGAATGTGTCAGTTTTCCTTACAATCCTTCAGAGGTAGGCAGCTCAGGTTGCAGGCCATTATGTATGCTTCAGAAGTCTCAAAGTGAAAGTCGCTCAGTCGTGTGTGACTCTCTGTGACCCCATGGACTACACAGACCATGGAATTCTCCAGGCCAGAACATTGGAGTGGATCTCCAGTGGATCTTCCCAACCCAGGAATCGAACCGGGGTTTCCTGCCTTGCAGGCAGATTCTTTACCAACTGAGCTGCCAGGGAAGCCCTATTATGTATGCTAACAATAACAAAAAAAGGGTTAAAGTCACAGGAGCATAGGAGTGTAAATTTCAAATTAACCCTCCCCAATTACAGAAATGCATCTCATGGTCTTGGGTTGGAAGAATGAATATTGTTAAAATGATCATACTACCGAAAGCAATCCCTATCAAAATAGCTATTACACTTTTCAAAGAGCACGTCTTAATATATGGAAACAGAAAAGACCAGAACTGTAAAAGCAATCCTGAAGAAAAAGAACAAATTTGGAGGTATAACCAACCCTTCCAAACCTCAGATAATACTCCAAAGCAACAGTAATCAAATAGCATGGTATTGGCAAAAATATACATTAGATAGCTAGGTGTTTGTTACAAGATACAGTAAAGAAATTTTAGACCCAGAGTTCTTTCAGGGAAAGGAAGATACACTCAGTTGTGACTTTGAAGTTGGGAAAAGCTTAGGTTTCAAACAGGAAAAGGAGTATCTTTCTTTTTGTTTGCATGTAAAGACTTGTTCCACTTTAGATGTATAGATGTTTTTTGCAAGCTACGTGAATGAACTTTTTTTTACTGAAATATATTTAGTTTACAATGTTGTGTTAGTTTCTGGTGTACAGCAAAGTGAATCAGTTATATATTCTTTTCCACTTTCTGTTGCATTATGAATTATTAAAGATACTGGGTATAGCTACCTGGGCTATACAACATTCCTTGTTGTTTATCCATTCTATATACAGTAGTTTGCATCTGCTAGTCTTAAATTCCAATCCAAGCACATCCATCTCAAATTTGTTTTCTATGTCTGCAATTCAGTTCTGTTTTATAGATAAATTCATTTGTGTCATATTTTAGATGCCATATATATAAATGATATGATATTTATATATATATGATATGATCATATATATAAATGATATGACCATATATATAAATGATAAGACCATATATATAAATAATATGATACAGTATTTGTCTTTCTCATCCTAACTTCACTTAGTATGATAATCTCTAGGTTCACCCATGTAGCTATAAATGCCATTATTTCATTCATTTTTTTTTAACAGCTGAGCAGTATCCCAAATTTCAAAGGAACATTTCATCCAAAGATCAGCACAACAAAGGACAAAAATGGTAAAGATCTAATATAAGTGGAAGAGATCAAGAAGAGATGGAAACAATATACAAAAGAACTGTACAAAAAAGATCTTAATGACTAGATAACCACGATGGTATGGTGACTTACCCAGAGCCAGACATTCTGGAGTGTGAAGTCAAGTGGGCCTTAGGAAGCACTGCTGTCAATGATGTTAGTGGAGGCCATGGAATTCCAGCAGAGTTATTTAAAATTCTAAAACATGATGCTATCAAAGTGCTGCAGGCAACATGTCTGCAAATCTGGAAAACCCAGCAGTGGCCACAGGACTGGAAAAAGTCAATCCTCATCCCAATTCCCAAGAAAGGCAGTACTAAAGAAAGTTCAAACCACTGGACAATTGCACTCATCCCCCATGCTAGTAAGCCTATGCTCAAAATCCTGCATTCTAGGCTTCAGCATGAACCTAGAACTTCCAGATGTCCAGGATGGGTTTAGAAAAGGCAGAGGAACCAGAGATCAAATGGCCAACAATCACTGGATCGTAGACAAAGAAAGGGAATTCCAGAAAAACATCTACATCTGTTTAACTGACTATGCTAAAGCCTTTGTGTGGATCATAACAAACTGTGGGAAATTCTTGAAGAGACGGGAATACCAGACCATTCTACCTACCACTGAGAAACCAGTATGCTGATCAAGAAGCAACAGTTAGAACCCTGTATGGGACAACTGACTGGTTCAGAACTGAGAAAGGAGTAAAGCAAGGCTGTTTATTGTCACCTTATTTATTTAACTTATACACAGAGCACATCATGAGAAATGCCAGGCTGGATGAGTTACAAGCTAAAATCAAGATTGTTGGGAAAAACATCAACAACCTCAGATATGCAGATGATATCATTCTAAAGGCAGGAAATGAAGAGGAACTAAGGAATCTCCTGATGAGAAAGGAGAGTGGAAAAAGCTGGCTTAAAACTAAATATTTAAAAAACTAAGATCATGGCATCTGGCCCCATCACTTCATGGTAAATAGAAGGGGGAAAATGTGGAAGCAGTAACAGATTTCCTCTTCTTGGGCTCTTAAAGTCATTGCTGGTGGTGACAGTACGGTGAAAGTCATCCAGTCATGTCTGACTTTTTGCAATCCCATGGACCATACAGTCCATGGAATTCTCCAGGCCAGAATACTGGGGTGGGTAGCCTTTCCCTTCTCCAGGAGATCTTCCCAACCCAGGGATCGAGCTCAGGTCTCCCACATTGCAGACAGATTCTTTACCATCTGAGCCACAAGGGAAGCCTGCAGATGGTGACTGCAGCCTTGAAATTAGAAGACAGTTGCTTCTTGGCAGGAAAACNTCTCCAGGCCAGAATACTGGGGTGGGTAGCCTTTCCCTTCTCCAGGAGATCTTCCCAACCCAGGGATCGAGCTCAGGTCTCCCACATTGCAGACAGATTCTTTACCATCTGAGCCACAAGGGAAGCCTGCAGATGATGACTGCAGCCTTGAAATTAGAAGACAGTTGCTTCTTGGCAGGAAAACTCTGACAAACCTAGACAACGTGTTAAAAAGCAAAGACATCACTTTGCCTACGAAGATCCGTAGAGTCCAGGCTATAGTCTTTCCAAAGGTTGTGTATGATTGTGAGAGCTTGATCATTAAAAAGGCAGAGTGTCAAAGAATTGATGCTTTCAAACTGTGATGCTGGAGAAGACTCGAGTCCCTTGGACAGCAAGGAGATCAGATCAGTCAATCTTACAGGAAATCAACCCTGAATTCTCATTGGAAGGATGCTGAAGTTGAAGGTCCAGTACTTTGGCCACCTGATGCAAACAGCCGACTCATTGGAAAAGATCCTGCTGCTGGGAAAGATTGAGGGCAGAAGGAGAAGAGTGTGACAGAGAATGAGATGGCTGGATGGCATCACTGAAGCAAGGGACTTGAACTTGGGCAAACTCTGGGAGATGGTGAGGGACAGGGAGGCCTAGTGTGCTGCAGTCCATGGGGTCGCGAAGAATTGGACATGACAACAGCACAGCAACAGCAATATTCCATTGTATGTGTGCTGTGCTAAGTTGCTCAGTCGTGTATAGAATAAAGGAAATGTTAGGATCAGCGTTCTTTAAACGAAAGGAAGTAATATGCACTGAGTCGTGGAAATGGTGAGTTGTATTATGTATCTCTATCACTGTTGTTTTGAAGGCTATATTGAAGTGGCTAGCAAACTAGCTTTAAAAACAAGAAAACTTTAGCTTCCTTTTATATCTTCATCTCTGAAACACATGCTCATATAACACTTTTAAATGTTTCTGGCATGCTACCTGAAAGAAATTTAAGGCATACTTTTTTTTTTACTTAAGGGAAATAATAGTCATTGAGTCATCACATTAGTGATTTGTCTTATGGATTTCTATCACCAAGACTACACTGAAGTTTGAAAACCTTGCCTTTCTGAAGATATATAGATGGCAAATAAACACATGAAAAAATGTTCAACATCACTCATTATTAGAAAAATGTGAATCAAAACTACAGTGAAGTATCACCTCCCTCCAGTCAGAATGGCCATCACCAAAAAATCTATAGCAATAAGTGATGAAGAGAGCATGGAGAAAAGGGAACCCTTTTGCATTGTTACTGGGAATGTAAACAATACAGCCCTATGTAGAAGAGTATGGAGATTTCTTTAAAAAAAAAAAAATAATAAAGCTGCCATAGGACCCAGCAATTCCACTACTGGGTATATACCATGAGAAAACCATAGTTCAAAAAGATACATGTACCCCAGTGTTCATTGCAGCAGTATTTACAAGAGCTAGGACAGGGAGGCAACCTAGACATTCATCAGTAGATGAATGGATAAAGAAGTGATGGTACATATACACAATGGAATATTACTCAGCCATAAAAAGAATGAATTTGAGCCATTGAACTGAGGTGGATGAACCTAGAGCCTGTTTTACAGAGTGAAGTAAATTAGAAAAACAAATATTGTAGATGAATACATATATATGGAATCTAGAAAAGTGGTACTATTGAACCTATTATCTGCAGGGCAGGAACAGAGACACAACATAGAGCACAGACTTGTGGACATAGCAGGGGAAAGAGAGGATGGGATAAACTGAGAGAGGAGCATTGAAACATATACATTACCACATGTAAAACAGGCAACCAGTGGAAAGTTGCTGGATAACACAGGGAGCTCAACCCGGTGCTCTATGATAACCTAGAAGGATGGGATGGGGGTGGCGGGATGGAGGTTCCAGAAGGAGGGGATATATGTGCACTTATGCTGATTCATATTGTTATATGGATAAAACCAACACAACATTGTAAAACAATTATCCTCCAAGTAAAAATTTTTTTAAAACCTTACTTATGTTGTCCGTGAAATACATGTTCTCTAGAAATAATCAAATAGCCTATGGAAACGCTAGTGTTACGTGGAAAACACTACCTAGTGTAATTATTTGGGGTAAGTTCCATACATTGAAAACAACACTGTGCCGAAGAGTTCCCTAGTCCTCATTGTAAACATACTTGGCAGAAAAAAAAAAGAAGCCTTGGCAAGCACTCCACAAGGATTTTGCCAGTGAATGCAAGGTTTTCCCCAGCTTTCGATGCAACTTCACCAAGAGCTGGTTTGCAGAACTCCAAGCCTCTTCTAAGCTTCTCCATATTGGGGCTTTGAGTACCGTACTCTGAAGGAACAAGCCGTGTAAAACTCTAACCTCTATGATAAGGATATTTTCCATTAGTGGGAAATCAGCCTTTTACTAGAGGGGAAAGGCCTTCACAGATTTTGGTGATTACACACCAAAATGAATGCAATCTTCGAGTACTTCTCAAGACAGCAATATTACAGAGCTCATACAGTATTCTTCTAGCAATACAGTTCAAATATATCTTCCACTCAAGGAAAGAATGCAGTGCCTAGAAGTTGTTTCATAGGGTAAGAAAGAATTGATTACATTCCTTCTGTAAAACTCGTGTGTTACTTTGCCATTTTAAAGGCTTTACCATCTCACTGAACATACATAGCAAAGCTGCAGTCACCATCTGAAGTGATTTTGGAACCCAAGAAAATAACATCTGTCACTGTTTCTACTTTTTCCCCATGTATTTCCCATTCACTTTTCACTTTCATGCACTGGAGAAGGAAATGGCAACCCACTCGAGTGTTCTTGCCTGGAGAATCCCAGGGACAGCGGAGCCTGGTGGGCTGCCGTCCATGGGGTCTCAGAGTTGGTCACGACTGAAGTGACAGCTGCAGCAGCAGCATGGGACCAGATGCCATGATCTTAGTGTTTTGAATGTTNCACTTTCATGCACTGGAGAAGGAAATGGCAACCCACTCGAGTGTTCTTGCCTGGAGAATCCCAGGGACAGCGGAGCCTGGTGGGCTGCCGTCCATGGGGTCTCAGAGTTGGTCACGACTGAAGTGACAGCTGCAGCAGCAGCATGGGACCAGATGCCATGATCTTAGTGTTTTGAATGTTGAGTTTTAAGCCAGCTTTTTAACTCTCCTCTTTCACTCTCATCAAGAGGCTTTTTAGTTCCTCTTCACTGTCTGCTGTTAGAGTGGTATCATCTGCATATCAAAGGTTGTTGGATTTGCTGGATTTCTGTTGGAGCTGCTGGATTTCTTACAGCAATCTTGATTCCAGATTGTGGTTCATCGAGCCTGGCATTTCACATGATACACTCTGCATATAAGTTAAATAAACATGGTGACAGTATGCAGCCTTGACATACTCCTTTCCCAATTTTAAACCAGTCTATTGTTTCATGTCTGGTTCTAACAGCTGCTTCTTGATCTGCATACAGGTTTCTCAGGGGGCAGGTGAGACGGTCTGGTACCCCCATCCCCTTAAGAATTCTTTGCAGGTTGTTGTGATCCTCACAGTCAAATGCTTTATCATACATAGTCAATGAAGCAGAAGTAGAATCTTGTTTTACTGGAACTTTTTTGGGAATTCCTTTGCTTTTTCTCTGATCCAATGGATGTTGGCAATTGGATCTCTGGCTCCTCTGTCTTTTCTAAATCCAGCTTGAACAGCTGGAAGTTCTCAGTTCATGTACTATTGAAGGCTAGCTTGAAGGATTTTGAGCATTACCTTGCTAGCATGTGAAATGAGCACAATTGTGTGGTAGTTTGAACAGTCTTTGGCATTGCCTTTCTTTGGTATTGGAATGAAAACTGACCTTTTCCAGTCCTGCAGCCATTGCTGAATTTTCCAAATTTGCTGACATATTGAGTGCAGCTCTGTAGCAGCATCCTCTTTTAGGATTTTAAATAGCTCAGCTGATATTCCATCATCTCCACTAGCTTTGTTCATAGAAATTCTGTGAAGGCCCACTTGGCTTCACACTCCAGAATGTCTGGCTCTAGGTGAGTGATCACACCATCATGGTTATCTGGGTCATTAAGATCTTTTTTGTACAGTTGTGTGTATTCTTGCCACCTTTTCTAAATCTCTTCTGCTCCTGATAGNGAATGTCTGGCTCTAGGTGAGTGATCACACCATCATGGTTATCTGGGTCATTAAGATCTTTTTTGTACAGTTGTGTGTATTCTTGCCACCTTTTCTAAATCTCTTCTGCTCCTGATAGGTCCCTGCTATTTCTGTCCTTTATTGTGCCCATCTTTGCATGAAATGTTCCCTTAGTATCTCCAATTTTCTTGAAAAGATCTCTAGTCTTTCCCTATTGTTTTCCTATATTTCTTTGCATTGTTCACTTAAGAAGCCTTTCTTATCTCTCCTTGCAATTCTCTGGAACTCTTCATTTAGTTGAGTATATCTTTTCCTTTCTCCTTTGCCTTTTACTTCTCTTCTTTTCTCAGCTATTTCATTATGTACCATTTTGAGTTCTTTAATGATTTTTTTTTGCATTATTATTTTGTTATTTCCTTAGTGATTACTCTTGGGCTTACATATACATCTTAGTCAATCAGAATCTATTCAGATATACTGTAACTTAATTTCAGTCAGGTATAGAAATGTTACTACTATATAGCTCAGCTCTATTCCTATTTCCCACTTTTTGTGGTATTACTTTTATACACAATTTCATCTATAAACATTTAAGATACAATATATTATATCAGTCAGTTCAGTTCAGTTGCTCAGTCGTGTCTGACTCTTTGCGACCCCATGAATAGCAGCACACCAGGCCTCCCTGTCCATCACCAACTCCCGGAGTTTACTGAAACTCATGTCCATCGAGTCGGTGATGCCATTCAGCCATCTCATCCTCTGTCGCCCCCTTTTCCTCCTGCCCCCAATCCCTCCCAGCATCAGAGTCTTTTCCAATGAGTCAACTCTTTGCATGAGGTGGCCAAAGTATTAGAGTCTCAGCTTTAGCATCATTCCTTCCAAATACCCAGGACTGATCTCCTTTAGAATGGACTGGTTGGATCTCCTTGTAGTCCAAGGGACTCTCAAGAGTCTTCTCCAACACCACAGTTCAAAAGCATCAATTCTTCGGTGCTCAGCTTTCTTCACAGTCCAACTCTCACATCCATACGTGACTACTGGAAAAAAAAACCATAGCCTTGACTAGATGGACTTTTGTTGGCAAAGTAATGTCTCTGCTTTTCAATATGCTATCTAGGTTGGTCATAACTTTCCTTCCAAGGAGTAAGTGTCTTCTAATATCACGGCTACAATCACCATCTGCAGTGATTTTGGAGCCCAGAAAAATAAATATATTATATAATTATTACTTTAATTTTATGTCCTTTAAAGAAACTGACAAAAGAAAGGAGATCAAAGATATAGTTAATAACTTTTGTCATATTAGCCTTCTAATTTATCATTTCAGGTCCCCTTCATTAGCTTCAAGTTAACTTCTGGAGTCATTTCCTTAGCCCAACACAGTTCCCATACTCCTCCTTTGAGCTATTGTTTATATATTTCAAAGGCTCAAAACACTAATATATATACACATTGTTTTATACAATTGCATTTTAGATCTGTTAGTAGAAAGAAAAGGAAATATGCATTTATACTATCTTCAATATAATTACTTTTACTGGTGTTCTTTGTTTTTTCATGTGGAATTAAATTACTACCTGCGATTACTTGCTTCCAGTCTGAGGAGCTTCCTTTGGTATTTCTTGTAAGATGGGTTTTCTGGCAACAAATTCTCTCAGATTTTATTTATATGAGAATGTCTTTATTATGTCTTGGTTTTTGAAATATAACTTTCTTGGATATATGATTCTTGGTTGACTTTTTTTTTCCCATTGAACACTTAGATTATGTTATCCAAATGTCTTCTAGCATCCACTGTTTTTGCTGAGAAGTAAAGAAATCTTACTGAGGATACCTTGGAGTATTTATTTGCTTTAATTTTCTTGCTTTAAAAATGTTCTCTTTGCCTTTGTCTTTCAGCATTTTTGTGCCTGCTCATGAATGAATCTCTTTGTGATTATCCTACTAAAAATTCCTTGAGCTTCTCAAATGTGTAAAGTTTTCCCTCAAATTTGGAAATTTTTCAGCCATTGTTTCTTCAAATATTTTTTCTGCTTCACTATTGTCTATCCTTCCGGCAGTCAAATTACACATATGTTTATGCACTTAATGTTGTCCCACATGTTTATGAAGCTCTGTTCATTTTTATTTCTTTTTATATTTATTCTTCTACTGATATAATTTCCATTAATCTTCATTCAAACGCACTAATTCTTCTGATAGTTTACTGTTGTGCCTACTATGATGAATTTTTCATTTCAGTTATTATGCTCTGCTCTAGAATTTTCATTTCATTCTTTTTAATCACTTCTACATCTTGTTTATATCTTCTATTTAATGAGACATTTTCATGACACCTCCTTCACTCTAAGCATGTTTTCCTTTAGTTCTTTGCAGATATTTATAATGACTGCTATGAAGTCAAGTCAGACATCTATTCTTTCTCCAGGCAGTTTCTGTTTCATGCTTTTTTTCTCCAGGTACAGGTCAGATTTTCCTATTTTATTTCCATGTCTTGTAATTGTTTTTGTTATTGTTGGAAACTAGATATTTTAGATAATTCAGTTCAGTTCAGTCACTCAGTCATGTCCGACTCTTTGTAACCCCATGGACTGCAGCACACCAGGCCTCCCTGTCCATCACCAGCTCCCAGAGCTTGCTCAAACACATGTCTGTTGAGTCAGTGATGCCATCCAACCATCTCATCCTCTGTCGTCCCCTTCTCCTCCTACTTTCAATCTTTCCTAGCATCAGGGTCTTTTCCAGTGAGTCAGTTCTTTGCATCAGGTAGCCAAAGTGTTGGAGTTTCAGCTTCAGCATCAGTCCTGCAAATGAATATTCAGGACTGATTTTGTTTAGGATGGACTGGTTGGATCTCCTTACAGTCCAAGAAACTCTCAAGAGTCTTCTCCAACACCACAGTCCAAAAGCATCAATTTTTTTTGGCACTCAGCCTTCCATATGGTCCAACTTTCACATCCATACATGACTACTGGAAAAAAAACATTGCTTTGACTATATGGACTTTTGTGGCCAAAATAACGTCTCTGCTTTTTATTATGCTGCCTAGGTTGGTCATTGCTTTTCTCCCATGACCTTAGTTTTCTGAATGTTTTAAGTCAGCTTTTTCACTCTCCTCTTTCACTTTCATTAAGAGGCTCCTTGGTTCCTCTTTGCTTTCTGCCGTAAAGGTGGTGCAATCTGCATACCTGAGATTATTGATATTTCTCCCAGCAATCTTGATTCCAGCTTGTGCTTCATCCAGCCCAGCATTTCACATGATGTACTCTGCATATAAGTTAAATAAGCAGTATGACAATATACAACCTTGACGTACTCCTTTCCCAATTTGGCAGCAGTCTATTGTTCCATGTCTGGTTTTAACTGTTGCTTCATGACTTGCATACAGATTTCTCAGTAGGCAGATAAGGTAGTCTGGTACTCCCATCTGTTTAAGAATTTTCCACAGTTTGCTGTGATCCATGCAATCAAAGGCTTTGGTGTCATCAATAAAGCAGAAGTATATGATTTTCTGGAACTCTTTGCTTTTTCTCTGATCCAGTGGATGTTGGCAATTTGATCTATGGTTCCTCTGCCTTTTCTAAATCCAGCTTGAACATCTGGAAGTTCTTGGTTCACACACTGTTGAAGCCTATATTTTATGTATTATATTATAGAAATTCTGAGGACTGGTCTCTGTCCTCCCCCTCCCCATGACTTGTTGTCATTATTTGTTGTTTATTTGTTTACTGACCCATTGAATTATTTTAGTGAAGTCAATTTATTCTCTGCAGTGTGAAGCTTTAGAAGGTGCAGCCTTAAGCATGTGCACACTTACCCCAGGAAGACAGAGTGATTTTTGCCTCTTTGTCTCCCTGTCCACTCCCAGATGTTAAGCTCCCCTAATTGCTGAGTGACTGCTCTGCTGTTTTTAATAATGCCCTGACATTTAAATTGCTACACAGACTGATTAAATTTAATTGAGGTTTCTGTTACAGGGATAGAGTTTAAAGTCTGTTTGAAATTTGTTCTGATAACAAAGAACCTTAAGAGTGCTCTTCTTAGCAGACTCATTTCCTGGTTCTCTCTGGTAAACCAGACAACTTACAGTTTAGCTTACAGTTATGATAAATCTAGAGGCTTCCCTGATAGCTCAGTTGGTAAAGAATCCTCCTGCAATGCAAGAGACCCCAGTTCAATTCCTGGGTTGGGAAGATCCACTGGAGAAGAGCTAGCCCACCCACTCCAGTATTCTTGGGCTTCCCTTGTGGCTCAGCTGGTAAAGGATCTGCCTGCGATGCAGAAGCCCTGGGTTCGATCCCTGGGTTGGGAAGATCCCCTGGAGAAGGGAAAGGCTACCCACTCCAGTATCCTGGCCTGGGTCACAAACAGTAGGACACAATTGAGCGACTTTCACTTTCTAATAAATCTAGCATTGTTTCCTTTTATTGTTTTTCACCATAACCTCCATTATTTTCAGCATAATGGTAAACAGTCCTTAGGCTTGAACAGCCCTGCTTTCTGCAGCAAATAAGCTCAGTTCCTTTTGGAAGAGCTTCAAAGTATTCTGTTTTACACCTACTCCTCCCTCTGGGAAAAACCTTTGCACAGCAGCTCTAGAGTTGGGGCTGGGGACAGTGGCATGTTTCTCTCTGAGAAAAAACACCTGTTTTAATAATGAGACATTCCATAAAAGGGGAGGGGAAGCTGAAGCCTCTGGTCTTCTTGGTTTGCCTCTCCTGGTATGGAATCTCCACTTCAAATGCTAGCTGGGGTGAGGGCAATCAAGGCCATTGTATTCTCAGTAGACCACACTCAAAATAGAGCCTCTCTTCTATGAGTGGAGACTGACAGCCTATGGGAGCCCCCACTTCGTGACCACATTCACCAGGAATTTAACCTATACTATGGATACCCAAGGGCCAGATGAGAAATGCTGATCCCCTGTTCCCAATTGGGAGCTGAGGGAAAGGATGCCCTTTTTTGTGGCTGCACCTGTCTGGAGTGGAGTTTCAACACCCTGAGCTGGGGGATGGGAAGGAAGGAGCAGGTTCTGACTCAGATGCCACAGATTCTGACTATTTTTAACCAAGCTTTAGATTTTCTTGAATAAGCATTTCTTCCTTTTCTGTATGCTTCAGACCATTTTAGAGACTTTAAGTGTTTATTTTAAAGTAATTTCCCCCAGTGTCTGTAGAGCTCCTCATACTGTCATAACAGCAGAATCTGTGTTACAATATTTACTAGGTTCCCATCTTTTGCATGTGTCCCTAATGAAGTTTTTTAATGTTATGCCCCTGTTGCAGGAAGGGGGACCCCTTCCAGGGCCTGAGAGTGGGCTCTTGTCTAACACTCAGAAATGAATTGTCCGAGGAGATACAGGAGCTGACAAACCAGTAGGGTGAGAAAACCCAGGAAAGCTGCTCTGCCACATGGCTTGAAGTCTTGGGGTTTATGATGATGGGGTTAGTTTCTGGGTTGTCTGTGATCAATCATTGTGACTCAGAGTCCTTCCTGGTGGTGCACGCATTGCTCAGCCAAGATAGATGCCAGTGAGAAGGATTCTGGGAGGCGGTCGGACACGTGGTGTCGTCTTTTGACCTTTCCCGAACACTTCCAGTTGGTGGTGGCTTATTAGTTCTGTGCTCCTTACCAGGACCTCCTGTCATAAAACAACTCGTGCAAATGGTTACTATGGTGCCTGGCCAGGGTGGGCAGTTTCATTCAGTATGGTTCCCATAACAGGACCTTCTGTTATAAAATAACTCACACGAATTGTTACTATCATCCCTGATCAGGATAGAGAGTTTCAGTCAGTGTGCTTCTCCTAACAACTCCCCTCTGAGAGATTTCATACTCAAGATGCTTCTTGGGAATTGGGACGGAGGTCTCATTCTGTAATTTCTTCCTGCTGTGCCTGGGTGTAATCCTGCCTAGCAGAGCAGAAGTCTCTCTCTATCTGATCTAAGTCAAGGTATTCACCCTGAAACCAGCATGCACCCTCCTAGTAATAGCAATTTAGCCTGAAATTGTTGGGATCATCATCAGACTTCAGAAACAGAAGGCAAATTTCAGGATGAGGGCTGCAATGTGTGTGGTTTTCTTCTGATTGCTTGGTGGTGAGACAGCAGACTGGTGCTCCAGGAATCTTGTTCTCAGCTTGAATTTATCAAATTCCTCCTGGGTGGGGCCCCAGTTCTGCAGAAGAACTCAAAGATACTGTTACATATATTGCTTAAGTAAGAACAAGGATCTTGCCCCAAGGCTGTACCACCATTTGATTGTTCCTCCTATTTCTGTATCTCCTCTGTCTCTGATCAGCAACTGTTTGACTCCACACTTTGGAACTCAGGGAAGGTCAAGGAGGCTGAATGAAGCCTATATCCCACTAACAAGAAATGAAGAACACAGAAAGGATCTGTACTCTAGAGCCCCACAGAGTCCTGCTCAGTTTTAATTCAGAGAACTGGGCGGCTATGACTCTGATAACTTCCTGTCAAAATGTGGCATAGGGCTGCCTCAGTTTGGAGACTGGACATTGAATTGGAAGCATTTCTGAGTTTCAAGTCCTAGATTGGAGACTTGCATGATTTAAATCTCAACCCCTTGGTCTGCCATTTTGATATAATAGACCAATTAGAAGTAGTAGGAAGAGTAACAACTGGAATTTAATAGACAAAATAAATCTCATTTATTTTCAGAAAAATAAGCCTGAAACCCAGTCTGGACCTGGCACTTTGGGAAGACTTGCACCTGGGTAGCCAGTTGCCTAGCTTTACAAAATATAAGGTTGGGGTTACTACCTGACATTGTTTTGAGACTGTGGCATCCAAGTCTGACACAGCTCAGATCAAGTTCTTAGCAGTACAAGGACTAATCTGAAATTACACCCATAGGGTCACCTAGTTATTTCCTTGGATATCTGAAACATACCTACTCTATTTTGACTTTTAATTGTAATATTCTCCATAATAACCAAAGCAGATGTCACCATTAACGATGTCAGTGTTCCTCTAGGTAGGAGAAGATGCAAGAATTGGAACTCATAAAATCTTCTGCTGAAAAAAATCTAACTATCTGAAGGCCAGTTCTGCCCATTTTTCCAAGAGTACAGAGTGCCTTATTCCTGATTTCCACCCTGCACTCCTTTCAGGGGTGTGGAAGGTCAAAAACTGTAGTGGCCATGATATAATATTCATAGAGGTAGATGGCAAGTGTCAGTTTCCAGTTGGGAGGCCCCCTTCTTGGTCATAAACTTGACCATGATTTGAGATCGGGAGGCTGATTTCATTCTACAGTGCTGAGAATGCTGATTCTCAGGTCTGGCAAAGATTTTGTTGACAGGCCACTCAAAGTGCTCTTACTGGACTAGGCCATGAAACAGTATCCAAATTCTCTGGACTACTTGTCTTACTAGCCTCTTAGTCCAGGAAAACATTCCCTCTTGTTGCTTCTTCCCAAATCTAGAATTACACTGTCACCATCATTGATCTCATATGGAACAATATATTATTTTATCAGAGACTCAGTCACACATTTGGCAGTGTAAGAAACAGCAATCCTGTAAAACAGATGAAATACAAATAACATAGATAAAACTATTAGTAAAGTCTTAAGTAAGAATTAAGCCAATAACTTTCATTAGGTGCAGCCCAGTAATACCCAGGTCATCTCACTTAGTCTATTCTGTTCCAATCCTTATCTTCCAGGGAAATTATATATTGGCACTGTCTATAAGGCACATAGCCCAGTTTCCTAGTGTTACTAGACTGATTATCCTTAGTATGATTTAATTGTTTTTAAAATAGAGGAGACTTTAAACTTAAGTTACCATAGCCAGGTTATCATAAACTTGACCATGATTTGAGATCGGGAGGCTGATTTCATTCTACAGTGCTGAGAATGCTGATTCTCAGGTCTGGCAAAGATTTTGTTGACAGGCCACTCAAAGTGCTCTTACTGGACTAGGCCATGAAACAGTATCCAAATTCTCTGGACTACTTGTCTTACTAGCCTCTTAGTCCAGGAAAACATTCCCTCTTGTTGCTTCTTCCCAAATCTAGAATTACACTGTCACCATCATTGATCTCATATGGAACAATATATTATTTTATCAGAGACTCAGTCACACATTTGGCAGTGTAAGAAACAGCAATCCTGTAAAACAGATGAAATACAAATAACATAGATAAAACTATTAGTAAAGTCTTAAGTAAGAATTAAGCCAATAACTTTCATTAGGTGCAGCCCAGTAATACCCAGGTCATCTCACTTAGTCTATTCTGTTCCAATCCTTATCTTCCAGGGAAATTATATATTGGCACTGTCTATAAGGCACATAGCCCAGTTTCCTAGTGTTACTAGACTGATTATCCTTAGTATGATTTAATTGTTTTTAAAATAGAGGAGACTTTAAACTTAAGTTACCATAGCCAGGTTTTATCTACATAATTCCATCCTATAGTTATGGGAGTTTTCCTTTTAATAGATGAGAGGTTACAGTTTTTTTATTGAGACTTAGCTTGTCACTCTGATTGAGTTTGAATGGCCCTAAAAAAAAGGCCTGGCGTGCTGCAATTCATGGGATCGCAAAGAGTTGAACACGACTGAGCGACTGAACTGAACTGAACTGAAAAGAAAATTTAAATCTATGACCAGGATCAGAACACACTATTCTGAATTAACCAGGTGAGAGGAATATCAATAGTGACCTGAATATGAACTATAATCTTCCTTTTAAAGTAAATTTCCTCGGGGCCAACCAATTAAAGTTTCAGAGTGAAGAAGTTCACCAAGATAACCTAGAACTAGACACAGGTAATTGGCCACAAACCCAAGAATTGGGTTGATTTCCAAAATTAGCATAGGATCATGCCTATGATAGAAAAACATTTGATTCATATGCAAAGGTTCAAGAAGTGAAGAGAACATTATAAATGATTATTCAAGTCACGTTGAGGATCTCGGTCCACCTGCCTACTTCTGATGTTATCATCATCTTGTCCTAGTATAATGCA
This sequence comes from Oreotragus oreotragus, assembly GCA_006410675.1. NCBI lineage: Eukaryota > Metazoa > Chordata > Mammalia > Artiodactyla > Bovidae > Oreotragus > Oreotragus oreotragus. The sequence continues at coordinate 50,913 of SJYX01023570.1, read as the reverse complement.
GTTTCTTCTGTTTGAGCATCTTTCTAAGGTGTGATCAGGTCAGCTGTCCTCTCTATAGCGCAATCCAGTGTAGGGGCCTTTGGAAGTGGGAATTAATCTAGGAGTTGATTTCCCTTCAATTTTTCTGTGCATGAATTAGTTAAAAGTACCTGATAAAAAGTTCCTTCCATCTGGGTTGGAGACAGTCCCTTAAACTATGTCTTTTTCCAGTCCTGGTTGCAGGTCATGAGGCGTCTGATCTTCATCCAAGGACAGATTGCTGAGATAAGCTTCAGAAACAAACTTAGGGTGTTCTTTAAGAATTCAATTAAATTTTACATTAATATCCCATAACAGCAAAGAACTACCCAGGAAATGAGTCTTCATAGATACAGACCTCCACTAACAAATTGGGATTTAGCATTCAGTGAAACCTATTTTTCTCCCTAAAATCACCCTCATTTTTACCAAATACAACCAAATTAAGACTAGCTTTTTTGCAAAATAGGTCTGGTCTCAATACACTTGGCCTGATGATTTATATAACCATAAATGATCACTTCACTTCACTAATTGATCATAGACTTTTTTGCTTTGCTGAAACTTTTACAGAGTCTCAGACTGAACTTTTAAAATAAAACCTTTCACAGCTAAGAAAGACATGCCAAAGGCTTATCATAGATTTGTTAGGCTAATCCCTCCCTTCTCAAGTTATCAAAAATTCCTTGAGATTTTTGTACTTGTTAGTGAGATAATCTTTCTAATTTATCTAATAAAGTTACAAGAAACCTAAGAGTTTCCAACCTCCAGGGTCAGATAGAAAAGATAAATGTTTCAATTTTTTAATAAAGTTTAAATTATGGTCATAATTAGTTTGAGGGGAAGGTTTTCTCTACTCCTGAAAAACATAGATTCAAACCTGTAACTTTTCAGATAGAAGCCATAAAAGTTATAAGCACATTTGCCAGTTCATTCAGCCCTTTTTTTATCCTTTGTGAAGTCATCAGTTTTCCCATTAGAATATCAGAACATACCAGAATTTTAGTAACTCTATATAATTTCTAATATGTCTATATTATCAATATTTACCATAAAATATAACCTAAGAGGATTTATTACTCTATTGTTAATACTTCCCATGTAATTTAACCTACCAAATAAACACAATTGGTTTAATATCTCATCCCAAGGTTAGCTGAGGTCAAAAGAACTGCAATAGAATTTGACTTAGGAATTTTTATGCAAAAAATCAAAAGGGTTTAGAACATTCAGTTAGATTTAGCCAATGCTGGTGGGTGTGTCACTTAGTTGGCTGTTATGTTATAATGGGGGTATATACTGAGACTCCAGGTCTAGTGAAAGTCAGCTCTGCCCTCTTGGACCTAGTTAGCTCTGACTAACTTTCCTATGGCTGTGACATTCCTAGCAAAATCCTTTTACCCAAATAAATGCAATCCAATCTTAGAAAATCCTGATCATGTATAACTCACTCATTTCAGTAATTTTTCCTCTCTCACACCTTCTGTAATTGAAAACACTTCCTTGAAAAGTTTTATTCCACATTGAGTTCCCTTTTTTGTTGACAGATTTGTTAACAGATAGAATACAGTCATATTTGACCTCTAGTAAGTCTAGGTACAACAGAAGTATTATACTTATTGATGGTTTTAAAGATATGTCTATATTACCAGGTACTATACTTCCTAGATCACATGAACATGAAATTCATTTAGCTTAAGTTGGAACTGTTTGATTTGTAAGTCCTCATAGATAGCATATTAAAAAGCAGAGGCATTACTTTGCCAACAAAGGTCCGTCTGGTCAAGGCTATGGTTTTTCCAGTGGTCATGTATGGATGTGAGAGTTGGACTGTGAAGAAAGCTGAGCGCCAAAGAATTGATGCTTTTGAACTGTGGTGTTGGAGAAGACTCTTGAGAGTCCCTTGGACTGCAAGGAGATCCAACCAGTCCAATCTAAAGGAGATCAGTCCTGGGTGTTCATTGAAAGGACTGATGCTAAAGCTGAAACTCCAATACTTTGGCCACCTCATGCAAAGAGCTGACTCACTGGAAAAGACCCTGATGCTGGGAGGGATTGGGGGCAGGAGGAGAAGGGGACCACAGAGGATGAGATGGCTGGATGGCATCACTGAGTTTGAGTGAACTCCGGGAGTTGGTGATGGACAGGGAGGCCTGACATGCTGTAATTCATGGGGTCACAAAGAGTCAGAAAACTGAGTGACTGAACTGAACTGAACGAACTTTACTTTAACTCAATTAAATAGGACTCATTCATAAATTAACAACAGCAATATTATCCAGACACAACCAGAGATTTAGCTTCATTTTCTAAACTTAGTAGTGAATTAGATGTTACAATATAAAATTTACTAGTTTATAAATAGTAATTAGAATAAATAAAATGTTTACAGGTGTCTTCACATCTTTCCTCAGTCTCAGGAGTTGGAGATGGTCTAGATAAGTGTTCCTGAGCCCAGGTCTCAAGTTCTGATAAAATGGCAGCATGTCTAAACCAAATGGTGGCCACAGAAAGCAAAATGGCCATCACAAATCACAACACAGAATACAAAGCATAAAACACACACATAAACCTGGCAGTCCTAATCAGACACTCCCTTAAATACAAAATTGCAGTCTCTCAGAAAACCTCCTATAGATATACAGAACTTCACATCCAAGTACTAACAGAATAAATGAAAATATCTCAGGTCTTCAAAGCTTTCAAAGAGAGGAAAGGAAGCCAGATTAAAAGAAGAGGGAGAAGAAGGCAGGAGAGGGGGGCAAAAGGGGCGAGCTTTTAGACATCTCTTGCCACCTGCAGATAGGCGATATGGAATTTTAAAATAACTCATGCAAATGGTTACTATCGTGCCTGGTCAGGATGAGCAGTTTCAGCCAGTGTGCTTCCCCTAAAACCTGGTCGCATTTCCCCGACATACTCTGTGATTTTAATTGTGGAATTTTGTATGTTGAGTTTTAAGAACCTATATGGTGAATTAAAACAGAATTGATTATGGATTGGAAGAAAAAACATAATAAAAGATAAACCACACACAAACAAACAAACAAAAAAACTGGTGTGGCTATGATAAAGTCAGACAAAGTGTACTTTAAGTTAAGTTGTACTACAAGAGATAAAAGTTACAATATTACATACAGCTAAAAGGATCAATTCCATAAGAAGATATAAGTAGTCATAAATTTGCATGCCTCTAACAATATTACTTCATAATACATAAAATTGATGATAGAAGCTGCCAAGGCACCTTTTTAAAGGGCATAGATACAGAGAGAATAAAGGATAATAGCCACCTTTGCACACTTCACATTAATTGAAGAGAAAAAAATTAAAATACTTGATTAATCCATTAAAAAATTTAAAAACCCAATTTCATTAACTCATACAAAGCAGATACATAAACATATAATAATATATATTGAAATTATGTAAAACAAAAATTAACAATTTTAGCATATCTCTTTCAGAACAAGAAAACAAACAAATAGAAGGTTAAGGATATAGAAGACTTGGACAGCATGATTAAACTACTTGATTTAGGTACCATGTACAGCACCATGCTACACCAAACAACCTTTTCAAGACTGGTAAGTTTACCATGATAGGCCACATGCTGAGCCTCAAAGCAAGCTTCAGCAAATTTCATTGGATTGAACTCAGTAAGAATACATTCTCTTATAACATAATTTTAAACTATAAATTAAAAAATCACCAAGTATTTTTAAATTAAACAACGTATTTCTAAATAGCCCATAGTTCAAAGAAGAAATAATACTGTAAATTATAAAATGCTATGACCTGAATTACAGTAAAATAAAATAAATCAAAATTATAAAATATTATACATATAAATAAAAGAGAAATTAGATAAATGGATGGACATAACATATTCCGAGTGAAAACTATTAAGATGATAATTTCTCAGTATAATTTCAAAGTACTAGCATATTTTTCTTTCCTGAAAATTGACAAGCTGATTCTATAATTAATATGGAAATGAAAAAGTCAATAAAAAGCAACACACTTTGGAAAAAGAAGCATAAATTTCATGAACTAACATGATTATATATTAAAAGTTAATATAAAACCACCATAATTAAAATTGCATGGCATTGTGCAAAATAGGCAAGTAGACAAATGAAACATAACAGTCTAGAAACAGACTAATCCATATAAGGTGACATGGATTATAACAAATCTGAAATGTAGTGAGAAAAGGTTGGTTATTTACATAAGTTATGCTAAATCAATGAAATATCAATCCAAAAAATCTTGATATCAATCTTATACTATATACAAATCAATTCTAGGTAGGTAGTCAATCTAAATGAAAAAAGGAAAATTAATGTACTGAGGGGAAAAAGCGGAGAAAAATATCTTCATGACTTTGGAGTAAGCAGGAAATTTTGAAAAGAGAATACACAAACGTGCACAAAAGGAAAAATTATAAAAGGTACTATGTAAAAAGTAATAACTTCCATACTCCACTAAAATTCTTTCAAATAACTTATATTTATCAAAAATAGTGTAAAAGTCAATTCTTTAAAGCAGTTATCCCTCAATTAAAAAATAAATAAATTTATTTTTAAAGATTTTTTATAAAAAAAAACACTAAAGTAATGCAAAAGTCACTGAGTAGATGATATTTGCAATAAATGTCTAGCAAAGGTATCCTGCATAAAGAAGTTCTACAGATTAAAAATAAAAAGACAATCACATAAAAAATAACTGGCAAACGAACTGAACAGAGAGTTTAAAACAGACAATATCTAAATAACAAGTATACACATAAATGTAAGTTCAACCAAAATTGGAAGACTAATTTCACCATAACAAATTTTCCCTCTGACTATAAACAATTAGAAAAACCATACAAAATTTGTCAAACAATGTTTTTCAGGTATTGAAAATCAAAGTGACTTCTACAAATTGCCAATCATCATACTAAAATTTCAGCTTTCTATATCATGGCACAAGGAGAAGAAACCCAAAAAAAAGGCTTAATAGACCTGCTGAGATAAGGCAACATATCTTAGAATTAGGGAGGCCAAGGCAGCTGGAAGTTACAGTACAAAGTTCAGGATAAGATTATACATAAAAAGTACTCCAGAAAATTGTAAATGAGTCACCTCAAGTTTTCTGTTGTGTGTTAAGCTGTGTTTGTCTTTCATAAGGACTTGGCCAGAATACTGGAGTCAGTAGCCTTTCCCTTCTCCAGGGGATCTTCCCAAATCAGGGATCGAACTCAGGTCTGCATTGCAGGCAGATTCTTTACTAGCTGAGCCACCAGGGAAGCCTAGATATTCATAGATATATAACATTTAAAATGTCTAAAATCTAATAAAAATTATTAGATAAGCAAAGAAGCTGGAAGAATGTGACACAAAACCAAGAGAAAAACCAATCAACAAAAACAAAACCATAATTAGAGAGATAATGGGATAAGTGGACAATGACTTTAAAAGTTATAAACATGTTGAAGATCTTAAAGGAAAACAAATGAACAAAATGAACATATAGTAAGAAGATATACAAAAATATCAAATGGTATCCTGGAGTTAAAATTACAACATCAGAAATAAACAATTCTCTGGAAGTGTTAAATAGCAGATTAGCAGAAAAAAAAACTTGGAAAACACCAAGAAACTTGAAAAACTACAGTAGAAACTATCCAACAAAATCACTTTCTTTCACTTTGCTTGACCCAAACCAAAAACAACACCCAGTTGTGGGTGTGACTGGTGATGGAATTAAAGCCAGATGCTGTAAAGAATAATGCTGTACAGAAACCTGAAGCATTAGGTCCATGAATCAAAGCAAACTGGAAGTGGTGAAACAGGAGATAGCAAAAGTGAACATTGACATTTTAGGAATCACTGAATTAAAATGGACTGGAATGGGTGAATTTAATTCAAATAACCATTACATTTACTACTGAGGGCAAGAATCCCTTAGAAGACATGGAGTAGCCATAATAGTCAACAAAAGAGTCAGAAATGCAGTACTGGATGCAGTCTCAAAAATGACAGAATGATCTCTATTCATTCCCAGGGCAAACCATTCACTATCACGGTAATCCAAGCTTATGCCCCAGCCACTAATGCTGAAGAAGCTGAAGTTGAATGGTACTATGAAGACATACAAAACCTTCTAGATCTAACACCAACCAAAAATGTCCTTTTCATCATAGGGGACTGGATTGCAAAAGTAGAAAGTCAAGAGATACCTGGAGTAACAGGCAAATTTGGCCTTGGAGTACAAATTGAAGCAGGGCAAGGGCTAACAGAGTTTTGCCAAGAGAACATATTGGTCATACCAAACACCCTCTTCCAACACCACAAGAGATGACTCTATACATGAACATCACCAGGTAGTCAATACTGAAATCAGATTGATTATATTTTTTGTAGCTGAAGATGGAGAAACTCTACACAGTCAGCAAAAACAAGACCTGGAGGTAACTGTGGCTCAGATCGTGAATTCCTTACTGCAAAATTCAGACTTAAATTGAAGAAAGTAGGGAACACCGCTAGACCATTCAGGTATGACCTAAGTAAAATCTCTTATGATTATACAGTGGAAGTGACAAATAGATTCAAGGGATTAGATCTTAGATGAATGAATGAATGAAGTCGCTCAGTCTTGTCCGATTCTTTGCGACTCCATAGACTGGGGCTTACCAGGCTCCTCTGTCCATGGGATTTTCTAGGCAATAGTACTGGAGTGGATTGCCATTTCCTTCTCCAGGGGATCTTCCCAACCCAGGGCTCGAACCCAGGTCTCCTGCATTGTAGACAGACGCTTTACCATCTGAGCCTCCAGGGAAGTCCAGAATACACAGAAGAACTATACAAAAAAGATCTTAATGACTCAGATAACCACGATAGTATGATCACTCACCTAGAGCCNGAAAAAAAACTTGGAAAACACCAAGAAACTTGAAAAACTACAGTAGAAACTATCCAACAAAATCACTTTCTTTCACTTTGCTTGACCCAAACCAAAAACAACACCCAGTTGTGGGTGTGACTGGTGATGGAATTAAAGCCAGATGCTGTAAAGAATAATGCTGTACAGAAACCTGAAGCATTAGGTCCATGAATCAAAGCAAACTGGAAGTGGTGAAACAGGAGATAGCAAAAGTGAACATTGACATTTTAGGAATCACTGAATTAAAATGGACTGGAATGGGTGAATTTAATTCAAATAACCATTACATTTACTACTGAGGGCAAGAATCCCTTAGAAGACATGGAGTAGCCATAATAGTCAACAAAAGAGTCAGAAATGCAGTACTGGATGCAGTCTCAAAAATGACAGAATGATCTCTATTCATTCCCAGGGCAAACCATTCACTATCACGGTAATCCAAGCTTATGCCCCAGCCACTAATGCTGAAGAAGCTGAAGTTGAATGGTACTATGAAGACATACAAAACCTTCTAGATCTAACACCAACCAAAAATGTCCTTTTCATCATAGGGGACTGGATTGCAAAAGTAGAAAGTCAAGAGATACCTGGAGTAACAGGCAAATTTGGCCTTGGAGTACAAATTGAAGCAGGGCAAGGGCTAACAGAGTTTTGCCAAGAGAACATATTGGTCATACCAAACACCCTCTTCCAACACCACAAGAGATGACTCTATACATGAACATCACCAGGTAGTCAATACTGAAATCAGATTGATTATATTTTTTGTAGCTGAAGATGGAGAAACTCTACACAGTCAGCAAAAACAAGACCTGGAGGTAACTGTGGCTCAGATCGTGAATTCCTTACTGCAAAATTCAGACTTAAATTGAAGAAAGTAGGGAACACCGCTAGACCATTCAGGTATGACCTAAGTAAAATCTCTTATGATTATACAGTGGAAGTGACAAATAGATTCAAGGGATTAGATCTTAGATGAATGAATGAATGAAGTCGCTCAGTCTTGTCCGATTCTTTGCGACTCCATAGACTGGGGCTTACCAGGCTCCTCTGTCCATGGGATTTTCTAGGCAATAGTACTGGAGTGGATTGCCATTTCCTTCTCCAGGGGATCTTCCCAACCCAGGGCTCGAACCCAGGTCTCCTGCATTGTAGACAGACGCTTTACCATCTGAGCCTCCAGGGAAGTCCAGAATACACAGAAGAACTATACAAAAAAGATCTTAATGACTCAGATAACCACGATAGTATGATCACTCACCTAGAGCCAGGCATCTTGGAGTGCAAAGACAAGTGGGCCTTAGGAAACATCACTATGAACAAAGCTAGTGGAGGTGATGGGATCCCAGCTGAGCAATTTCAAATCATAGAAGATGATGCTGTTAATGCTGCACTCAATGTGTCAGCAAATTTGGAAAACTCAGCAGTGGCCACGGGACTGGAAAAGGTCAGTTTTCATTCCAATCCCCATAAAAGACGATGCTAAGATTGTTCAAACTACCACAGATTGCACTCATCTCACATGCTAGTAAAGTAATGCTCAAAATTCTTCAAGCCAGACTTCAACAGTACATAAACTGAGAAATTACAGACGTTCAATTTGGATTTAGAAAAGGCAGAGGAACTAGAGATCAAATTGCCAACATCGGTTGGATCATAGAAAAAACAAGAGAATTCCAGAAAAGTATCTATTTCTGCTTCATTGACTATGCTAAAGCCTTGGACCATGTGAATCACAGCAAATTGTGGAAAATTCTTCAAGAGATGGAAATACCAGACCACCTTACCTACCTCCTGAGAAATCTGAATGAAGATCAAGAAGCAACAGTTNTTCATTGACTATGCTAAAGCCTTGGACCATGTGAATCACAGCAAATTGTGGAAAATTCTTCAAGAGATGGAAATACCAGACCACCTTACCTACCTCCTGAGAAATCTGAATGAAGATCAAGAAGCAACAGTTAGAATCAGACATGGAACAACAGACTGGTTCCAAATTGGAAAAGGAGTACGTCAAGGCTGTATATTGTTACCTTGATTATTTACCTTATATATGAAGAGTACATCATGTAAAATGCTGGACTGGATGAAGCACAAGCTGGAATCAAGATTTCATGGAGAATATCAATAACCTCAGATATATAGAAGACACCACCCTTATGGCAGAAAATGAAGAACTAAAGAGCCTCCTGATGAAAGTGAAAGAGGAGACTGAAAAGGTTGCCTTAAAGCTCAACATTCAGAAAACAAGGATTGTGGCATCTGGTCCCATCACTTCATGGCAAATATATGGGGAAACAGTGGAAAGAGGGACAGACATTATTTTCTCAGGCTCCAAAATCACTGCAGATGGTGACTGCAGTGATTAAAAAATTAAAAGACACTTGCTGCTTGGAAGAAAAGCTATGACCAACCTAGACAGCATATGAAAAAGCAGAGACACTACTTTACCAACAAAGGTCTGTATAGTCAAAGGTATGGTTTTTCCAATAGTCATGTATGTATGGATGTGAGAGCTGGACCATAAAGAAAGCTGAGAACCAGAGAATTGATGCTTTTGAACTGTGGTGCTGAAGAAGACTCTTGAGAGCCCCTTGGACTACAAGGAGATCAAACCAGTTAATCCTAAGAAAATCAATCCTGAATATTCATTGGAAGGACTGATGCTGAAGCTGGAAACTCCAACAATTTGGCCACCTGATACAAAGGATTGACTCATTGGAAAAGACCCTGATGCTGGGACAGATTGAAGGTAGGAGGAAAAAGGGTCAACAGAGGACGAGATCTTTGGATGGCATCACCGACTTAATGGACATGAGTTTGAGCAAGCGCTCCGCGGTGGTGATGGACAGGGAAGCCTGGCATGCTGCAGACTATGGGGTCACAAAGAGTTGGACACGACCGGGCAACTTAATTGAACTGAATGGAGATTCACTAGGGGGAATTCCCTGTTGGCTCAGTGACTAGGACATCACACTCCCAAGTGTAGAAGGGGCCCAGGACTAAACGCTTGTCAGGAAACTAGATCCCACAAGCCACAACTAAGAGTTCATATGCAGTAACTAAAGATTGCACATGCTGCAACAAAAGACTCCACACACCACAAATAAACGATCTCACATACACAACTAAAAAAAGAACACACATGCCACAAGGAAGATCAAGGAGCTGGTGTGCCATACCTAAGATCCGGTGCAGCCAACTAAATAAATACAAACACACATATTTTCAAAAACAGTGTTACTGAGTACAAGCTCATTCTGCTCACTGCACAAGAGGCCAATAAACCCAAGGGACAAGGTGCTGAGAGAAGGCATACGACTTTATTTGGACCAGCTGACAGAGAAGATGGTAGACTAATGTCTCAAAGTAACCATCTTGTTGGGGTTTGGAAGCCACGTTCTTTTTGCAGGGCCAAAGAGAGGCTATAAGGAACCAAAGTTAAAAGGCAGAATAGAGAGGGAGAGGCAGTGGGGAAGTAAAGTGAAAGGATCTCCCATCTTGCAAAACATGTCTAGTCTTTGGAAGTTGAAGTTGAAGTGAAGTCGCTCAGTCGTGTCTGACTCTTTGTGACTCCGTGGACTGCAGCCTACCAGGCTTCTCCATCCATCGGATTTTCCAGGCAAGAATACTGCTGTGGGTTACCATTTCCTTCTCCAAGGGATCTTCCCAACCCAGGGATTGAACTCGGGTCTCCCACATTGTAGGCAGACGCTTTAACCTCTGAGCCACCAGGGAAGCCCCAAAAGCCTACAGCATCCAGTATTCCCAGGCGGTCTCCCATCCAAGTACTAACCAGGCCCGACCCTGCTTAGCTTCTGAGATCGGACGAGATCAGGTGCGTTCAGGATGGTATGGCCATAGATTTTGGGGTGTGTTAATGTCTTCTATTCACAGGTGGACAGGGTCAGATTATCTCTCTCTAAGCTGAACAGAGGCACTTTAGTTTACGTTCAGGTAACAGGTCAGGGTCTTCTGAGGCAGGCAATTATGTATGACTATAATTGGAAGGAATGATGCTAAAGCTGAAACTCCAGTACTTTGTCCGCCTCATGAGAAGAGTTGACTCACTGGAAAAGACTCTGATGCTGGGAGGGATTAGGGGCAGGAGGAGAAGGGGACGACCGAGGATGAGATGGCTGGATGGCATCACGGACTCGATATATGCGAGTCTGAGTGAACTCCGGGAGATGGTGATCACAGGGAGGCTTGGCGTGCTGCAATTCATGGGGTCGCAAAGAGTCAGACACAACTGAGCAACTGAACTGAACTGATAATAACAAAAGCAATGAAGACAGTTTCCAACATGAAGTCAGAGTTTGTTTTTTCTCTGCAGAAGAAACACATGAGGAAAAAAAGGGTAAAGGGGGGAAAAAACTCAATTTTTTAAATGGGCAAAGGACTTGAATAGACATTTCTCCAAATTTGTACAAATAGCCAGTAAGTACAAGAAAAGAGGTTGAACATTACTAACCATGAGTGAATGCCAATCAAAACCACAAAAACAGATTTATTCAAGATTACAAAGTAGAAGGATGTGCACTCATCTCCTGTGACAGCACCAAAATCACAACTAGCTGTTGAAGAGTCATTGACAGGAGGGTGCTGGAACCTACCAGAAAAAGATACACATGTCTAAGGAGAAAAAGAAGCTTCAACAAGACTGTAGAAGGGCACAATCATGATCAAATCAAATCACACACCCACTGGGCAGGCAGCCCACAACTGGAGAAAAATAAACCAAAGAGGTTCTCTCACTGTTGTGAAGGTTCACGTTTCTGTTGTGAAGGTTCAAGTAAGGCTTCCCAGCCTGGGGATCCAGCAAAGAAATTAGGACTCCCCAGAGAGTCTGACTTACCTTGAAGGCCAGTGGGATTTGATTGCATGACTTCCACAGGCCTGGGGAAAACAAAGATTCCACTCTTGGAGGGTAGAAACAAAACCTTGTCCACAGCAGGACTCAGAGGAAAGGAGCAGTGACCCTGCAGGAGACTGAAAAAGACCTCCCTGACAGTATTAGAGGGTCTCCTGTGGAGGCACGGGTCAACAGTAACTTGCAGCAGGACACTGGCAGCAGCACTCCTGGGAGGTGACCACTGGCATGAGCCAAACAACCAACAGGGAGGGAGCACAGCCCCACCCATCAGCAGATAATCGAATTAAAGTTTTACTGAGTACCAAGGCAAGACCTAGTTTCTCCACAGCCAGTCCCTCCCATCAGGAAACTTATATAAGCCTCTTAGCTTCATCCACCAGAGGGCAGACAGAAGAAGCAAGAAAAACCACAATCCCACAGGCTTCAGAACAAAACCCACAATCATAGAAACGATTATGTCCCAGATGGAGGAACAAGGTAAAAATCCAAAAAACGGCTAAATAAAGTGGAGCTAGGCAGCATTCCAGGAAAAGATTCAGAATAATGATAAGGAAAATGATCCAGGATATTACAAAAATAATGGATTACCAATAACCTAGAAGAACTACAAAACAAACAGAGATGAACAATACACTGGAAGGAATAAACAACAGGATAACAGACAAAGCAGATAAATGAGCTGAAAGATAGAATGATGAAAATTGCTGCCACAAAACAGAATGTAAAAAAAAAAATGAAATGAAATGAAATGAAGGCAGCCTAAGAGACCTCTAAGACAACACTAAACACAGCAATATTCACATTATAGGGGTCCCAGAAGGAGAAAAGGGAGAGAAAGGACCCAAGAAGATATTTGAAGAGATAATAGCTGAAAACATCTGTAATATGGGAAAGAAATAGTTGACCAAGTCCAGGAAGCACAGAGAGTCTCGGACAGGATAAAACCACAGAGAAACACACACAGACACATAGTAGTCACACTGATTAAAAGTAAAGACAAAGATAAAATATTAAAAGCAACAAGGGAAAAACAACAAATAACATACAAGGGAACACCCGTAAGGTTATCAACTGATTTCTCAACAGAAACTGTACAAGTCAGAAGGGAATGGCATGATACATTTAAAGTCATGAAAAGGAAGAACCTATAACCAAGAACATTCTAACCAGCAAGACTCTTGTTCAAATTTGACAGAGAAATCAAAAGTTTTACAAAAGTTAAGAGAATTCAGCATCACCAAACTAGTTTTGCAACAAATGCTAAAAGGACATCTTTAGGCAGGAAACACACAGGAGGAAAAATCTACAAAAAATAATCCAAAACAATTAAGAAAATGGTAATAGATTACTGTTGTTACTCCTCCTTTAGTCACTAAGTCTGATTATTTTGCAACCTGGTAGCCCACCAGGCTCCTCCCCCCAAGGGACTTCCCAGGCAATAATACTGGAGTGGATTGCCATTTCCTTCTCCAGGGACCCAGGGATTGAATCCACATCTCCTGCTTGTCAGGCAACTTTCAATAACAGGGAGCCACATGTGAAGCCCAATAGGATCATATATATCAATAATTACCTTAAATATAAATGGATTAAGTTCACCAACCAAAAGACATAAACTGGCTGGGTGGATACAAAAGCAAGATTTTATATATACATATATATATATGTATATATAAAATCCTTATGTATATATACACATACTTACACTGTCTATAAGAGACTCACCTCAGACCTAGGGACATTTACAGATTGAAAGTAAGGGGATGGGAGAAAGTATTCCATACAAATGAAAATTAAAAGAAAGCTTGAGTAGTGATACTTGTATCTGACAAAATCTATTTTAAAACTTAGACTGTCATAAGAGACAAGGACACTACGTAATGATCAAGAGTTCAATTCAAGAAGAAGATATAACAAATATATATACAACCAACATAGGAGTACCTCAATATGTAAGCAAATTCTAATAACCATAAGGGAGAAGTCAAGAGGAACACAATAATAGTGGGGAACTTTAACACCCAACTCTCATCAATGGACAGATCATCCAGACAGAAAATTAATATGGAAACAGAGGCCTTAAATTACACTTTAGATCAGTTTGACATAACTGAGGATTCCATCCAAAAGTAGCACACTATACATTCTCCAGGACTGACCACCTGCTGGGCCGCAAGATGAGCCTTGGTAAATTTAAGAAAATTGAAATTATATCAAGCATCTTCTCCAATGACAACATTATGACTTTAAAAATAAACCACAAGTGTACATGAGCTCCCAAACATGAACCCCGCTCCCACATCCCACCCCACATCATCTCTCCGGATCATCCCCGCGCACCAGCCTCAAGCATCCCGCATCGAACATACCAATACAGTATTGTAAAGTAAAGTGAAGTCACTCAGTCATGTCTGACCCTCAGCGACCCCATGGACTGCAGCCTTCCAGGCTCCTCCGTCCAGGGGTTTTCCAAGCAAGAGTACTGGAGTGGGGTGACATTGCCTTCTCCGGNTTTTTTTTTTTTTCAAATAGGGAAAATCACTCAAAGAACATGTCATTTTAAAAATCAGCTTTCACCTGTGATGGTGGTGGTATAGTTGCTAAGTCGTGTCCGACTCTTACGAGTCCATGGACTGCAGCCCACCAGGCTCCTCTGTCCATGGGATTTTCCAGGTAAGAATACTGGAGTGGACTGCCACTCCCTTCTCCAGGGGATCTTCCCAACCCAGGAATCAAACCTGGGTCTCTTGCATTACAGGCAGATTCTTTACTGACTGAGCTATGCTTTCACCTGGCATACAATGAAATCTTCATCCACAGGGAAACATGCAGATGTGGGCAAATGAAGGATATTCCTGCCTGAAAGCTGTAAGAACTGATATTGTAATTGATTTGACTGGATTCTAAGAATGACTAAGTGGCCATAGATCATTAGGAAATAGAAGATTAACTAGAGAATATGTTCTTTGCTAGAGAGTAATAAGCTGGGAGTTTACGGTTTTTGATAATTTCACTATCCACTTCACATTTTTATTAAATCTGTGTTATTGGAGTACAAGTTAGCTAAATTGATTTGACTGGATTCTAAGAATGACTAAGTGGCCATAGATCATTAGGAAATAGAAGATTAACTAGAGAATATGTTCTTTGCTAGAGAGTAATAAGCTGGGAGTTTACGGTTTTTGATAATTTCACTATCCACTTCACATTTTTATTAAATCTGTGTTATTGGAGTACAAGTTAGCTAACTTTAGATGTAGCCAGTTATTCATTGCACAACATGGCATTCAAGTAAATGCTAATATGGCTTCTAAAGGTTAAAGTTTCCAGTATAAGATTTTCCTAGGCAATAGTTTAAAAGACTTGACATTTGCTGAGTAACCCGTGAGAAAGAGCCTCTTATTAAAAGTGTTCTTCCTCCTGGAAAATAAGATTTGCAGGAGCTAGACCCATTCAATAAACATTGAGGGTCTAATATACAGTAGGCATTGGGTATGAGACTTTGAGACAAGCCTTTTATCTGATATAGAGATTAAAAGACCAACACCTATACCCTTTCCTTTTCCACCTGATTAATGGGAAAGAACACAATAAGGACTGGTACTCTGAGAGTCTAGAGGAGCAGCACCAGGCCCACCGTTGGAGCCTGGGGCCCCAGGAAGTCTTCCTGGAGGAAATGACAAAGTAGCTGAGTTTTCAGAGATGAGTAAGACCTCAGGAGTTTACATTTCTGACATCTATCATCACTGTCTTTTAACTCCATTTGTTTTTTACTTGAGGAATTTATGTCATGTAAACTTTCATCTGAAAACCAATATTGATCTTAACTGAAACTTTGTATATTCAAACCACGAGAGTTCCAATCAGAGTGGGTATGCACTTATTCTGAAAATTATGCTTAACTCATAAAGATTGCATTAGCAAATGACATCCCAGAGCAAATGTATCGGGGGAATATCTTTAACCATAAGGTGAACATGTGCATGGGTGCTGTAGTTTCTCAGGGTTTGAGAGGTATATACTCTATTCCTGGAAGTTTGTTGGGGAAGTAGGGAAGAATAGAAAACTATTGACTAGCTAAAGTGGAGGTGATGGAATTTCCGTTGAGCTGTTTCAAATCCTGGAAGATGATGCTGTGAAAGTGCTGCACTCAATATGCCAGCAAATTTGGAAAACTCAGCAGTGGCCACAGGACTGGAAAAGGTCAGTTTTCATTCCACTTCCAAAGAAAGGCAATGCCAAAGAATGCTCAAACTACCACACAATTGCACTCATCTCACACGCTAGTAAAGTAATGCTCAAAATTCTCCAAGCCAGGCTTCAGCAATATGTGAACCGTGAACTCCCTGATGTTCAAGCTGGTTTTAGAACAGGCAGAGGAACCAGAGATCAAATTGCCAACATCCGCTGGATCATGGAAAAAGCAAGAGAGTTCCAGAAAAACATCTATTTCTGCTTTATTGACTATGCCAAAGCCTTTGACTGTGTGGATCACAATAAACCTGTCTCTTATACACATCTANACCTAGCAAGATCTGGCAAAGAATGACAAGAAAATTGTCAAATTAATCAGTCCCCTGGTATAGTGTGGTGTTATAAACATGGACAGGCTTTAGAGTTAAGTGAATCTGGGTTCATTATCGAGATTCATTAGCTCTAAATGTTGAACAAATTATTAAACTCTCTAATTCTGTTTCTGCATCTGTATAATGAGAATAATAGTATCTACCTCATGGGGTCATTTTGAGAATTGTAAAGTAAAATAAAGTAAAAATAAATAAATAAATAAAATGATCCATTTTAACAAAAAAAAAAAAACACACAAGAAGAAAAACTATAAAAAACACAAGCATGTAGAGGCTGCACAACATGCTACTAAACAACCAATGGATCACTGAAAAGAATGAAGAGGAAATCAAAAAATCTAGAGAAAAATGAAAGCACAATGATCTGAAACCTCTGGGATGCAGCAAAGCAATTCTGAGTGCAGTTTGTAGCAATACTTAATCTTTCCTCAAGAAACAAGAAAAGTCTCCAGCGAACAGCCTAACCTTACACCTAAATTGTTTTATGTGGTTTTTTGTTTACATCTAATTGTTTTCCATTAGAGATAGAAAAACAAACAAAACCCAGAGTTAGTAAAAAGGAAAGAAATCATAAATATCAGAGCATAAATAAATAAAATATGGACAAAGAAGAAATTGCAAACATCAATGAAACTAAAAGCTGGATCTTTGAAATTTTAAACAAAATTGATAAATCTTAAGCCAGAATCACCAAGGGGAAAAAATGGAGAAGACTCAAATCAATAAAATTAGAAATGAAAAAAGAAAAGTTACTGACTCCATGAAAATACCAAGGATCAAGTCAGTCGCTCAGTCAGGTCTGACTTTTTGCGACCCCCTGGACTACAGCATGCCAGGCTTCTCTGTCCATCACCAACTCCCAAAGCTTGCTCTGACTCAAGTCCATCAAGTCAGTGATGCCATCTAACCATCACATCCTCTGTCACTCCCTTCTCCTTCTGCCTTCAATCTTTCCCAGCATCATTGTCTTTTCCAATGAGTCAGTTCTTTGCATCAGGTGGCCAAAGTATTACAATTTCAGCTTNCAAAAAAAAAAAACACACAAGAAGAAAAACTATAAAAAACACAAGCATGTAGAGGCTGCACAACATGCTACTAAACAACCAATGGATCACTGAAAAGAATGAAGAGGAAATCAAAAAATCTAGAGAAAAATGAAAGCACAATGATCTGAAACCTCTGGGATGCAGCAAAGCAATTCTGAGTGCAGTTTGTAGCAATACTTAATCTTTCCTCAAGAAACAAGAAAAGTCTCCAGCGAACAGCCTAACCTTACACCTAAATTGTTTTATGTGGTTTTTTGTTTACATCTAATTGTTTTCCATTAGAGACAGAAAAACAAACAAAACCCAGAGTTAGTAAAAAGGAAAGAAATCATAAATATCAGAGCATAAATAAATAAAATATGGACAAAGAAGAAATTGCAAACATCAATGAAACTAAAAGCTGGATCTTTGAAATTTTAAACAAAATTGATAAATCTTAAGCCAGAATCACCAAGGGGAAAAAATGGAGAAGACTCAAATCAATAAAATTAGAAATGAAAAAGGAAAAGTTACTGACTCCATGAAAACACCAAGGATCAGTTCAGTCGCTCAGTCATGTCTGACTTTTTGTGACCCCGTGGACTACAGCATGCCAGGCTTCTCTGTCCATCACCAACTCCCAAAGCTTGCTCTGACTCAAGTCCATCAAGTCAGTGATGCCATCCAACCATCACATCCTCTGTCACTCCCTTCTCCTCCTGCCTTCAGTCTTTCCCAGCATCATTGTCTTTTCCAATGAGTCAGTTCTTTGCATCAGGTGGCCAAAGTGTTACAATTTCAGCTTCAGCATCAGTCCTTCCAATTCAGGATTGACGTCCTTCAGGATTGACTGCTTTGATCTCCTTGTATTTCAAGAGACTCTCAAAAATCTTCTCCAACATCACAGTTCAAAAGCATCAACCCAAAACCAAGGATCATAAGAGACTACTATTAGCAACTGTATGACAAAAAAAAATTGGACAACCTGAAAGAAATGGACAAATTATTAGAAAGGTACAGTCTCCCTAGACTGAACCAAGAGAAATAAAACATATGAACTGATAAATCACAAGCACTGAAATTTTAACTGTGATTAAAAACCTCCCAGCAGACAAAAGTCCAGGACCAGATGGCTTCACAGGTGAATTTTATCAAACATTTAGAGAATAGTTAACACCTATCCTTGTGAAATTGTCCCAAAAAATTGGAGAGGAAGGAAAACTTCCAAACTAATTTTATAAAGCCACAACCACCCTGATACCATAACCAGACAAACATGACACACACACACACAAATTACAGTGATGAACAATGATGCAAAAATCCTCAATAAAATACTAACAAACAGAATCCAACAGTACAATAAAAAGATTATGCACCATGATCAAGCGGGATTCATCCCAGTGAGAAAGTGAAAGTCGCTCAGTTGTGTCCGACTCTTTGTGGACCCCATGGATTATACAGTCCATGGAATTCTCCAGGCCAGAATACTGGAGTGGGTAGCCTTTCCCTTCTCCAGGGTATCTTCCCAACCCAGGAATCAAACCCAGGTCTCCTGCATTGTGGGCAGATTCTTTACCAACTGAACCACAAAGAAAGCCCAGGGATGCAAGCATTTTTTAACATGTGCAAATCAATCAATGTGGTACACCATATCACCAAATTGAAGAATAAAAACCATATGATCATCTCAATAAATACAGAAAAAACTTTTGACAAAATTCAGCACCCACTTATGGTAAAATCTCTCTAAAAAGTGGGCATAGAGTATACATACCCCTGCATAATAAAGACCATATATGACAAACCTACAGCTAGCATCATACTCAATAGTGAAAAGCTGAAAGTATTTCCTCTAAGATCAGGAAAAAGATAAGAATGTCAACTTTCACCACTTTAATTCTATTTTTTTTCTATTGTTTTCTGTTGACCAATCATGATACAATGGTATTAAGTGAATAATACTGACATAATCACAATAGTAAAAGATCTTTACCAGTTTTCACAATCAATAGCCAGACAAAATATAAAATTTAATTACAATTGCAAGCCATAAAGGAAACATGATTAACCTAACAATATAAAATAATTACATACAATTTGGGGGTTAAGTGGAATGATGTGGTAAGTGGAAGGAAAATTATTATATATATGCACATGTTTTCATCTGCCTAGCCAGTCTTTGCTTAGTGGTTTGTGAATTTCATTCATTTCCAGTTAAGGTAATTATCGATATGTATGATCCATTAATATTTTTTAAATTGTTTTGGGTTTATTTTGTGTAGGTCTTTTCCTAGGCTTGCATTTTCTGCCTAGAGGAGGTCCTTTAGAACTTGTAAAGCTTGTTTGGTGGTGCTGAATTCTCTTAACTTTTGCTTGTTTGTAAAACTTTTGATTTCTCTGTCAAATTTGAACAAGAGTCTTGCTGGTTAGAATATTCTTGGTTTTAGGTTCTTCTTTTTCATTACTTTAAATGTATCATGCCATTCCCTTCTGAGTTGTACAGCTTCTGTTGAGAAATCAGTTGATAACCTTACGGGTGTTCCCTTGTATGTTATTTGTTGTTTTCCCCTTGTTGCTTTTAATATTTTATCTTTGTCTTTAATTTTCATTCACTTGATTATTCTGTGTCTTGGTGTGTTCCTCCTTGGATTTATCCTGCCTGAGACACTCTGTGCTTCCTAAACTTGGTTGACTATTTCCTTTCCCACATTAGGAAAGTTTTCAGGTATTATTTCTTCAATGTTTTCTCAGGTCATTTCTCTCTCTCTTCTGGAACCCCTATAATGCGAATGCTAGTGCATTTAATGTTCCAGAGGTCTCTTAGACTGTCTTTTTTTCCATTTATCTTTCTACATCCTGTTCTGCAGCAGTGATTTCCACCATTCTGCCCTCCAGGTCACTTATCCATTCTTCTACATCACTTATTCTGCTAATTGTTTCCTTCTAGTGTATAGTTCATCTCTGTTTGTTCTTTAGTTTTCTAGGTCATTGGTAATTATTTCTTGCCTCCATTCTTTTCCCAAAATCTTGGATCATCTTCACTATCATTATTCTGATTTCTATTTCCGGAAGGTTGCCTATCTCCATTTGGTTGTTTTTCTGGACTTTTGCCTTGTCCTTTTATCTGAGACAAAACCCTATGTTTTTTTCATCCTGGTTAACTTTCTGTAGTGTGATTTTGATTCTAGCCACTGTGGAATTGTGGTTCTTCTTTCTTCTGCTGCCGCCCTCTGATGGATGAGGCTAAGAGGCTTATATAAGCTTCCTGATGGGAGGCACTGGTGGTGGGGAAAACAGGGCATTGGTGGGCAGAGCCAAGCTCAGCAAAACTTAAATCTAAAAATCTGCTGATGGGTGGTGATGCTCTCCCTTCCTGTTCGTTGTTTGGCCTATGAGGATGCAGCCCTGGGGTCTATGGGGACCCTATAATAGAGTTA
This sequence comes from Oreotragus oreotragus, assembly GCA_006410675.1. Taxonomy (NCBI): domain Eukaryota; kingdom Metazoa; phylum Chordata; class Mammalia; order Artiodactyla; family Bovidae; genus Oreotragus; species Oreotragus oreotragus. The sequence goes on along the minus strand of SJYX01023570.1, from coordinate 30,038 downwards.
ACAGTGACCTCCAAGAGGACTTATGCCACGGAGTTCTTTCCAGGACCGCTGCTGCCTGTGCCCCCATCCCAGGGTGAGCCATTGCCACCCTCCTCCTCCACTGTAGACCCTCCAACACTAGCAGGTAAGTCCAGTTCAGTCTCCTGTGGGACCGCTGCTCCTTTCCCTTGGGTCTAACTGTGCACAAGACTTTGTATGTGCCATCTAAGAATGCGTCTGTTTCCCCCAGTCCTGTGGAAGTCCTAAAATCAAATCCCACTGGCCTTCAATCCTCCCTGGGGATTTCCAATTCCTTTGCCAGCTCCCCAGGCTGGGAAGCCTGATATGAGGCTCAGAACCTTCAAACAGTGGGCTTCTTTGGTATTATATGGTTCTCCAGGTTGTGAGTTGCCCACTCAGTGGGTGTAGGATTTTATTTTATTGTGTTTGCACCCTTTCTACCATCTCGTTGCAGTTTCTTCTTTGTCTTTGGATGTGCGGTATCTTTTTTGCTGGGTTCCAGCATCCTCCTGTCAATGGCTGTTCAATAACTACTTGCAATTTTGGTGTTGGCAGAGGAGGAGAAGGGACAGGTTCCTCTACTCTGCCAACTTGAACCAGAATCCCCCTCTGGGGTTTTGTCCTGTCCCTTCATCTGGGGAACTAACACCCTGCTTCTTCATTCTGAGTAACCTTCTCTGTTGTGGCTTTCATTCTAGCCACTGCAGGACTGTAGTTCTTCCTTCTTCTATCTGCTTTACCATTTTATTCAACATAGTTTGGAAGTCTTAGCTGTAGCAATCAAAGAAGAAAAAGAAGTCAATGGAATCCAAATTGGAAGAGAAGAAGTTAAACTGTCACTGATGGCAGAGGCCATGATACTATATGTAGAAAATCCTAAAGGTGGAACCAGGAAACTACTGGAGCTCATCAATGAACTTGGTAATGTTGCTGGTTACAAAGTTAACACACAGAAACCTGTTGCATTTCTATACACTAACAATGGAAGATCAGAAAGAGAAATTAAGAAACATTTCTATTTACTATCACATCAAAAAGAATAAAATACCTAGGAATAAACCTACCTAAGGAAATAAAAAGCCTGTACTCCAAAACCTATAAGATGGTGATGAAAGAAATCCAAGTCATAAACAGATGGAAAGATAGATCAAGTTTGTGGAATGTAAGAGCCCATACTGTCAAAATGACTAAACTACACAAGGCAATCTATAGACTCAGTGTAATTTCTATCAAACTACCAATGACGTTTTTCAGAGAACTAGAAAAATATCTCAAAATTTGTATAGGGACACAAAAGGCCCCAAATAGCCAAATCAGTCTTGAAAAAGAACAATAAAGCTGGAGGAATCAGGCTCCCTGGCTTCAGTCTATACTACAAAGCTACAGCTCATCAAAATAGTATGATACTGGCACAAAAGTAGAACTATAGATCAATGTTACAGGATAGAAAACCCTGAAACCCATGCACCTATGACAAATTAATCTATGACAAAGGAGGCAAGATTATACAATATTGGAAAGACAGTCTCTTCAACAAATGGTGCTGGGGAAACTGGATAGCTACATGGGGGAAAAAATGAAATTAAATCATTCTTTCTGTAATACCATTCACAAAAATAAGCTCATAATGGATTAATGACCTAAATGTGAGATAAGATACTATAAAACTCCTAGAGGAGAACATAGACAGAACACTCTCTGACATAAATCACAGCAACGTCTTCTTCAATCTGTTTCCCAGAATAATGAAAATAAAAACAAAAATAAATGCAAAAGCTTCTGCACAGTAAGGGAAACAATTTAAAAAATGAAATGACTGCCCAAAAATTGGAAGGAAATATTTGCAAATGATATGACCAATAGGGATTAGATTCCACATTCTACAAACAGCAAATGATGCCTAATGGCATCAAAACAAACAACCCACTCAAAAAGTGGGCAGAAGACCTAAATAGACATTTCTCCAAAGACATACAGATGGCCAATAGGCACATGAAAAGATCAACATCTCCAATTATCAGAGAAATGGAAGTCCAAACTACAATGAGATATCACCTCACACCAGCCAGAATGCCTATTACCAAAAAATTCCTCAAACAAGATTCCTTTAAAAAGTGGAAATAGAACTGCCATATGAACCAACAACCCCACTGTTGGGCATACACACCAAGGAAACCAGAATTGAAAGAAGCACATGTACCCCAAAGTTCACTGCAGCACTGTTTACAATAGCTAGGACATAAAAGCAACCTAGATGTCCATTGGTAGATGAATGGATAAGGAAGTTGTGATGCATATACACAATAGAATATTACTCAGCTATAAAAAAGAAAGCATTTGAGTCATTTCTAATGAGGTGGATGAAACTGGAGCCTATTATACAGAGCGAAGTAAGTCAGAAAGAGAAACACCAATACAGTATATGAATGCATACATATGGAATTTAGAAAGGTGGTAATGACAATCCTATATGCAAGTCTGCAAAAGAGACATAGATGTAAAGAACAGACTTTGGGACTCTGTGGGAGAAGCCAAGGGTGGGATGTTTTGAGATAATAGCATGGAAATGTGTATATTACCATATGTAAAATAGATGACCAGTGCACGTTTGATGCATGAAGCAGACACTCAAAGCTGGTGCTCTGGGGNATGCATACATATGGAATTTAGAAAGGTGGTAATGACAATCCTATATGCAAGTCTGCAAAAGAGACATAGATGTAAAGAACAGACTTTGGGACTCTGTGGGAGAAGCCAAGGGTGGGATGTTTTGAGATAATAGCATGGAAATGTGTATATTACCATATGTAAAATAGATGACAAGTGCACGTTTGATGCATGAAGCAGACACTCAAAGCTGGTGCTCTGGGGCCACGCAGAGGGATGGGGTGGGGAGGGAGGGGGGAGGGGCTTCAAGAGGNGAGATGCCACTACAAATCAATTAAAATGGCTAAATTCAAAAATTAAAACTGACTATATGTGTCAGTGACGATGTGGAACTAATTACACTGCCATGGAGTGCAAAATGTACAAATAATGGAAGAAGAGTTGGTGCCAACTACAAAGCAGAAGAAATCTAGGAGTGTCACTCTTGTACATATAACTTAGAGAATAGGGCACATCTATACCAAAAAACATGTTTGCAGCAGCAAAAGTTGGAAACTGGTAACAAGTCAAACTTCCATCCACAGTAGGTGCACAAATGAACTATGTTGTATCACACAGAAGACTATGCATCAGTGAAAATGAGTGAGCGTTGGTCTTCAGTGAAGTATAGGGCATGCCCAGTGGCTCAGTGTATAAAGGACCTTCCTGCAATACAGGGGACCTAGGTTCAATCCCGGGTGAGGAAGATCCCCGAGAGAAGGAAATGGCAACCCACTCCAGTACTCTTGCCTGACAGAAGACTATGCATCAGTGAAAATGAGTGAGCGTTGGTCTTCAGTGAAGTATAGGGCATGCCCAGTGGCTCAGTGTATAAAGGACCTTCCTGCAATACAGGGGACCTAGGTTCAATCCCGGGTGAGGAAGATCCCCGAGAGAAGGAAATGGCAACCCACTCCAGTACTCTTGCCTGGAGAATTCCATCCTGTCTCCTCGGACCACCGCTACAGTCCATGGGGTCACAAAGAGTCAGACAAGACGGACTGACTAACACTCACTTTTTCATAGGTCTTCATAGCGATACACATGAATCTCAAAAAAGATGCTGAGCAAAAGATTATGCAATGAATCCATTTAAATAAGGTTAAAAACAAGCAAAACATATCTGGGGAATAAAATGATAAAGAAAAGCAGGGAAATGATAAAGCCAGGATTTGGGGGTTAAGGAGAAGAAAGGGCAAACTTCTGGAAACCTTGTGCCATTTTATATTCTTTAATCTGTGGGACTGAAACAGAAGGGTTTGCTTTAAATTTTTCATTTATAATACATTGATTATATATCAATATATTAAAACTAAATACAATATATTAAAACTAACAACAAAAGTTGAAAGAAAATCAACATGTGGTTGAGGAAAAGGATCTAACTTCATTTATTTGGTTGCCTACTTTTCACATTATTTATTAAATATTCCGTATATGATTACAACTTAAGTTCCATTCTTTCTTGCATTAGAGATTTAGTAACAATTGTTTTCAACAATGGTTTTTGACAAGGATGAATGGGCTTTTGCAGGTGGTAGGGGGAGGGATAGTAAAAGTGTGATTATGAAAGCAGGAGAGGGAGACAGTCATGCTCATGGGATTTGTTTTTAAATAGGAAAATTCTAGAGACAGAACTGAAAAGAGAAAGGAAGTCTATGAAAGGGTTGCCAAGTCAGAGAGCAAACTGTCACCTGATGAAAGGACTTATGAATGAGCTCAGAGCAAAACTATTTGGAGGAAATCTAAAGAGGACATGCCTGCAGGATGGAAGTTAGTTATACTGGGTGCCTGGCCCAAGGGTACAGTCTCCATCTACACCACGTAGGCGGTAAGATAAAGTGTACTGAATGGTCTCAAAGATTTGATATATTGCTATTTTAAATTATATTGCTTTCTTCTTTTTCCTACTTTAAACATAGTGTTTATTAACTGAAGAAAATTACAGAAAATTACGTGCTGCCACGTTTTGTCCAATCTTGGCGCCTGGGTTCATGCCCTTTTTAACTCACAATGGCCAACCTGAAGGGTTGTGGTTGACTCGGAAGTGGGGCACGGGCCAGCCTCCCCTCCCACCAGCACCCTCACATCTCTGCAGGCAGTCCCCTAGGCTAGAGGGCGGTCCTAAGGGGTGCGAGGGCTGCTTTTCGATTCCAAGGCCGCCGCGCGAGCCCCGCCCCGGCCGCAGCCCCGCCCCGGCCCCGCCTGCGCGGTCCCTCGCGCCCACACTCAAGCGAGAGCTGCGGCCGCACGTTTGATCCGCGCCGCCGCGGCCGGAGATGCAGCGGGGTGCCGCGTTGTGCCTGCGCCTGTGGCTCTGCCTCGGACTGCTCGACAGCGAGCGTGGTGAGCCCTCCGCCTGCCCCAGAGCGCAGCTGGCCACGAGCGGGGACGCTTTCCCTGGGCAAACGGTGGGACTGCACGGACGCGAGACCGGTCGGGGGCCGGGGCCCGCGGGACCCTTGGGCACGAGGGGAGACAGGGTTGAGAGCCAGGAATTCAGCTCCCGGAAGGAGCACGGAGTCGGGCCGGGCTTGCGGGGATGAGGGAAGGGAGAGGACGGAACGCGGGGCAGCCCGGCAGCGGGCAGATGGCTTCTCGACTTCACCCCACGGTCTAAGGTTCAGCTCCCTTGGAGCCGGGCCCCTTCGCGCTGCATCCTCAGCCTGAATCCGTCGCTTGCTTCCACGCTTTTCTGCGGAGTCGGGGCACCGCACTGCTCTGTCCTGCGATCCGCGCGCACTGAGGTTGTCCCCCAGCGCAGAGGTTGCAGTCCCCGCCGGGTCGTAGTCCCAGAGGCGACTCTAGTCTGCGCTCGAGGGAACTCTGGTTGCTGTTCACTTTCCCCAGGCCAAGGACTGCTGGGGGATGGAGGGAGACAGGCGTAGTCCGGGAAGACTGGGTGCAGGTGTTGGAATTGGAGGCTGATCTTGAGTCAGCAACTCAAGTGATCAGCATGGCAGGAGAGGCGAAGGCCGGCCCTCGCCATATTTGGGGGGTAGCACCCTGGATGGCCAAGCTAAGGATCATAGGCAGGGGCTGCAAAGAAGGGTCTTCAACACAGGAGAGGCAGTGTGCAAACAGGTGATGGGAACATGACTAAAGGTTGCCTCTGAGGGATTGGAGGGAAGAGAATTTGGGGGGTGAGGGAGGGGTGGCTGTTTGGAGAAGTCAGGGGTAAAGCAGCAGGAATGAGAGGCAGATGAGCTGGAAGCCCATGAGAGATCCAGTGACCCTGAGGGTCAGAGGGCGGAGGACCGATCATAGGTCCCCAGTGTTTGAGGTAGTAGTTCTGAAAGATCTGAAGGGAGAAATGGATACCTCTATTTTTAAACACTGTTGGCTTTGAACACTGGCTTTACATGTTTCATTTCTTTTAATCCTCACAAGGAAATGTTAGACCCTTTTTACAAATGGGAACACTTGGACCAAGGACAGGGTAACTTTCCCCAAAGTCCTCGGGAAGCCAGTAGTAAAGGACATGTTCAACCCAGGCCTTTGGGATACCAGAACCCCATTCTCTGTGTCGTATGGGCTGAAGGGCTGGGGAGAGTGGAGTGAAGGGTAGTGTGGGTGAACCTAGCGCGAGAAGGATGGAAGAAGACATCTTCTGGCCTCCGAGTCAGGGAGGGTCTGAGCAGAGGGGCTGCCTCTTGGCCCTTCTTTGCTCCCCTGCACCCTTCCCAGGACCAGGCTTTCACAGGTGCCGTGGTTGGGCTTCAGGGCTGAGGAGTGGGAGATCCCACCTTGAGAAGACATCCAGCAGGCAGTGAGTATAGTGTCCAAGGCTCAGGAGAGAGGCTGAAGAGGAAGCTGTCCCAGGATGGGACCATCTTCCCCAAGGAGGGGACCGGAGAGCGAGAGGCTTCCGGGGAGATAGAAAACATCCAGCGTGCAGAGTGTAAGGAAAACCAGGAGAGACTCATGTCCTGGTGCTCCTGAGTAGAGCAGAGTGGAAGGTGGCAGACAGAGGCGGGATAAGTCAGTCTTGCAGTGAGTACAGGTGATCCTTACCAAAGTTGGGCAGTGAGGGAGAAGAGAGAGAATGAAGCTAAGGGGCCCGTGGAGGGGGACGGCCTGGCTGGACCAGGGTACGGCTGGTAGGGAGATAACCCATTGAGAGCAGACCATTGCCACAGTCCCTGAGCCTTATACTTGTGCCACCCATTTTGGGGCTGAAGAGGGCCTGAGAAGCCCCTAGACTGATGGGGTGCTGGAGCAGAAGCACAGACATTCCAGTGCAGCCCCAGTGGGAGGCCACAGGCTGACAGGTGAGCAGCCTGGCCTGAAGGCGACCCTCAGAGATGTGGTGCTTGTCCCAGGGCTGGCTCCTTCCTGGCTCTACCCCTAAATTACTTGCTATGTTGCCTGGACCCCTCCCTTCCTCTCCTTGTGCCTCAGTTTGCCCACACATAGCACTGCAACAAGCTGGCAGGCTCTGAGGGGCTGTGCTTGGGGCTGGACTCTTTACCCCAGTCGTTTCCCTCTAGTGAAGGCAGATGACAGAGGCCACCTCCTACAGGCTTTATCTCTTGGGGCTTAGACTCTAGAGAGGCTGTTTGTGCCTCTGAACAGTGGGCAGTCAGCTCAGGAACATGCAGGGAAGGAGGCAATTGCCAGGAAGCTTGGTTGGCCTGCCATGAGGATACTGGCTCGTGCCACGGCTGAGACACTCATGACCATCCCAGCTCTTCACTGTCCCTGCTCCTCAACCCTGAGCCAGAGCCAGGTGTGGACAGAGGTGTGGGAGTGGGGTGGGCATGTGAGTCAGTGCAGGTAGAGCACTGGCCTTCGCTCAGTGCTCTGAGGACTCACATACAGGTGTGCTCACATACCCAGCCGGCTGGAGGCACTGGGTCAGTGTGGGCGAAGGACTCTTTGCCTCCCCACAGCACAGGGTCCACATGACCAGGCACCACGCTGGGCATGAGGTGTAACAAGGGGACTGTCTGGCCATCTCCTTGCTGTTCCACCCCGACCCTGACCCCCAGGCAGTGGCAGGCAGCCTAACCAAGGAAGGGAACTGTAGTCCTGTGCAAGGTGAAAGCTACAGTGTCTGTTCAGGGTGGCAAAGGGAAGATTTGGACCAAGTCCATTCTGCAGGAGCTTCTCAAGTGCCAGACTTGCAGGGACACAAACATGACATCGTAGCCCAGGGGTGATAGTGCTCAGTGACCCCAGTGAGGTCCAGCCGGTGGTGTGGGCTCCACCAAGTTGCTTCCATCTTGGAGCTTCCTGGAGGGGTCTGCAGACTCCAGGAAAGGGGTTCCAAAGACTGCCTCAAAAGCCCAGAGACAGAAAAGTCAGATGGTGATCAGATGAGGCTAGAGTCCTGGGGGCAGAGCAATGGGGTGGAAGAGACAGGAAATGGAGATGCAGGAGCCAGCGGCACACCTGGAAAGGGGGGTGTAGCAGGGAGCCACATGGTCAGACTCCCCTGAAGGCATCGCCAGAGGGGCAAGAGCAGATGCAAGGCCACAACAAGGAGGCTGCGGGTGCTCCCAGGAGATATACCAGGGAAGGAGGCAGCAGGAGATGGTGGAGAGAGAGGGACGCGTGCCAGTCTCTGGCTGAAGTGGCAGAATAGATCATGAGATTGTTTACCAGTCGGGAACCCTGAGAAGAGGAGGAGATGGGGAAAGATGAGGCGTTCCACTGGGGAGGCTGGGCCTCCAGTCAAAGGCAGGAAGGAAGAAAGTTGGGAGTGTGATATGATAGAGGGAAGTCAGGGAATCCAGGGAAATTAAGTGGGGTCTCAGTCACGAGGGGAAGGTTTTTCTTGTGTCTAGCTTACACCCCTCCTGCTGCCATTTTGGTGTTTCCCCCCCCACCATGCAGATTTCTTTCCACTAGGACCTAGTCCGTGCCCCACAGTCCTGAGATATCCCTTGGCGAAGGGGGATGGGTAGGGAGAGGAGTCCAGAGACTCCCACACTCCTTGCACCGACCTCTGAACAAGACATAGCCAACGTGTCCAGCTGGAGCCAGGGATTCCTGAGTTTCGATCCTTTTCAGACACTGGCTTCCTCTGGGATCTCCGTTTTCCGGTCACACTGAAGGGAGAAGTCTGGGAGCAGGAAGATGCAGGCTTGGGACTGGCTGCCACTGAGGCTGGGTGTGGCCCGAAAAAGGCACAGCCCTGCCTGGCTCCAGTGTCCCAGGCCACCCCCATCTCCAAGGGCTGGATGGGGTGCAGGTGGCCCTGTGAGCACGCACAAGTCAGGGTGGCAAGTTGGGGAGCCCCGCCACGTGGCCAGTGAGGTCAGCATGGGTTCATGGGAAAGGACTTGCCAGCCACAGGAGAGGACATCCTGCCTGCGTTCCCTCTTCCTGCAGCAGGAGCCCGTGGCCCAGATTTAGCAGCACTGGGGGGCCACCTCTGAGCCAGCTGGGCTGTCTGATAACACTGCCCGTCCTGCCGCCACAGAGCAGAGCCCTGACCCCAGAAAGGCCAGGGCAACTGCCTGGTAAAGCTGGCTGCACCCATGACTGCTGCACGGGGCACCCTGCACCTACTAGGGTGCTCTTCCCCCATCTCACCCCTTGTGGGTACTCAAGCAGCCTACAGTCCCACTCAGCCTCTCCAACACTCCCTGCTTCCAAAAATTGCTTTAGCAGGACCACTCTGAAACACAGATCTGAGCCTTCATCAGCCCCCCAGTCCTCCTTGGGCTGGTGGTACAGGCCCTCCTGCTAGAGGGCCTCCTCCAAGAGGACCCCAAGCCCCATATCCACCTAGCCTTCACCCACACCACAGCCTCAGTGTGTGAGCTTTCTTCTGCTCCACATACATGCAAGAGGCTGCTAAGAATTTCAGGCAGAAGGTGATGCTGCACCAAGTGGGAGGGATCTTCTAGGGCAGGAAGAGAGCTTCATTCCCCACCCCTTGTGTGCCCCAAGAGCACAAAATCTAAGCTTTAGGGTAGGTTCACGGGAGGCTCTCATCCTTATTCAACCTAAACACCATCCTCAAAGCTCTTCAGAATTCTGCCTAATGAAGTTTTGTTTGTGTGAAGCAGCACTTATGCACACACACACATACACACACGCGCGCGCACACTACCAGTGAGTCCCACCTCAGTCTGAAATGGTTGATCAAATTTCTCCACACAGGGTGTGTGAAGATTTTAACCTTGTGACATAGGCTATTGTCCCCATTTTGGAGATTAGTAAACTTAGTTAGAAAATTAGAGGAGTGAAATGGCTCATTAGATTGTCAGAGCAGCTTTGAGNAATGGTTAATCAAATTTCTCCACACAGGGTGTGTGAAGATTTTAACCTTGTGACATAGGCTATTGTCCCCATTTTGGAGATTAGTAAACTTAGTTAGAAAATTAGAGGAGTGAAATGGCTCATTAGATTGTCAGAGCAGCTTTGAGGGAAGTGACAGGTGTCTGGGGTCTGGTGCCAGATGGCATGAGGGCTAAGGAGTAAGAAGTGGCAGGCATAGCTGGTGTGTCCATATTCCAGCAAGGTGGGCATGTGGGGTCCTAAATTGCTGACCACCTCGTGGACATTTTCACCTAGATGCCCCAGAGAGCTTTCAAAAACAGCATGCCACTAGACTCATTGCTTCCCCCTGGATCTGCCCCTGACAGGTGTGCCTGCTTCAGTGCAGGACCTCTGCCCCTCCATCCCCACCTCCACCTCTGCCCACACGCTGTGCACTCTAATTTTGTTCCCTGGATCCTCAAAGCCAGTCAAGAGCAATCCAGGGCCAAGTCCCATGCTGGCGATGCCACCCTGGAAAGGATCTAATCCTTTCATTGAGGAACTGTTGAGTGTAATCAGTCAAGCTGCTGCATGAAGCTGTGGAAATGTGCAGAGAGGCTCCCAGGAACCTAAAAAGGCAAGCCTAGGGCTGGAGTAGGTACCAGGCAAGTGACAAGAATGACTAGAGAGTCCTATGAGAAGCTCAGATTCCATCTCCAAGCAGCAGAGAGGCAGGAAATGGTTTTAGGTAGAAGAAGGATTTGTGTTCTCAAAGGATCCTCTAACCACTGCGAAAGGCCTGGACCAGTGTGGTAACCCAGGGATGGGACACTGAGGCTGGCCACACAGTCGGATGGCAAGGAAAGGAGCTGAAAAGGGCAGTCCCAGAACGTCAAGGGGTCGCACTCGGACTAGAGGACATCTACCGCTCAGTGTTGGAGCTCTGGGAGTGCAAAGCACTTTGCCAGGGTGGTAGGGAGAGGCAAGAAGCAACCCTGGTGCTTCCAGCCACTCTGCTGTTGATGCTGGTTCTGAGAAGGTATAGAGTAAACAGCAGTTTCCATAATCCTGTCACCCAAAGGTAATCTCTGACTAGTTAACTTAACCTCTGTGTCTTAGTTTTTTCATCTGCAAAATGATCAGGATAGTACCCACCTCAGGGGGCTTCCCTGGTGGTTCAGACGGTAAAGAATCTGCCTGCAATGCAGGAGACTTGGGTTCGACCCCTGGGTTGGGAAGATCCCCTGGAGAAGGGAATGGCTACCCACTTCAGTATTTTTGCTTGGAGAATTCCATGAACTGAGGAACCTGGCAGGCTACAGTCCATGGGGTCACAAAGAGCTGGACATGACTGCTGCTGCTAAGTCACTTCAGTCGTGTCCGACTCTGTGTGACCCCATAGACGGCAGCCCACCAGGCTCCCCCATGACTAACATTTTCACTTTCTTCTTTCAGGGCGGCAATAGAGGGGTGTGGTATGCACAAGTGTGTAGGCTGTGCTGGCATACAGAAAGTGTTTGCGCTTGTTGTCTGTTGTCGTAACAGGATGTATTGGAGTAAGCAGAATTTGAGGGTCAAAGTGAATGAGCATAATATTCATCTCTGTGAGTGCCTGTTTGCTCACAGCCTTGCCAGTACTGGAAATTCTCTATCCTTTAAATGCTTGCTTATCTGGGCTCGGGGACACTTCTGTGCTGCCCTGTGGCTCCTTGTCCCCCTCCGTAGTAGGGATGGTCTAGGTCTTAGGGCTGGGGGCACTTGGCAGGAGACATCTGGGAAGCAGAGTCCCCCAGGGCTGGAGCTCAGGAGAGCTGCCGGGGAGGGTGGGGGAGCTCAGAGGTGGGCTTGAAGTCTTGGGGCCACTTCTGGGAGGAGGAAGCACACCTTGAGCAGGGCTCCAGTTACATGAGCCTGCCAAGAGCCTAAGGCTAGGCCTGTGACCCATGGCCCCCACTCTGGGGCCTGCTGCCCCATGCTGTGCGCCATCGCCCTGACAGTTCTGCCTGCCTGACAGCCCAAGGTCACCAGCACTCTGCCACATGGCCCTCTGCCCTCTGCGCCCTCCTCCTGGACCAGCGATTTCTTATTCATTCTACAAAGTCCTTTTCAACTCATGTGAACACTCCCTTCCACTGGTAAGACTTTCTCTGACTGGCCCACATCCTTGGCACTGTAAACAGAGCACCAAGTCACAGTAGCTGCTCCAACTGTGAAAGGCAAAGCTTTTCCAAGGCTGGAAGAGGCTCTCAGTGTGCCTCAGCCTGCAATAGCATATTCTTACCACAGTTCTACATGTGATAGTACATTATTTGTGGTCTGTGGTTCTCAATGATCCTGGGGACAATTCTCATGTCATAAGCGTGGATGGGGGAAGTGACTTGCCCAAGGTCATACAGTCAGAGTGACACTGGCGGGGACACGGCTGGGCTCTCAGGGCTGAGCACTCTCTCTGAACAGCCCCTCCCGGCTTAGCCTTCTCAGCCCCGCAGGGCGGGAGGTGGGAGGACCGATGCCCTCACCTTTGTTCTCTGGAAGCACAGAGACTGCCATCTACGTGGAGCTGGGGGGAACACCAAGGCAGAACGCCATGAGCCTTCCCCCAAGGTCGATGCACAAGCCCCACCCCAAGACTGAAGGGAGAGCAGGCTCTCCAGCTTGGCTGAGCCCTGGAACTGCTGCACAGAGCCCCCTCCTGGCCTCGCCTGGCCCCAGTGCTTCCCCCTCAGCTTGCCTCCAGTCTGCAGGGCACAGCTGCTCAGGAGACCATGGATCCAACTACCAGAACTGCTGTACAGCCCCTCTTACCCACTGGGTGATCATGACAGGGCCTGAAATAGGAAATAGCCAAATGCAAAAACCACTACTGCGACACACTGTCAGAGGTGGAATGGCACCCCCAAGCTGGAGCACCATCCTGATATCATGGGCCTGGGTTGGTTGTGCTGGGCCTCAGGACAGAGACGTGGCCCAGTGACATCCTGGCCCTCAGGAGCCACTCAATGATACAGCCCTTTCCCGTGTGGTAGATGAGTGCCTGGGGTGCTCAGCGGGGGACGGTGGGTGTGGCTGATATCCTGACTGTGTGGCAGAAGCATTGGGAGGTGAAACTGGCCAGGAAGGGGGCCAGTGGGGCAGGGCAGAGCTCTGGAGGCCGGGCCAAGGGCCTTTACAGATCCAGAGGGCCACAAGGAGCCAGGGAAGGCGTCCTTTGGGCTGAGGGACAAATTGGAGGCCAGGGAGGAGATGGCTAGGGAGCAGAGAGGTCAGGAGACTGGCACTAGCGGTGGCAATGGAGGGGAGGAGACGGAGAGGTGTGCGGGCTGGGTCCCAGGCAGGGACGGGCCTGGACTTAGGCAGACTTGGGCTCCTGCACAGCTGCTGCTTACCGCTGACGTGGAGGCTGGAGCCTCAGTGTCCTCCCTGTCGACTGGACTCCCAATCCGCCCCTCCCTTCCAGTAAGTGTAAGGATCAAATGAGGCGCTAAGTGCTGGGATGCCGTCAGCATCTAGCCCACTGGCCTCCCCACCCTCCTGTCTGCCCTCACCCAGGGTCCCGGTGTGCTGCTCCCATCCCCAGCACCTGCGGCTGACCCCAGGGGCCCCCTGCCCAAGGCTGCTGACAGCACAGGGAAGAGGAGGGGTGCACTCTGGCCCCCTGACCTCGGCCTGGCGCCTGCCCTGACTGCTCTGCTTAGGCCAGGGGGCCAGGGCTGCTGGCCAGGGGAAGGAAGAAGCCAGTTCCTGGGCCAGGAACAGGAAGGCAGGGGGAGTGCAGCAGAGGCCGGGACGACAGTGCTTCCTGCTTCGGGAAGGGAAGGACAGCGGGGACAGACAACAGCCAGGCAGGAAGGATGCACCTTCTTTGGGGTTGCATGTGGGGGCTGGGCAGTACAGAGCCTCAAGCGTGGCAGCACAGGCCTGAATCTCCCCCAGCTGCTGGGCAGTCTGGGCTATTCATGGTCACCAAGGGACCTGGCCTTTAAAACTGGAATCTTTTACAAAGTCACAAGGTTTGACAGAGTTTTAACCCAAAGGTTGACTGCAGAGGTTTGTTTAGCCAACCAGCCACTCATTCAGTCAGCCATTCATTCATCCTTCTCTCCATCCATCCATTCATCTTTCTACCCATCCCTCCATCTGACTGTCCATCTGTCCTTCCATCTAGCCACCCTTTCTTTTTTCCACATTTCTACCCTTCCATCCATCCATCCATCCTTCCATCCATCCACTCATTTGTCCTTTTGTTCATCTGTCCGTTTGTTTATTCATTCAACAAGGGTTTATGGAGCCTTGGCTCTGTGTCAAGCGCAGTGCTAGGCATGGAGTGGGCTGGAAAAGGGACTGTTTGGGTCCTTACCCCATTGAAACTTATTGTCTAGGAGAGGAAATGGAGAAACATAACTTAAGTAAATAACAAAATTACATATTATGACAAGAATAGGTTTTGGGGGTGGGGGTGCTGAGGCCATGTCTAAGCTGAGGCCTGAAAGTGAGAAGGGCCTGGCTGTACAAGGCGTGTGAGCAGAGGCTCATCAGGAGGAAAGGTGTGTGTAAAAGCCTGGGGTAGGAAGGAGTGTGGCGTGATATGGAACAGCCTGGAGCCATGGGGGCTGGAAGACAAGAGCAGGAGGGGAGAGCGGTCACACCTCCTGGTCAGGAGGGTGTGGAAAGGGGGTGATGGGCAGGCCACAGTCAGAAGTTTGGATGTTCCTTGAAGTATAGTGGAATGTCACTGATGAAATTTAAGCATGATTTTGTCCCTTAAAGCTGCAGTTGAGAGAAGGGGCTCTGGGCTGGAGGCAGAGATTTTATAAGTACTGGGTCAGCCAAAAATGTTGTTCAGGTTTTTCGATATGATCGTATGGAATAACCTGAATGGACTTTTTGGCCAACGACCACTTAAGAGCGACGGTATTTGGTGCTGGGCAGAAGGGATGGAGGACAAGGGGAGGGTGAGCTCACAGAAGCTAGCAGAAGAGGGGACAGCTCTGCTCTCTGCACTGGAGAGCCTCCTGCAGCGGCACAGAGGCTACAGGATACCTTGCCAGTGGCTCCAGGGAGTAGAGGGAGGCTGCACTCTGTGGGAAGATGAACAAATGTGAAAGGAAGGAGGCAGCGAACAGAATTTTTGCTATGAATGGGGGTAGAAAGGGGGAAGGGAATATAGGATCAAGGAAGTGGAGAGTTTTTGTTTATTTGTTTGTTTGTTTGTTTACAAGATGGGAGATGATTGCATAGAGGAAAGTTGGTAGCCAGAAAAGAAAGAAATGATCTGCAGAGGTCGGATCTGGAGGGGTTGGGATCCCCGACATGTGGGAGGGCTTGGCCTTGGGAGCAGGAATGTTAGAGATGTGGGTATGGGAAGGGTGTGGGATTTGAGTGTGGGACGATGAGGGGTCTCCATCTGATGCCTCTGCTTCATTAGTGCTGAGAGGGAAGGAGGAGGGACCGCCCTGAACTTCAGCCCGAGGCCCTCAGGCTTTGCCACCAGGAGAGAGGGGAGGCAGCACGGTCCCCGGCTTTGGGCTGCATGCTGAGCCTCTCAGCAACATGGGCACTGCAGGGCTGGGGAAGCAGGCAGGGGCAAGGGAGCATTCGGAATGATGGGCTGTGGGCCACGCAGTTCCAGAAGAGGGGTGGGGCCAGGAGGAGGTGGCAGTGAAGAGGGGTCCTGGCCTGCACGCTTTGATGAGGTTGAAGGACTTAGCACTGGTGAGGCTCAGCAGGAGACACAGGAGGCAAAGCAAGAACAGGAAAATAGGCACTTGACGGGGACAGCTCCTGGGGTGGACCAAGGCCCGGGTATGCCCAGAAGTGAGGGGCTGCAGGCAGGCGGGGACACTGGAGATGAGGACCGTGGAGGCGGGGTGCTGCTGACTCAGTCCTGTGGCTGCCGAAGTTCTGAGAAATGGCCTGGATTGAGGCTGGGGGGCCGAAGAGCCAGGAGCAGAGAATGAGGGGAAGTGACCAGGACAGGGCTGATGACAGCTTTAGTGGGGAGTGGCTGGTGCTGCTGGAAAGGGGAAATGACTCCAAGGAGTTCTCCAACGTTGTGCAATGGGGCGCAGTGACCACCCCAGGGGCAGCGGTGTCCCCAGAAATGCAGTGACCACCCCAGGGGCAGCGGTGTCCCCAGAAAAGCAGTGACTGCCCCAGGGGCAGCGGTGTCCCCAGAAATGCAGTGACCGCCCCAGGGGCAGCGGTGTCCCCAGAAATGCAGTGACCGCCCCAGGGGCAGCGGTGTCCCCAGAAAAGCAGTGACCGCCCCAGGGGCAGCGGTGTCCCCAGAAATGCAGTGACCGCCCCAGGGGCAGCGGTGTCCCCAGAAATGCAGTGACCGCCCCAGGGGCAGCGGTGTCCCCAGAAATGCAGTGACCGCCCCAGGGGCAGCGGTGTCCCCAGAAATGCAGTGACCGCCCCAGGGGCAGCGGTGTCCCCAGAAATGCAGTGACCGCCCCAGGGGCAGCGGTGTCCCCAGAAATGCAGTGACCGCCCCAGGGGCAGCGGTGTCCCCAGAAATGCAGTGACCGCCCCAGGGGCAGCGGTGTCCCCAGAAATGCAGTGACCGCCCCAGGGGCAGCGGTGTCCCCAGAAATGCAGTGACCGCCCCAGGGGCAGCGGTGTCCCCAGAAATGCAGTGACCGCCCCAGGGGCAGCGGTGTCCCCAGAAATGCAGTGACCGCCCCAGGGGCAGCGGTGTCCCCAGAAATGCAGTGACCGCCCCAGGGGCAGCGGTGTCCCCAGAAATGCAGTGACCGCCCCAGGGGCAGCGGTGTCCCCAGAAATGCAGTGACCGCCCCAGGGGCAGCGGTGTCCCCAGAAATGCAGTGACCGCCCCAGGGGCAGCGGTGTCCCCAGAAATGCAGTGACCGCCCCAGGGGCAGCGGTGTCCCCAGAAATGCAGTGACCGCCCCAGGGGCAGCGGTGTCCCCAGAAATGCAGTGACCGCCCCAGGGGCAGCGGTGTCCCCAGAAATGCAGTGACCGCCCCAGGGGCAGCGGTGTCCCCAGAAATGCAGTGACCGCCCCAGGGGCAGCGGTGTCCCCAGAAATGCAGTGACCGCCCCAGGGGCAGCGGTGTCCCCAGAAATGCAGTGACCGCCCCAGGGGCAGCGGTGTCCCCAGAAATGCAGTGACCGCCCCAGGGGCAGCGGTGTCCCCAGAAATGCAGTGACCGCCCCAGGGGCAGCAGTGTCCCCAGAAATGCAGTGACCGCCCCAGGGGCAGCAGTGTCCCCAGAAGTGCAGATTTCAGTTAAGGCAGGAAGGACGGAGGAGGCCAGTGATGTGTACAGTGCAGACTACTGCTCACACAGGGTCCAGTGGAAGTGGTGGGGTGTGGGGGGGAGAGAAAAGGAGCACCGGGGAAATTCAGGGCATGTGGCAATAAAGGGAAGGCTCTCAGATGGGTGAAAGGTCAGCAAGCATAATGGATGAACCTCCCATGTAGCACAGTGATTCAGATGCTTCCTTCGGTGGTATGGTAGCCTCTAGGGAGGAAGCTCCTATAGGCTCCATACCGCATCCAGCCACTCAACTCACTGTCCTTCCACATATTCATCCATTCATTCATCTGATCATCCTTCATCCATCCTACCATTCTTGAATGTGTTGTTGTTCACTCACCAAATCATGTCCAACTCTGCAACCCCATAGACTGTAGCACATCAGTCCTCTCTGTCGCTCAACAATCTCCCAGTTTGCCCACGTATTCTTGAATACATATCCTCAATTTTAAGCGTGTATCTCTTTTGTACTAAGGTTAGGAAGATGAATAAAATGCAGTCTTTGTTCAGATGTGACCAGAAAACCGTGATTTAGTCTCGTAAGTGTTCTAGCAGCGTGAGCCTAGGGGCCAGCACCGCCTGAGGATCTCCTGAGTGACTGCCCCGTATAGAGGGACTTGTGAATTAGAACCTAAAGAGGGAGATCCACAGGAGGGAAGGAAGTACAAATGTCCAGGGTGAAAAAACGAACACAGAGACTTCAAGATGAAGTCTGGCACTCTGGGACAATAGTGAGAAGTCTGTGCCTCTCAGATGTCTCGATAAAGCCGGAAAGAAGAGGAATGGGCAGACGGGAGAGGCCTGGGGTCTCCCCGCCTTGTCTTGGAAGCAAAGGAGAGCTGCTGAAGGAAGCTGGGCTGGCGACTGCCGTAGCTCTAGTGCCAAGGGCATGCCCTGGAGGAGAGCCTCAGGGAAGGGGCCCCCAGCTTGGCCTTCCCGGCCCAGCATAACACTACAGCCCTCACAATGGGGCACAGATGGCCCAGGGCAAACAGGTCCTGGCCGCTGCCTGGCTGCTCTGGTGCCCAAACGCCAGCCTCAGGCCTGAACCCTGAGTGGTCCACTTGGGAGCTGGTTCTTTCACCCTTCACACGTCCAAACCCAAGTCCATCATCCCTGCCCCTCCTCGCTTCTGTAGGTCAGAAGCCAGTTTGTAGAGAGGCTTTATTCACATTCCACTGCCTGGAAAATCCTACTTCTTTCAAAACCCACCTTAGAGGTGTCCTCCCGGCATCCACTCCCGGCCCCTCACCACCAGAAGGAATCATCCCCACTGTGGGGCCTCTCCACCTGAGCAGCCCCAGGGCTAGGTGAGGCAGTGTGATGGGGAGCCGGAACCCACCCTGGGAAGGAATGGGACCTGCTGCTTTCCCACCTGGGCACCCCAGGGTGGGGCCTCTGTCCTGAGTGCCAGGAGAGGGTGCACTGAATTCAAGCTAAGGAGGGACTACATAGTGGCCCCAGCAGCTGGCCATGCAATCCAGCAGGAGGGCCAAAGGTTCCCTGGCTGAACTAGATGCTAGTCAGATTAGATGCTCACTGAGGACCGTCTGCCTCTGACCAGTGGTGGTGTGGTACATAGAGAAGTCTGGCCAGCAAGAGGCCAGACCCTGGCAGCTATCTTGTCCATGTGCTGCTGAAATGAGATCGTGGTGTGCAGAGTGTGCCATCCTATGCTGCTTTCTGGGGCAGCTTGGGGTCAGGGTGATGTAGAACCAACTAAGTGGGGATTCCGCCAAGGTCTGCCTCCCACAGTTTGCTGCCAGGGTAAGACTCTAAGCCTCAGGAAGCTGAACTGGGGAGGGCAGAGGAACTGGACCTGTGGACTGGGGCCTAGGGCAGGGCAGCGGGCTGTGCCCCCCAGGAGGACAGGGACTCGGGGGAGGGACAGAACACAGCCCTGGGCCTCCAGCCACACAGTCCTCACTTCCTGTTGTCTCAGGATGGTCCTGGCAGGATGCATCTGCCAGAGTTCTAGGCCCAGACCTCCCCTGGGGCCTGCTCCCACCCTCCTCCAGGATCATACGCGCACACACACACACACACAAGTTCACGTGCACGCACACAGACATCTCAGTAACACACATGCACAAAATCACACACATCATCAGTCCTATAAATGCAGATCTATGCCCACAGACGCCGATGCACACAAAGACAACACACACGTGCACACATGCACACATATGTGTACACATGCACACACATGTACGCAACACTCTCCTGCTGGGAGGAGGATGGAGACTAAGAAGCCGCGTGGGCAGCAGGGCCGAGGTCCTGGAGGGCTACAGGACAGTGCTTAACCAGGCGAGGCAGTTCTGTTTGGGGATTAGACCTGCTGGAATCATGGAAGGGCTGAGGCAGGGGGAGCAGGGAGGGGGGAGCAGGGAGTGGGGAGCAAGGGCAGCCCGAAGGTCCCTTGGGGGCAAAGAGAAACTGATGGAACCAAGCACATGTGAGATGGATTCCATGGGATGTAGAAGAGGGCAAGGCCACAGGAAGAATCCCAGGGAGAAACCAAGGCCTCAGTCTGGGGCATGTTTGGGGGGCTCCCTCACAAGCAGTGGCTGGGGGGGGTCTTAATGCCAAGGAAATGTACTGCAGGCTTTGCCTAATGTAGGAGGAAGCCTGTGGTCTCCCCTGTTGACTTCATGTTGGCAGCTCCGCTCCTGGGGGACCAGAGGCCTGAGTTCAGCCCAGGCCTCAATCAGGGCTCACTTGGGGCTGCAGCCAGCGGGCAGGCTGAGCCTGAGGCGGAGGTTCCCAGATGTCTTGGGCCGTATCAGTCCTGCTCTGGGCTGAAAGGCTAGGCAGCACCTGCCCTGTGGAGGGGCCCGCCAGCACCAGATCGATTTCATCACGTGAACTTATGACCCAATCCCACGCTAACCCTATCTCCCAACCCAGGCCTGGCCAGTGGCTACTCCATGACCCCACCAACCCTGAACATCACAGAAGAGACATATGTCATCGATTCCAGT
Organism: Oreotragus oreotragus; assembly: GCA_006410675.1. Classification (NCBI taxonomy): domain Eukaryota; kingdom Metazoa; phylum Chordata; class Mammalia; order Artiodactyla; family Bovidae; genus Oreotragus; species Oreotragus oreotragus. Next base: position 9,915 of record SJYX01023570.1, on the reverse strand, counting down.
GACAGCCTGTCCATCTCCTGCAGGTATTCAGCCCTCACCCAGGGGGGCTTGGGCCTGAGTCCCTCCTACCTAGCAGGCCAAGGAGACTGCAGAAGGCGGAGCTGATGGTGGCAAAGGACTCAGAAGGCAGCACCCCAACCCCAAGGCAGAGAGGCCTCAAGGCTTAGGGGTGCTCCCAGGTGGCTTCAGTGTAGGTTCCTAGAGGCACAGACCATCCCCTGCCCTGTAGATGCAGGCATTCTGCACCCTACCCCATTTCACCCAGCCCTCACAATCTCCTACGGACCACAGATCTATCACCCTGCATCCATTCCTGAGTCAACCGATACTGACCCGGGCCACCCCATGCCCATCCCCAGGTCAGCCCAGATGCTAGGTTGCCGCCCTTCATTGGCCCCAGACCCACCTGCACAGACCGCCAAGCTGTTTGTGCAGCCCCAGCTGTAATCTGAGGCTCAGGCTTTTCTAAAGGACAGCCTGCCAAATGCAGGCCCAGGAGCCAGGCAAAGGCCCCGGGGGGCTCAGGGGTACCCTGCCCTATGTTATGTGCCCAAGTGCTGGTCTGCCCTGACCTCTGAGTGAGATCAGCTATGAGCAAGGCTGGGCCTCTGAGAGGCTCCACAGGGCCTGTCCCCCAGGGCTTCAGCCTGGGCCTCTCTTGATGTCCTGCCTCCTTCGCCAGTGGGCAGCACCCCCTGGAGTGGGCCTGGCCCGGGGCTCAGGATGCGCCAGTCCCAGAGGAGAAGGATGGTGAGGACACGGGGACTGTGCGAGACTGTGAAGGCACAGACGCCCGGCCCTACTGCAAGGTTCTGCGGCTGCAGGAGGCCCATGCCAACAACACGGGCAGCTACCTCTGCTACTACAAGTACATCAAGGCTCGCATCGAGGGCACCACTGCAGCCAGCACCTACGTGTTTGTGAGAGGTGAGGCGGCCCAGCACCCACCCCAAGGTACTCAGGAACCATGGGCAGGGTCCTGGGTCCTCAAGAGGTAGCTGGCATCTGTGGCTGCAACCCCAGCCTTGGGACCCTGGGGGAGGGGGGCTGCCCTGCGGCTCCACACCTGGGCAGACACTCCCTGAGCCCCACCCCCCCACACACACCCTGTGCCCTCTCTTCAGACTGGGAGCAGCCATTCATCAACAAGCCAGACACACTCCTGGTCAATAGGAAGGACTCCACGTGGGTGCCCTGCCTGGTGTCCATTCCCGGCCTGAACGTCACACTGCGCTCGGTACAGCCCCACCCCAATCTCCACCCTAGATCCGGCCCTCTGGTTTTGTCCCTGGGAAAATGGCCACTCATCTGGCCAAGGGGCAGGGGCTAGCTGGGCCCTGACAGCCACTGCGTCCCTACAGCAAAGCTCAGCACTGCAGCCTGATGGACAGGAGGTGGTGTGGGATGACCGCCGGGGCATGCGGGTGCCCACCCCCCTGCTGCGCGATGCCCTGTACCTGCAATGTGAGACCACCTGGGGTGGCCAGGCCTTCCTGTCCAACCCCTTCGTTGTGCACATCACAGGTAGGGGGCTGCCTGGGGCTGTAGGGCCCTCCCCAGTGACTACTCCCCATGTCCTGGGAGGAGAAGAGCAGAAAGAGGACAGGAGCCCTCTAATTCCCAGCAGTGGGGCTGTAGGTACCATGGTTTGGCTGGTCTCAGGGGATGCCCTGTGCCCTGTACTCTACATGCACTGTCCTACAAAGGGCATGGGGGTTCCTGTGCATGTGTCACCAGGCAATGAGCTCTATGACATCCAGCTGTTCCCCAAGAGATCACTGGAGCTGCTGGTTGGGGAAAAACTAGTCCTGAACTGTACCGTGTGGGCCGAGTTCAACTCAGGTGTCACCTTTGACTGGAACTATCCAGGGAAGCAGGTGAGCTCAGCATCCCTGGCAGGGGCTGTGCCTGAATCATCCCCAGGAATCCCTGCCGCGGCCCACACTCGCCCTGGTCTGGCCCACACGTACTTCCCTCTGTCCCAGGAGCCCCTGTCTGATAGGGAAGTTTTCCTATGCCAAGGAAAAGTCAGAATCTGAGTCCGAGGCTTCTGGAGCTGCTGCCGGTTGGGCTGGGGGGGTGCCTGTGGGGGTCAGCTCTGACAGAGCCCACCTGCTCTGACCCTGTGCTTCCCCTGGTCCTGGGCAGGCAGAGCGGGGTAAGTGGGTACCTGAGCGGCGCTCCCAGCAGACTCACACAGAGCTCTCCAGCATCCTCACCATCCACAACGTCAGCCAGCGTGACTTGGGCCCATACGTGTGCCAGGCCAACAATGGTATCCAGCAGTTCCAGGAGAGCACTGAGGTCATTGTGCATGGTACGGCCTGTCAGGCCATTGTGCCCAGCGTGCCCTGGGCTAGGTGGGGTGTCAGTTGCCAAGCCTGGAGCACAGGGGTTCTTGTGCAGTGTGGGCCCCAGACCATAGGTCACGGTGCACCCGAGTAATGTGGAGTCCAGCCAGAGGGAAGGGAGGGTCATGAGTAGATGGACTGCCCAGTTCCCACGCCCCAGAGAGCAGGGCATCTGGCAACTGGGGGTGGCTGCAAATCCCTGGGTGGTGGCGGGTCAGCCACAGCAGCTCTGGCTTTACCCTGATGTCTCCTGTCTGACAGAGAAGCCTTTCATCAGCGTCGAGTGGCTCAAGGGTCCGGTTCTAGAGGCCACAGCAGGAGATGAGCTGGTGAAGCTGCCTGTGAAGCTGGCAGCTTATCCCCCACCGGAGTTCCAATGGTACCTCCCTTGTTCCTGCCCCTGCCTACCCACCAAGTCCAGTGTAAGAAGGAACCACAGAGAGGGAAGGGCAAAATTCCCCCCGATCAGGGCCTACGTCCTGAGACCTAGATGGGGACCTGTGCCTGGAGTGGGGGACCCCCTATGAAGATTCCAAAGAATATACACATCATGTGATATTTTGGCTGGAGGGAAGGTTGGCCTGAATTGCTGCTAAACTGTGAAAGAGTGTGAATACTGGCCTCCTGTTATGTGTGGGTGTGGCGGGCATAGCATAGGGCTTTATCTAACTCTTTCCTGCACCCACTCAGCCTCCCTGAGGGCCCTCACTGGAGGGGATCATAGAGAAATGGCTTCAGGTTTCCTAGGCTCCTCTCCAAACAGGTTGCCACCCCCAGGATACTTCTAACCAGAATTTTGATAAGAGTTGCAGATGATAAGAGTTTCACAAGGATTTCTGGGCTGGGCCCGAGAGCTGTGTGGCAGTGAGCTAGAGCTTCCGGGAGGCCTACACGTTCAAGATCCCCACTCCTGGGTGTGATCTGAGAGTAAGGTACTCCTTGCAGGGTACGCCAAGAGTCAGAGAGAGGTCCCTCAGTGGTGGCTTTACCTTCACCAGATGCTCCCCGAGAACTCAGGAAGACATAGCGCCCCACCATGCACCCTTCAGCCATCTGAGCAGTCCATACAGCCTGATCCTGGGAGATCACACTCTAGCCTGATTCTCATCATACACAGGAGGGAAATAGGCCGGGAAAGGGGAAGGGCATTCCTGCCAAAGCCCTGTGCCTCCCGGGACTCATCTGCTCTGTCCTTTCACAACTGGCCAGGGGAGCCTCGCCTTTCTAGCCTGGAGCACCTCCAACCAGGCAGGATGACCTTTTCAGAAAGGCTAGAGCTTGGCAAGAAGAAGCCCAGACATTCTCAGCCAGCATCCCACTTCTCTAGCCATAGTCCGGAAGCAGGCTTCTCCTGAGAGGGCCCTGGAAGCCCTGGGCCTGGGACTTCTGGGACTCTCCCTGTGAGGCACAGGCTTTGGGGTCCATCAGGGCCACCTGGTGCAGGACCGGGACACTTGAGATAGTATCCTGAAGGGCACTGGTGCAGTCTGGGCTAAGGCCCTGTCCCCTGCTTTCCAAGGCCAGTAGTACTGACCCTGTCTGGGAGGGTGGCCAGCTCTATTGCATCAAAGATCTGGTCCAGGCCTGATCCTCAGGCAGCTGACTTCCTCTTGCCATTCCCACCACATCCGGCCCTTTCTTTTTTTTTCTCACTTGGTCAATATCTGCCTCCAAGAGGTGCTCCACTGGGCCCACTGTCCACTGAGACACCTGCCCCAGGGCATTAGTGGTGAGCATAGCCCCACCAGGGTCCACGCTTCCAGGTAATCATGTGGTGATTACTAGCAAGTGAACAGACAGAGATCTAGTGGACAGGCTGGTCCTCCCCCCAAAGCAGCCTTTATGTGTCCAGCACCACGCTGACCCCAAGGCTGTATCTTGGGAGACCTGACCACACCGGCAGGAAGGAGCATTTGGTTTCCTGGTTTTCAGGTGTAGACGCGGGGGCTTGGGGCAATGAAGGAGTGTGCCTAGGATCACAAACGCAGCAAGTAGCAACTAGGATTCTGCACCAGAGCCCGGCAGGCCTCCCAGCCTGGCCCTACTCTGCCCTGCCCTGCTGTGTGACTTCTGGCAAGTCAAACCTCCTCTAAATGGGCTGTGGTGCAGCAGCTGAGAGCCAGTCCCCTGCATACCCCTCGCTGTTACTTTCCATCCCGAGGGCTGTGCTTTCCTCCTGTCCCTCTGGCTTAGTAAACCTGAAGATGATGCCTGCCTGAGGGCTACTTCCAGGCAGAAGCCAGAGCTTGGGTTCATTCCCAACTCAGGACTGGAGAGGAGTCTCCTTTGGGGTATGAGTCATCCGTTTATACCCATGTACACTGAGAGCCTGTGTGTGCTGGGTGCCACTCTTCACAGAGGGCATACGGCAGTAGCCGTATGTACAGCTCAGTGTGGGAACCAACAAGCAGCAGGCGCGTGTATGAACGCTAGCGTGCAGACGAGCAGGGACAGGGCCGAGGGCCAGCTCCTGGTCCACACAGCTGCTCTGATGGCCGGGTGATGGTGGATATAGGAGAGAGGGAGCCCTGCAGGTGTCTAGCATCCAAGCAAAGCAGGAAAGTGAGTACAAAGGCCCTGGGAAAGGGGGCAGGGCAACAAGAAGCCCACGCATCTGGAGAGCTCCAGGAAGGGCAGAGTCAGGGTCAGGGCTCCCAGACCCCCACGTGGCCAGGGTCTGAGCTGCACCCTCGGGGACCACTCCTCCACTCCTTCACAGCTCAGCCCCGTGAAGCCTATGGCAGAGACAAGGGCCCCTGGGGACTCTCGTTAGTCCTGAGCCTGGGGTGCACAGCCATCTATCTGTTCCCCAGTCCAGAAGCAGGTCTGGGGTGGGGAGGCCTCTCCCATCTCCTGCCTGTGTTCTAGTGGTCAGGGCTGGGGCACTTCAGGGAAGGAGGGACAGGCCAGGGCGGGGGTGGAGGTCACACAGCCCCCTGCACTCCTTCCCTGGGCCAGGTACAAGGACAGAAAGGCAGTGTCCGGGCGCCATAGTCCCCATGTTCTGGTGCTCAGGGAGGTGTCGGAGGCCAGTGCGGGCATCTACACCCTGGCCCTGTGGAACACCGCAGCTGGCCTGAGGCGTAACATCAGCCTGGAGCTGGTGGTGAATGGTAAGTGTGGGTGGGACAGGAGAGGGGAGGGGGACAGGGAGGTGTTGGCGGGTATGCTGACTGACTGGCTGTCTGCCTGTGTCTCCAGTACCCCCCCACATCCATGAAAAGGAGGCCTCCTCCCCCAGCATCTACTCCCGCCACAGTCGCCAGGCCCTCACCTGCACGGCCTATGGGGTGCCCCCTCCTCTCGGCATCCAGTGGCACTGGCGGCCGTGGACGCCCTGCAGGACCTTCAGCCCGCGCAGCCTGTGAGTGTGGCTCCACTCTGCCTCCCCCTACTTCCCAGCCCCATCCCCAACTTCAACCATAACCCCCTCTCACTACCAGCACCCCTCCCCATAGCTCCACTTTAAACCCAAACCCTATCATGATTCATGCATTATAGTCAATCCCTGACCTCACCTTGCCTGAACAAGGCTCAGACCCTCCCTTGTACTGTCAGGCCAGGCTGGACACAGGGATGGTGCAGCCCCCACTATCTTCTCCCTTGAAAGCGATGCTCCCCAGACACACAACGGCATGTCTGGAGGGGGCCAAAGGACATGCCTCTGGGCACGAGGGAGGACAGCCCTCACCAAGCAGGCAGGCCTGGGCTGGTTTTGTGAGGCATGTACTGAGTGAACTCCAAGGCACACTGAGCATGTCCAGGCTCACCTGCTCATCTGTGTAGTGCTCATCATGACCCCTTACAGAGGAGAAAGTGAGGCTGGAGAAGGGACATGACTTTCCTAATGTCATGGCAGTAAGCAGCAGAGCTTGCCTAACTGCTGGGCCACACTGCCCTACTTGGGTGCCAGTGGGACTGTCAGTCCAGGAGAACAGAAAACTTGAACCAGCAAGGGCCAGGAATGGAGGGCGCCAAGGTGGTTAGTGGTCTGGAAAGCACTAGAGAGACAGTGAATGGTGCTGAGCAGGGAAGGGACTAGTCACATTTGCCATTGAGCAAGAGATCCTAAGGGACAGGGGACAGGGTCACAGGCTGGGAAAGGAGAGTAGCTGGGAAACCAAGGGAGATGAGGCAGCCACACTGGCAGAGAGACTGTGGCCCTTGGCATGGTCAGTTAGGGAGGTTCAGTAGGGGTGGCCAGCCCACAACATTCGAGGTTCATAAGAGAATCTTCTGGACTGTGAGGCTGCCGATCACTGGCGCCTCCAAATGTGTTTCCATCTGATGCTCCGCTGTTATGCCCTGCATGATTACAGAGCCCTAGGGCCAGTTCTGCTTCCTTAGGGGCAGACAAGAGCCTCCCTTGAGCCACGCCTTCCCCCTTAGACCCTCATCCCAGCAGAAGACCAAAGGTGCTGGGATGCACAGCCGTGCCAGGGAGGGGCTGCAGCTGTAGAAGGACGGAAGGAGGGGGCTTCCTGTAGCAGGAGTTAACAGGAGTGACTTTGCTGCCCCAGGAGATCTAGGTGGATTTTGCAGGAAGGGACACATGTGGCTAGGGGCAGGGGGCACAGCAGACCAGAGGGCTGGCACAGAGTCACAGGCGTGCGGTGCTCTGCCGGCTCAGATCCTGGTCTCCTGGGTAAGGCTGTGTCTGGCAGCCCATGCAGGATGGGTTGCTGAGCCCTGAACAGTGTGCCAGAAACAAAGCCCCCGCCCTCCTCCCTGACTTTGGAGGCCCAACCCTCCCCACCTCGAGATGAGAGGACCTGAGTGTGAGAAAAGCTTGACCCCACCCTTAGTGTAATCCCTCTCTGCCTGGGCCCCTAACTGCCCTTGTCCTTCCGCGTCTTCAGCAGCAGGCGGCGGCAGCAGCGAGACCGAATGCCGCAGTGCCAGGACTGGAGGGAGGTGACCACACAGGATGCTGTGAACCCCATTGAGAGCCTGGACACCTGGACAGAGTTTGTAGAGGGCAAAAATAAGGTATGGAGCAGCCAGGCCACTGAGTGGCTGGGGGAGAAGAAGAGAGAGGTGAGGTCCTTTCTTCAGAAGAAGAAAAGGTGGGATCAGAAGGAGAGGTGGGGTCCTCTCCTAGCCTTCTCGCTCTCCACTGGACTTGCAGAGTTCTTGCAATAGCAGCTGAGAGTCAGTAACCTTTCTGCAGTGTCTCTGGACATCAGCTTCCCTGCCTGCAATAGCGTGCAGGGGCCTGACCTACTGCTGCTTCCCAGAGAGGGAAGCTGAGAGTCACGGCTGTGGGCCCAAACTAGCGAGGGCTGGGAGAGCTGGGGCTGGGGACAAGCTCTATCCTCCCCAAAGACGGCTGGCCCAGGCTGGGGGCAATCCCTAGAAGAGGCCAAGCAGGGGAAGGACTGAACAAAGGCACCCACTTCCTACAGTCACTTCCTGTTTTCCTACACACCTCCAGAGCCTCTTCCTGTTCCAGGCTGGCCAGGAAGTGCCCAGCTTGAGGTTGGGGGGTGGGCTCTTGGGCTGGTAGGCAGAGCCTATGGCCCTCTCTCTTCCTCTGCCTCCAAGCTGCCCACTCCCCCAGGCCAGAGTCCTTCTGGAGCCCTGGACCCCGTCTCCTCCCCTTGCCATGACCCACACAGGGACCTCACACAGCGACTCCTGGGACCACAGGCTGACACTCGATGTGACCAGAGAGTGCATCCGAACTCTGGCTTGGACCAACCCAGTGCCACCAGGCTCCTGTCGCCTCCTCAGCATGGCAGCAGCCTGAGCCCATCTGCAGCCAGAGGCCTCTCTGGTCCTGCCTAACACTGCCTTCTGACCCCAGGCACAGCTGAGGCCAGCTGTCCACCGTGCTGTCCCTTGAGTTTTCAGGGGAGCCACCTCTTGCTGCTGCCCAAGGACCTCATCACCTTCTCCTTGCCTCACCAGTCCTTTGGTCATCTCCAGCCCAGAGCCTCAGTTTCCCCCATTATTCTGTTGGGCACAGCAACTTCCATGCAGAAAGAGGAGGTTAGGGTAGGGGAACGTAGGCAGGAAATGGATCCTTATACCTGACATGTATCCTGTCCAGACGGTGAGCAAGCTGGTGATCCAGGAGGCCAATGTGTCTGCCATGTACAAGTGCGTGGTCTTCAACAAAGTGGGCCAGGATGAGCGGCTCATCTACTTCTACGTGGCCAGTGAGTGACTTGGGCAGGCCTGGATAGAGGTCAGGAACCAGGTGGGCGCAGGAGGAGGCCAGGCCTGGGAGGAGACAATACGCCTGCTTTGGGGACCCAGTGAGTGTCTTGTGAGGCACCAGGAGGAACCCCAGCCCCCCGGGCCTCCGGGCCTCAGCAGGAGGACAGATTTGGAGGCTACAGGAGTTTGAACTGGGATGAGGCAGCGCCATCTGCCCCTAGACCAGGCGGTGCCTCCCAAGGGGTGCCATCTTGTTCCCCACAGCTCCACCTACATCCACATCCCTCCAATCCCCTTCCTGAGCCATGGATCCTGCACAGCAGCTGGTTCTTATGTGCATTTGGCCCTGGGAAGAAGGTCTATGGTTGCCTCAGATTTTTCAAACCTGTTAATGACCTCAGGAACACTAGGAAGACCATGGAAGGACAGTCACTGGGCCCAGAGGTTTAAATGCGGGCACCTAGAAGAGAGGTGCAGCCAAAGAAAATGCTCTGCAGGAGAGAGGAGCCCATAGGAGCTCGACAGTGGACAGAGGGGCAAACGGAAATCGGGAGCCGCTGCCAAAGGCTAGTGGAAGCAGACTGTGTCAAGAAGAGGACGGGGTGGGAGTGTGCTCAGCAGTGAGGGAGAATGAGCCCTCGCGCACCTGCTCAGCTGCGGGCAAGAAACTCATTGGTGGCCTGGGCTCCTGGGAGAGGTAGGGGAGTACCCAGCTGGGGCTTGTTCAGGAAAAACTAGAGGGAGGCACAGCAGGAGGAGCCCCTGGTGGAATGGACTTGAGAGAGCTGGTCTCTTGGCAGCGAGAGGGAGAAGAGGTCGCCAGAGTGGTGTCCCTGGCCCAGGCAGGGTGACACGCACCCCTGTTTGAGAGCTGAGTGAGTTCAAAGGTCCATGAGAAAGAGAGCGAGTCCCTGAGCAGGTGGGTAGGTTCGCCAGCACTTCACCGTGTCACAGTGAGTGGCTCCTCCTCCTTCCCCAGCCATCCCCGACGGCTTCAGCATACAGTCGGAGCCGTCAGAAGAGCCCCTAGAGGGCCAGGCCGTGCGCCTGAGCTGCCGGGCTGACAACTACACATACGAGCATTTGCACTGGTACCGCCTCAACCTGTCCACGCTGCATGACGCGCAGGGAAACCCACTGCTGCTTGACTGCAAGAACGTGCACCTGTTTGCCACGCCACTGGCCGCCAGCCTGGAGGAGGTGGCGCCCGGGGAGCCCCACGCCACGCTCACCCTCACCATCCCCAGTGTGGCACCAGAACACGAAGGGGACTACGTGTGCGAGGTGCAGGACCGGCGCAGCCACGACAAGCACTGCCATAAGAAGTACCTGTCTGTGCAGGGTGAGGCAAGCCAGGCCGGAGGGGCCAGGCCGGGCAGCGCTCCCCAAGGAGCCTTCCCCC